>JARGYO010005626.1:226173201-226434728 GCA_029206835.1 Rana muscosa
CTAATGTCACCCTCCCCCCCACATCACATCAGTCTCTATACAGAGGAGCTTACACTCTAATGTCCCCTCCCCCCCCCCCCCACATCACATCAGTCTCTATACAGAGGAGCTTACACTCTAATGTCCCCTCCCCCCACATCACATCAGTCTCTGTACAGAGGAGCTTACACTCTAATGTCCCCTCCCCCACATCACATCAGTCTCTATACAGAGGAGCTTACACTCTAATGTCCCCTCCCCCCACATCACATCAGTCTCTATACAGAGGAGCTTACACTCTAATGTCCCCTCCCCCACACATCACATCAGTCTCTGTACAGAGGAGCTTACACTCTAATGTCCCCTCCCCCACATCACATCAGTCTCTGTACAGAGGAGCTTACACTCTAATATCCCCTCCCCCCCACATCACATCAGTCTCTATACAGAGGAGCTTACACTCTAATGTCCCCTCCCCCCCCACATCACATCAGTCTCTGTACAGAGGAGCTTACACTCTAATGTCCCCTCCCCCCACATCACATCAGTCTCTATACAGAGGAGCTTACACTCTAATGTCCCCTCCCCCACACATCACATCAGTCTCTGTACAGAGGAGCTTACACTCTAATGTCCCCTCCCCCCACATCACATCAGTCTCTATACAGAGGAGCTTACACTGTAATGTCCCCTCCCCCCACATCACATCAGTCTCTATACAGAGGAGCTTACACTCTAATGTCCCCTCCCCCACATCACATCAGTCTCTGTACAGAGGAGCTTACACTCTAATGTCCCCTCCCCCACATCACATCAGTCTCTGTACAGAGGAGCTTACACTCTAATGTCCCCTCCCCCACATCACATCAGTCTCTGTACAGAGGAGCTTACACTCTAATGTCCCCTCCCCCCACATCACATCAGTCTCTGTACAGAGGAGCTTACACTCTAATGTCCCCTCCCCCCCACATCACATCAGTCTCTGTACAGAGGAGCTTACACTCTAATGTCCCCTCCCCCCCCCCACATCAGTCTCTATACAGAGGAGCTTACACTCTAATGTCCCCTCCCCCCACATCACATCAGTCTCTATACAGAGGAGCTTACACTCTAATGTCCCCTCCCCCCCCCACATCACATCAGTCTCTGTACAGAGGAGCTTACACTCTAATGTCCCCTCCCCCACATCACATCAGTCTCTGTACAGAGGAGCTTACACTCTAATGTCCCCTCCCCCCCCCCACATCAGTCTCTATACAGAGGAGCTTACACTCTAATGTCCCCTCCCCCCACATCACATCAGTCTCTATACAGAGGAGCTTACACTCTAATGTCCCCTCCCCCCCCCACATCACATCAGTCTCTGTACAGAGGAGCTTACACTCTAATGTCCCCTCCCCCCACATCACATCAGTCTCTATACAGAGGAGCTTACACTCTAATGTCCCCTCCCCCACATCACATCAGTCTCTATACAGAGGAGCTTACACTCTAATGTCCCCTCCCCCACATCACATCAGTCTCTATACAGAGGAGCTTACACTCTAATGTCCCCTCCCCCCCCATCACATCAGTCTCTATACAGAGGAGCTTACACTCTAATGTCCCCTCCCCCCCCCACATCACATCAGTCTCTGTACAGAGGAGCTTACACTCTAATGTCCCCTCCCCCACATCACATCAGTCTCTGTACAGAGGAGCTTACACTCTAATGTCCCCTTCCCCCCACATCACATCAGTCTCTATACAGAGGAGCTTACACTCTAATGTCCCCTCCCCCCCACATCACATCAGTCTCTATACAGAGGAGCTTACACTCTAATGTCCCCTCCCCCCACATCACATCAGTCTCTGTACAGAGGAGCTTACACTCTAATGTCCCCTCCCCCTCACATCACATCAGTCTCTGTACAGAGGAGCTTACACTCTAATGTCCCCTCCCCCTCACATCACATCAGTCTCTATACAGAGGAGCTTACACTCTAATGTCCCCTCCCCCACATCACATCAGTCTCTATACAGAGGAGCTTACACTCTAATGTCCCCTCCCCCCACATCACGTCAGTCTCTGTACAGAGGAGCTTACACTCTAATGTCCCCTCCCCCCCCATCACATCAGTCTCTATACAGAGGAGCTTACACTCTAATGTCCCCTCCCCCCACAGTCACATCAGTCTCTGTACCACAGGAGCTTACACTCTAATGTCCCCTCCCCCACATCACATCAGTCTCTGTACAGAGGAGCTTACACTCTAATGTCCCCTCCCCCCATCACATCAGTCTCTATACAGAGGAGCTTACACTCTAATGTCCCCTCCCCCCCACCCACATCACATCAGTCTCTGTACAGAGGAGCTTACACTCTAATGTCCCCTCCCCCCACATCACATCAGTCTCTATACAGAGGAGCTTACACTCTAATGTCCCCTCCCCCCACATCACATCAGTCTCTATACAGAGGAGCTTACACTCTAATGTCCCCTCCCCCCCACATCACATCAGTCTCTATACAGAGGAGCTTACACTCTAATGTCCCCTCCCCCCACATCACATCAGTCTCTATACAGAGGAGCTTACACTCTAATGTCCCCTCCCCCCCCACATCACATCAGTCTCTGTACAGAGGAGCTTACACTCTAATGTCCCCTCCCCCACACATCACATCAGTCTCTATACAGAGGAGCTTACACTCTAATGTCCCCTCCCCCCCCCCCCCCACATCACATCAGTCTCTATACAGAGGAGCTTACACTCTAATGTCCCCTCCCCCCACATCACATCAGTCTCTGTACAGAGGAGCTTACACTCTAATGTCCCCTCCCCCCCACATCACATCAGTCTCTGTACCAGAGGAGCTTACACTCTAATGTCCCCTCCCCCCACATCACATCAGTCTCTGTACAGAGGAGCTTACACTCTAATGTCCCCTCCCCCCACATCACATCAGTCTCTGTACAGAGGAGCTTACACTCTAATGTCCCCTCCCCCACATCACATCAGTCTCTATACAGAGGAGCTTACACTCTAATGTCCCCTCCCCCACATCACATCAGTCTCTATACAGAGGAGCTTACACTCTAATGTCCCCCCCCCCACATCACATCAGTCTCTATACAGAGGAGCTTACACTCTAATGTCCCCTCCCCCCCACATCACATCAGTCTCTATACAGAGGAGCTTACACTCTAATGTCCCCTCCCCCACAGTCACATCAGTCTCTGTACAGAGGAGCTTACACTCTAATGTCCCCTCCCCCCACATCACATCACATCAGTCTCTATACAGAGGAGCTTACACTCTAATGTCCCCTCCCCCCACATCACATCAGTCTCTGTACAGAGGAGCTTACACTCTAATGTCCCCTCCCCCCACATCACATCAGTCTCTATACAGAGGAGCTTACACTCTAATGTCCCCTTCCCCCCACATCACATCAGTCTCTATACAGAGGAGCTTACACATTAATGTCCCCTCCCCCACACATCACATCAGTCTCTATACAGAGGAGCTTACACTCTAATGTCCCCTCCCCCCACATCACATCAGTCTCTATACAGAGGAGCTTACACTCTAATGTCCCCTCCCCCCACATCACATCAGTCTCTATACAGAGGAGCTTACACTCTAATGTCCCCTCCCCCCCCATCACATCAGTCTCTATACAGAGGAGCTTACACTCTAATGTCCCCTCCCCCCACATCACATCAGTCTCTATACAGAGGAGCTTACACTCTAATGTCCCCTCCCCCCACATCACATCACATCAGTCTCTATACAGAGGAGCTTACACTCTAATGTCCCCTCCCCCCACATCACATCAGTCTCTGTACAGAGGAGCTTACACTCTAATGTCCCCTCCCCCCACATCACATCAGTCTCTATACAGAGGAGCTTACACTCTAATGTCCCCCCCCCACATCACATCAGTCTCTATACAGAGGAGCTTACACTCTAATGTCCCCTCCCCCCCACATCACATCAGTCTCTGTACCAGAAGAGCTTACACTCTAATGTCCCCTCCCCCCCCACATCACATCAGTCTCTATACAGAGGAGCTTACACTCTAATGTCCCCTCCCCCACATCACATCAGTCTCTGTACAGAGGAGCTTACACTCTAATGTCCCCTCCCCCCACATCACATCAGTCTCTGTACAGAGGAGCTTACACTCTAATGTCCCCTCCCCCCACATCACATCAGTCTCTATACAGAGGAGCTTACACTCTAATGTCCCCTCCCCCCACATCACATCAGTCTCTGTACCAGAAGAGCTTACACTCTAATGTCCCCTCCCCACACATCACATCAGTCTCTGTACAGAGGAGCTTACACTCTAATGTCCCCTCCCCCCACATCACATCAGTCTCTATACAGAGGAGCTTACACTCTAATGTCCCCTCCCCCCCACATCACATCAGTCTCTATACAGAGGAGCTTACACTCTAATGTCCCCTCCCCCCACATCACATCAGTCTCTATACAGAGGAGCTTACACTCTAATGTCCCCTCCCCCCACATCACATCAGTCTCTGTACAGAGGAGCTTACACTCTAATGTCCCCTCCCCCCACATCACATCAGTCTCTATACAGAGGAGCTTACACTCTAATGTCCCCTCCCCCCCCACCACATCAGTCTCTATACAGAGGAGCTTACACTCTAATGTCCCCTCCCCCCCACATCACATCAGTCTCTATACAGAGGAGCTTACACTCTAATGTCCCCTCCCCCCACATCACATCAGTCTCTGTACCAGAGGAGCTTACACTCTAATGTCCCCTCCCCCCCACATCACATCAGTCTCTGTACAGAGGAGCTTACACTCTAATGTCCCCTCCCCCCCCCACATCACATCAGTCTCTATACAGAGGAGCTTACACTCTAATGTCCCCTCCCCCCCCACATCACATCAGTCTCTATACAGAGGAGCTTACACTCTAATGTCCCCTCCCCCCCACATCACATCAGTCTCTGTACAGAGGAGCTTACACTCTAATGTCCCCTCCCCCCACATCACATCAGTCTCTATACAGAGGAGCTTACACTCTAATGTCCCCTCCCCCCCCACATCACATCAGTCTCTATACAGAGGAGCTTACACTCTAATGTCCCCTCCCCCCACATCACATCAGTCTCTATACAGAGGAGCTTACACTCTAATGTCCCCTCCCCCCCCCCACATCACATCAGTCTCTGTACAGAGGAGCTTACACTCTAATGTCCCCTCCCCCCACATCACATCAGTCTCTGTACAGAGGAGCTTACACTCTAATGTCCCCTCCCCCCCCCCACATCACATCAGTCTCTGTACAGAGG
Source organism: Rana muscosa (assembly GCA_029206835.1). NCBI lineage: Eukaryota > Metazoa > Chordata > Amphibia > Anura > Ranidae > Rana > Rana muscosa. The sequence continues at coordinate 226,178,496 of JARGYO010005626.1, forward strand.
AGCTTACACTCTAATGTCCCCTCCCCCTCACATCACATCAGTCTCTATACAGAGGAGCTTACACTCTAATGTCCCCTCCCCCCCACATCACATCAGTCTCTGTACAGAGGAGCTTACACTCTAATGTCCCCTCCCCCCACATCACATCAGTCTCTGTACAGAGGAGCTTACACTCTAATGTCCCCTCCCCCCACATCACATCAGTCTCTATACAGAGGAGCTTACACTCTAATGTCCCCTCCCCCCACATCACATCAGTCTCTATACAGAGGAGCTTACACTCTAATGTCCCCTCCCCCCCACATCACATCAGTCTCTATACAGAGGAGCTTACACTCTAATGTCCCCTCCCCCCACATCACATCAGTCTCTGTACAGAGGAGCTTACACTCTAATGTCCCCTCCCCCCCCCCCCACATCACATCAGTCTCTATACAGAGGAGCTTACACTCTAATGTCCCCCCCCCCCACATCACATCAGTCTCTATACAGAGGAGCTTACACTCTAATGTCCCCTCCCCCCCACATCACATCAGTCTCTATACAGAGGAGCTTACACTCTAATGTCCCCTCCCCCACATCACATCAGTCTCTATACAGAGGAGCTTACACTCTAATGTCCCCTCCCCACATCACATCAGTCTCTATACAGAGGAGCTTACACTCTAATGTCCCCTTCCCCCACATCACATCAGTCTCTGTACAGAGGAGCTTACACTCTAATGTCCCCTCCCCCCACATCACATCAGTCTCTATACAGAGGAGCTTACACTGTAATGTCCCCTCCCCCCACATCACATCAGTCTCTATACAGAGGAGCTTACACTGTAATGTCCCCTTCCCCCACATCACATCAGTCTCTGTACAGAGGAGCTTACACTCTAATGTCCCCTCCCCCCACATCACATCAGTCTCTATACAGAGGAGCTTACACTCTAATATCCCCTCCCCCCACATCACATCAGTCTCTGTACAGAGGAGCTTACACTCTAATGTCCCCTCCCCCCCACATCACATCAGTCTCTGTACAGAGGAGCTTACACTCTAATGTCCCCTCCCCCCACATCACATCAGTCTCTATACAGAGGAGCTTACACTCTAATGTCCCCTCCCCCCCACATCACAACAGTCTCTGTACAGAGGAGCTTACACTCTAATGTCCCCTCCCCCACATCACATCAGTCTCTATACAGAGGAGCTTACACTCTAATGTCCCCTCCCCCCCACATCACATCAGTCTCTATACAGAGGAGCTTACACTCTAATGTCCCCTCCCCCCACATCACATCAGTCTCTGTACAGAGGAGCTTACACTCTAATGTCCCCTCCCCCACATCACATCAGTCTCTGTACAGAGGAGCTTACACTCTAATGTCCCCTCCCCCACATCACATCAGTCTCGGTACAGAGGAGCTTACACTCTAATGTCCCCCCCCCACATCACATCAGTCTCTGTACAGAGGAGCTTACACTCTAATGTCTCCTCCCCCCACATCACATCAGTCTCTATACAGAGGAGCTTACACTCTAATGTCCCCTCCCCCCCATCACATCAGTCTCTATACAGAGGAGCTTACACTCTAATGTCCCCTCCCCCACATCACATCAGTCTCGGTACAGAGGAGCTTACACTCTAATGTCCCCCCCCCACATCACATCAGTCTCTGTACAGAGGAGCTTACACTCTAATGTCTCCTCCCCCCACATCACATCAGTCTCTATACAGAGGAGCTTACACTCTAATGTCCCCTCCCCCCCATCACATCAGTCTCTATACAGAGGAGCTTACACTCTAATGTCCCCTCCCCCCCACATCACATCAGTCTCTGTACAGAGGAGCTTACACTCTAATGTCCCCTCCCCCCACATCACATCAGTCTCTGTACAGAGGAGCTTACACTCTAATGTCCCCTCCCCCCCCCACATCACATCAGTCTCTATACAGAGGAGCTTACACTCTAATGTCCCCTCCCCCACATCACATCAGTCTCTATACAGAGGAGCTTACACTCTAATGTCCCCACCCCCACATCACATCAGTCTCTATACAGAGGAGCTTACACTCTAATGTCCCCTCCCCCACATCACATCAGTCTCTGTACAGAGGAGCTTACACTCTAATATCCCCTCCCCCACATCACATCAGTCTCTGTACCAGAGGAGCTTACACTCTAATGTCCCCTCCCCCACATCACATCAGTCTCTATACAGAGGAGCTTACACTCTAATGTCCCCTTCCCCCACATCACATCAGTCTCTATACAGAGGAGCTTACACTCTAATGTCCCCTCCCCCCACATCACATCAGTCTCTATACAGAGGAGCTTACACTCTAATGTCCCCTCCCCCACATCACATCAGTCTCTATACAGAGGAGCTTACACTCTAATGTCCCCACCCCCACATCACATCAGTCTCTATACAGAGGAGCTTACACTCTAATGTCCCCTCCCCCACATCACATCAGTCTCTGTACAGAGGAGCTTACACTCTAATATCCCCTCCCCCACATCACATCAGTCTCTGTACCAGAGGAGCTTACACTCTAATGTCCCCTCCCCCACATCACATCAGTCTCTATACAGAGGAGCTTACACTCTAATGTCCCCTCCCCCCCCCACATCACAACAGTCTCTGTACAGAGGAGCTTACACTCTAATGTCCCCTCCCCCCCCCCACATCACATCAGTCTCTATACAGAGGAGCTTACACTCTAATGTCCCCTCCCCCCCACATCACAACAGTCTCTGTACAGAGGAGCTTACACTCTAATGTCCCCTCCCCCCACATCACATCAGTCTCTATACAGAGGAGCTTACACTCTAATGTCCCCTCCCCCCACATCACATCAGTCTCTGTACAGAGGAGCTTACACTCTAATGTCCCCTCCCCCCACATCACATCAGTCTCTATACAGAGGAGCTTACACTCTAATGTCCCCTCCCCCCCCACATCACATCAGTCTCTGTACAGAGGAGCTTACACTCTAATGTCCCCTCCCCCACACATCACATCAGTCTCTGTACAGAGGAGCTTACACTCTAATGTCCCCTCCCCCCCCCACATCACATCAGTCTCTATACAGAGGAGCTTACACTCTAATGTCCCCTCCCCCCACATCACATCAGTCTCTATACAGAGGAGCTTACACTCTAATGTCCCCTCCCCCCCACATCACATCAGTCTCTGTACAGAGGAGCTTACACTCTAATGTCCCCTCCCCCCACATCACATCAGTCTCTATACAGAGGAGCTTACACTCTAATGTCCCCTTCCCCCCACATCACATCAGTCTCTATACAGAGGAGCTTACACATTAATGTCCCCTCCCCCACACATCACATCAGTCTCTATACAGAGGAGCTTACACTCTAATGTCCCCTCCCCCCCACATCACAACAGTCTCTGTACAGAGGAGCTTACACTCTAATGTCCCCTCCCCCCCCCCACATCACATCAGTCTCTATACAGAGGAGCTTACACTCTAATGTCCCCTCCCCCCCACATCACATCAGTCTCTATACAGAGGAGCTTACACTCTAATGTCCCCTCCCCCCACCACATCAGTCTCTATACAGAGGAGCTTACACTCTAATGTCCCCTCCCCCCCACATCACATCAGTCTCTATACAGAGGAGCTTACACTCTAATGTCCCCTCCCCCACATCACATCAGTCTCTATACAGAGGAGCTTACACTCTAATGTCCCCTCCCCCCACATCACATCAGTCTCTATACAGAGGAGCTTACACTCTAATGTCCCCCCCCCACATCACATCAGTCTCTATACAGAGGAGCTTACACTCTAATGTCCCCTCCCCCCCACATCACATCAGTCTCTGTACCAGAAGAGCTTACACTCTAATGTCCCCTCCCCCCCCACATCACATCAGTCTCTATACAGAGGAGCTTACACTCTAATGTCCCCTCCCCCACATCACATCAGTCTCTGTACAGAGGAGCTTACACTCTAATGTCCCCTCCCCCCACATCACATCAGTCTCTGTACAGAGGAGCTTACACTCTAATGTCCCCTCCCCCCACATCACATCAGTCTCTATACAGAGGAGCTTACACTCTAATGTCCCCTCCCCCACACATCACATCAGTCTCTATACAGAGGAGCTTACACTCTAATGTCCCCTCCCCCCACATCACATCAGTCTCTGTACCAGAAGAGCTTACACTCTAATGTCCCCTCCCCACACATCACATCAGTCTCTGTACAGAGGAGCTTACACTCTAATGTCCCCTCCCCCCACATCACATCAGTCTCTATACAGAGGAGCTTACACTCTAATGTCCCCTCCCCCCCACATCACATCAGTCTCTATACAGAGGAGCTTACACTCTAATGTCCCCTCCCCCCACATCACATCAGTCTCTATACAGAGGAGCTTACACTCTAATGTCCCCTCCCCCCACATCACATCAGTCTCTGTACAGAGGAGCTTACACTCTAATGTCCCCTCCCCCCACATCACATCAGTCTCTATACAGAGGAGCTTACACTCTAATGTCCCCTCCCCCCCCACCACATCAGTCTCTATACAGAGGAGCTTACACTCTAATGTCCCCTCCCCCCCACATCACATCAGTCTCTATACAGAGGAGCTTACACTCTAATGTCCCCTCCCCCCACATCACATCAGTCTCTATACAGAGGAGCTTACACTCTAATGTCCCCTCCCCCCCCCACATCACATCAGTCTCTATACAGAGGAGCTTACACTCTAATGTCCCCTCCCCCCCCACATCACATCAGTCTCTATACAGAGGAGCTTACACTCTAATGTCCCCTCCCCCCCACATCACATCAGTCTCTGTACAGAGGAGCTTACACTCTAATGTCCCCTCCCCCCACATCACATCAGTCTCTATACAGAGGAGCTTACACTCTAATGTCCCCTCCCCCCCCACATCACATCAGTCTCTATACAGAGGAGCTTACACTCTAATGTCCCCTCCCCCCACATCACATCAGTCTCTATACAGAGGAGCTTACACTCTAATGTCCCCTCCCCCCCCCCACATCACATCAGTCTCTGTACAGAGGAGCTTACACTCTAATGTCCCCTCCCCCCACATCACATCAGTCTCTGTACAGAGGAGCTTACACTCTAATGTCCCCTCCCCCCCCCCACATCACATCAGTCTCTGTACAGAGGAGCTTACACTCTAATGTCCCCTCCCCCTCACATCACATCAGTCTCTATACAGAGGAGCTTACACTCTAATGTCCCCTCCCCCCCACATCACATCAGTCTCTGTACAGAGGAGCTTACACTCTAATGTCCCCTCCCCCCACATCACATCAGTCTCTGTACAGAGGAGCTTACACTCTAATGTCCCCTCCCCCCACATCACATCAGTCTCTATACAGAGGAGCTTACACTCTAATGTCCCCTCCCCCCACATCACATCAGTCTCTATACAGAGGAGCTTACACTCTAATGTCCCCTCCCCCCCACATCACATCAGTCTCTATACAGAGGAGCTTACACTCTAATGTCCCCTCCCCCCACATCACATCAGTCTCTGTACAGAGGAGCTTACACTCTAATGTCCCCTCCCCCCCCCCCACATCACATCAGTCTCTATACAGAGGAGCTTACACTCTAATGTCCCCCCCCCCACATCACATCAGTCTCTATACAGAGGAGCTTACACTCTAATGTCCCCTCCCCCCCACATCACATCAGTCTCTATACAGAGGAGCTTACACTCTAATGTCCCCTCCCCCACATCACATCAGTCTCTATACAGAGGAGCTTACACTCTAATGTCCCCTCCCCACATCACATCAGTCTCTATACAGAGGAGCTTACACTCTAATGTCCCCTTCCCCCACATCACATCAGTCTCTGTACAGAGGAGCTTACACTCTAATGTCCCCTCCCCCCACATCACATCAGTCTCTATACAGAGGAGCTTACACTGTAATGTCCCCTCCCCCCACATCACATCAGTCTCTATACAGAGGAGCTTACACTGTAATGTCCCCTTCCCCCACATCACATCAGTCTCTGTACAGAGGAGCTTACACTCTAATGTCCCCTCCCCCCACATCACATCAGTCTCTATACAGAGGAGCTTACACTCTAATATCCCCTCCCCCCACATCACATCAGTCTCTGTACAGAGGAGCTTACACTCTAATGTCCCCTCCCCCCCACATCACATCAGTCTCTGTACAGAGGAGCTTACACTCTAATGTCCCCTCCCCCCACATCACATCAGTCTCTATACAGAGGAGCTTACACTCTAATGTCCCCTCCCCCCCACATCACAACAGTCTCTGTACAGAGGAGCTTACACTCTAATGTCCCCTCCCCCACATCACATCAGTCTCTATACAGAGGAGCTTACACTCTAATGTCCCCTCCCCCCACATCACATCAGTCTCTGTACAGAGGAGCTTACACTCTAATGTCCCCTCCCCCACATCACATCAGTCTCGGTACAGAGGAGCTTACACTCTAATGTCCCCCCCCCACATCACATCAGTCTCTGTACAGAGGAGCTTACACTCTAATGTCTCCTCCCCCCACATCACATCAGTCTCTATACAGAGGAGCTTACACTCTAATGTCCCCTCCCCCCCATCACATCAGTCTCTATACAGAGGAGCTTACACTCTAATGTCCCCTCCCCCACATCACATCAGTCTCGGTACAGAGGAGCTTACACTCTAATGTCCCCCCCCCACATCACATCAGTCTCTGTACAGAGGAGCTTACACTCTAATGTCTCCTCCCCCCACATCACATCAGTCTCTATACAGAGGAGCTTACACTCTAATGTCCCCTCCCCCCCATCACATCAGTCTCTATACAGAGGAGCTTACACTCTAATGTCCCCTCCCCCCCACATCACATCAGTCTCTGTACAGAGGAGCTTACACTCTAATGTCCCCTCCCCCCACATCACATCAGTCTCTGTACAGAGGAGCTTACACTCTAATGTCCCCTCCCCCCCCCACATCACATCAGTCTCTATACAGAGGAGCTTACACTCTAATGTCCCCTCCCCCACATCACATCAGTCTCTATACAGAGGAGCTTACACTCTAATGTCCCCACCCCCACATCACATCAGTCTCTATACAGAGGAGCTTACACTCTAATGTCCCCTCCCCCACATCACATCAGTCTCTGTACAGAGGAGCTTACACTCTAATATCCCCTCCCCCACATCACATCAGTCTCTGTACCAGAGGAGCTTACACTCTAATGTCCCCTCCCCCACATCACATCAGTCTCTATACAGAGGAGCTTACACTCTAATGTCCCCTTCCCCCACATCACATCAGTCTCTATACAGAGGAGCTTACACTCTAATGTCCCCTCCCCCCACATCACATCAGTCTCTATACAGAGGAGCTTACACTCTAATGTCCCCTCCCCCACATCACATCAGTCTCTATACAGAGGAGCTTACACTCTAATGTCCCCACCCCCACATCACATCAGTCTCTATACAGAGGAGCTTACACTCTAATGTCCCCTCCCCCACATCACATCAGTCTCTGTACAGAGGAGCTTACACTCTAATATCCCCTCCCCCACATCACATCAGTCTCTGTACCAGAGGAGCTTACACTCTAATGTCCCCTCCCCCACATCACATCAGTCTCTATACAGAGGAGCTTACACTCTAATGTCCCCTCCCCCCCCCACATCACAACAGTCTCTGTACAGAGGAGCTTACACTCTAATGTCCCCTCCCCCCCCCCCACATCACATCAGTCTCTATACAGAGGAGCTTACACTCTAATGTCCCCTCCCCCCCACATCACAACAGTCTCTGTACAGAGGAGCTTACACTCTAATGTCCCCTCCCCCCACATCACATCAGTCTCTATACAGAGGAGCTTACACTCTAATGTCCCCTCCCCCCACATCACATCAGTCTCTGTACAGAGGAGCTTACACTCTAATGTCCCCTCCCCCCACATCACATCAGTCTCTATACAGAGGAGCTTACACTCTAATGTCCCCTCCCCCCACATCACATCAGTCTCTATACAGAGGAGCTTACACTCTAATGTCCCCTCCCCCCCACATCACATCAGTCTCTGTACAGAGGAGCTTACACTCTAATGTCCCCTCCCCCCCCCACATCACATCAGTCTCTATACAGAGGAGCTTACACTCTAATGTCCCCTCCCCCCACATCACATCAGTCTCTATACAGAGGAGCTTACACTCTAATGTCCCCTCCCCCCCACATCACATCAGTCTCTATACAGAGGAGCTTACACTCTAATGTCCCCTCCCCCCACATCACATCAGTCTCTGTACAGAGGAGCTGACACTCTAATGTCCCCTCCCCCCACATCACATCACATCAGTCTCTGTACAGAGGAGCTTACACTCTAATGTCCCCTCCCCCCCACATCACATCAGTCTCTATACAGAGGAGCTTACACTCTAATGTCCCCTCCCCCCCACATCACAACAGTCTCTGTACAGAGGAGCTTACACTCTAATGTCCCCTCCCCCCCCCCACATCACATCAGTCTCTATACAGAGGAGCTTACACTCTAATGTCCCCTCCCCCCCACATCACATCAGTCTCTATACAGAGGAGCTTACACTCTAATGTCCCCTCCCCCCACCACATCAGTCTCTATACAGAGGAGCTTACACTCTAATGTCCCCTCCCCCCCACATCACATCAGTCTCTATACAGAGGAGCTTACACTCTAATGTCCCCTCCCCCACATCACATCAGTCTCTATACAGAGGAGCTTACACTCTAATGTCCCCTCCCCCACATCACATCAGTCTCTATACAGAGGAGCTTACACTCTAATGTCCCCTCCCCCACATCACATCAGTCTCTATACAGAGGAGCTTACACTCTAATGTCCCCTCCCCCCCACATCACATCAGTCTCTATACAGAGGAGCTTACACTCTAATGTCCCCTCCCCCACATCACATCAGTCTCTATACAGAGGAGCTTACACTCTAATGTCCCCTCCCCCACATCACATCAGTCTCTGTACAGAGGAGCTTACACTCTAATGTCCCCTCCCCCCACATCACATCAGTCTCTATACAGAGGAGCTTACACTCTAATGTCCCCTCCCCCACACATCACATCAGTCTCTATACAGAGGAGCTTACACTCTAATGTCCCCTCCCCCACATCACATCAGTCTCTATACAGAGGAGCTTACACTCTAATGTCCCCTCCCCCCACATCACATCAGTCTCTGTACAGAGGAGCTTACACTCTAATGTCCCCTCCCCCACATCACATCAGTCTCTGTACAGAGGAGCTTACACTCTAATGTCCCCTCCCCCCACATCACATCAGTCTCTGTACAGAGGAGCTTACACTCTAATGTCCCCTCCCCCCACATCACATCAGTCTCTATACAGAGGAGCTTACACTCTAATGTCCCCTCCCCCCACATCACATCAGTCTCTATACAGAGGAGCTTACACTCTAATGTCCCCTCCCCCCACATCGCATCAGTCTCTATACAGAGGAGCTTACACTCTAATGTCCCCTCCCCCCACATCACATCAGTCTCTATACAGAGGAGCTTACACTCTAATGTCCCCTCCCCCCCACATCACATCAGTCTCTATACAGAGGAGCTTACACTCTAATGTCCCCTCCCCCACATCACATCAGTCTCTGTACAGAGGAGCTTACACTCTAATGTCCCCTCCCCCACATCACATCAGTCTCTATACAGAGGAGCTTACACTCTAATGTCCCCTCCCCCCACATCACATCAGTCTCTATACAGAGGAGCTTACACTCTAATGTCCCCCCCCCCACATTACATCAGTCTCTATACAGAGGAGCTTACACTCTAATGTCCCCTCCCCCCACATCACATCAGTCTCTATACAGAGGAGCTTACACTCTAATGTCCCCTCCCCCACATCACATCAGTCTCTGTACAGAGGAGCTTACACTCTAATGTCCCCTCCCCCACATCACATCAGTCTCTGTACAGAGGAGCTTACACTCTAATGTCCCCTCCCCCACATCACATCAGTCTCTGTACAGAGGAGCTTACACTCTAATGTCCCCTCCCCCCACATCGCATCAGTCTCTATACAGAGGAGCTTACACTCTAATGTCCCCTCCCCCCCACATCACATCAGTCTCTATACAGAGGAGCTTACACTCTAATGTCCCCTCCCCCCCCACATCACATCAGTCTCTATACAGAGGAGCTTACACTCTAATGTCCCCTCCCCCACACATCACATCAGTCTCTATACAGAGGAGCTTACACTCTAATGTCCCCTCCCCCACATCACATCAGTCTCTATACAGAGGAGCTTACACTCTAATGTCCCCTCCCCCCACATCACATCAGTCTCTATACAGAGGAGCTTACACTCTAATGTCTCCTCCCCCCCCACATCACATCAGTCTCTATACAGAGGAGCTTACACTCTAATGTCCCCTCCCCCCACATCACATCAGTCTCTATACAGAGGAGCTTACACTCTAATGTCTCCTCCCCCCCCACATCACATCAGTCTCTGTACAGAGGAGCTTACACTCTAATGTCCCCTCCCCCCCACATCACATCAGTCTCTGTACAGAGGAGCTTACACTCTAATGTCCCCTCCCCCCACATCACATCAGTCTCTGTACAGAGGAGCTTACACTCTAATGTCCCCTCCCCCCACATCACATCAGTCTCTATACAGAGGAGCTTACACTCTAATGTCCCCTCCCCCCACATCACATCAGTCTCTATACAGAGGAGCTTACACTCTAATGTCCCCTCCCCCCCACATCACATCAGTCTCTATACAGAGGAGCTTACACTCTAATGTCCCCTCCCCCCACATCACATCAGTCTCTGTACAGAGGAGCTTACACTCTAATGTCCCCTCCCCCACACATCACATCAGTCTCTGTACCAGAGGAGCTTACACTCTAATGTCCCCTCCCCCACATCACATCAGTCTCTATACAGAGGAGCTTACACTCTAATGTCCCCTCCCCCCCACATCACATCAGTCTCTATACAGAGGAGCTTACACTCTAATGTCCCCTCCCCCCACATCACATCAGTCTCTATACAGAGGAGCTTACACTCTAATGTCCCCTCCCCCACATCACATCAGTCTCTGTACAGAGGAGCTTACACTCTAATGTCCCCTCCCCCCCCACATCACATCAGTCTCTATACAGAGGAGCTTACACTCTAATGTCCCCTCCCCCCCACATCACATCAGTCTCTATACAGAGGAGCTTACACTCTAATGTCCCCTCCCCCCACATCACATCAGTCTCTGTACAGAGGAGCTTACACTCTAATGTCCCCTCCCCCACATCACATCAGTCTCTGTACAGAGGAGCTTACACTCTAATGTCCCCTCCCCCCCCCCACATCACATCAGTCTCTGTACAGAGGAGCTTACACTCTAATGTCCCCTCCCCCCCACATCACATCAGTCTCTATACAGAGGAGCTTACACTCTAATGTCCCCTCCCCCACATCACATCAGTCTCTATACAGAGGAGCTTACACTCTAATGTCCCCTCCCCCCACATCACATCAGTCTCTGTACAGAGGAGCTTACACTCTAATGTCCCCTCCCCCCACATCACATCAGTCTCTGTACAGAGGAGCTTACACTCTAATGTCCCCTCCCCCACATCACTTCAGTCTCTATACAGAGGAGCTTACACTCTAATGTCCCCTCCCCCACATCACATCAGTCTCTATACAGAGGAGCTTACACTCTAATGTCCCCTCCCCCCCACATCACATCAGTCTCTATACAGAGGAGCTTACACTCTAATGTCCCCTCCCCCACATCACATCAGTCTCTATACAGAGGAGCTTACACTCTAATGTCCCCTCCCCCACATCACATCAGTCTCTATACAGAGGAGCTTACACTCTAATGTCCCCTCCCCCCCACATCACATCAGTCTCTGTACAGAGGAGCTTACACTCTAATGTCCCCTCCCCCCACATCACATCAGTCTCTATACAGAGGAGCTTACACTCTAATGTCCCCTCCCCCCCACATCACATCAGTCTCTATACAGAGGAGCTTACACTCTAATGTCCCCTCCCCCCCCACATCACATCAGTCTCTGTACAGAGGAGCTTACACTCTAATGTCCCCTCCCCCCCACATCACATCAGTCTCTATACAGAGGAGCTTACACTCTAATGTCCCCTCCCCCCCACATCACATCAGTCTCTGTACAGAGGAGCTTACACTCTAATGTCCCCCCCCCCCACATCACATCAGTCTCTGTACAGAGGAGCTTACACTCTAATGTCCCCTCCCCCCACATCACATCAGTCTCTGTACAGAGGAGCTTACACTCTAATGTCCCCTCCCCCCACATCACATCAGTCTCTATACAGAGAAGCTTACACTCTAATGTCCCCCCCCCCACATCACATCAGTCTCTATACAGAGGAGCTTACACTCTAATGTCCCCTCCCCCACATCACTTCAGTCTCTATACAGAGGAGCTTACACTCTAATGTCCCCTCCCCCCACATCACATCAGTCTCTGTACAGAGGAGCTTACACTCTAATGTCCCCTCCCCCCACATCACATCAGTCTCTGTACAGAGGAGCTTACACTCTAATGTCCCCTCCCCCACATCACTTCAGTCTCTATACAGAGGAGCTTACACTCTAATGTCCCCTCCCCCACATCACATCAGTCTCTATACAGAGGAGCTTACACTCTAATGTCCCCTCCCCCCCACATCACATCAGTCTCTGTACAGAGGAGCTTACACTCTAATGTCCCCTCCCCCCACATCACATCAGTCTCTATACAGAGGAGCTTACACTCTAATGTCCCCTCCCCCCACATCACATCAGTCTCTGTACAGAGGAGCTTACACTCTAATGTCCCCTCCCCCCACATCACATCAGTCTCTGTACAGAGGAGCTTACACTCTAATGTCCCCTCCCCCCCCCACATCAGTCTCTGTACAGAGGAGCTTACACTCTAATGTCCCCTCCCCCACATCACATCAGTCTCTGTACAGAGGAGCTTACACTCTAATGTCCCCTCCCCCACATCACATCAGTCTCTGTACAGAGGAGCTTACACTCTAATGTCCCCTCCCCCACATCACATCAGTCTCTGTACAGAGGAGCTTACACTCTAATGTCCCCTCCCCCCACATCGCATCAGTCTCTATACAGAGGAGCTTACACTCTAATGTCCCCCTCCCCCCCACATCACATCAGTCTCTATACAGAGGAGCTTACACTCTAATGTCCCCTCCCCCCCCACATCACATCAGTCTCTATACAGAGGAGCTTACACTCTAATGTCCCCTCCCCCACACATCACATCAGTCTCTATACAGAGGAGCTTACACTCTAATGTCCCCTCCCCCACATCACATCAGTCTCTATACAGAGGAGCTTACACTCTAATGTCCCCTCCCCCCACATCACATCAGTCTCTATACAGAGGAGCTTACACTCTAATGTCTCCTCCCCCCCCACATCACATCAGTCTCTATACAGAGGAGCTTACACTCTAATGTCCCCTCCCCCCACATCACATCAGTCTCTATACAGAGGAGCTTACACTCTAATGTCTCCTCCCCCCCCACATCACATCAGTCTCTGTACAGAGGAGCTTACACTCTAATGTCCCCTCCCCCCCACATCACATCAGTCTCTGTACAGAGGAGCTTACACTCTAATGTCCCCTCCCCCCACATCACATCAGTCTCTGTACAGAGGAGCTTACACTCTAATGTCCCCTCCCCCCCCACATCACATCAGTCTCTATACAGAGGAGCTTACACTCTAATGTCCCCTCCCCCCACATCACATCAGTCTCTATACAGAGGAGCTTACACTCTAATGTCCCCTCCCCCCCACATCACATCAGTCTCTATACAGAGGAGCTTACACTCTAATGTCCCCTCCCCCCACATCACATCAGTCTCTGTACAGAGGAGCTTACACTCTAATGTCCCCTCCCCCACACATCACATCAGTCTCTGTACCAGAGGAGCTTACACTCTAATGTCCCCTCCCCCACATCACATCAGTCTCTATACAGAGGAGCTTACACTCTAATGTCCCCTCCCCCCCACATCACATCAGTCTCTATACAGAGGAGCTTACACTCTAATGTCCCCTCCCCCCACATCACATCAGTCTCTATACAGAGGAGCTTACACTCTAATGTCCCCTCCCCCACATCACATCAGTCTCTGTACAGAGGAGCTTACACTCTAATGTCCCCTCCCCCCCCACATCACATCAGTCTCTATACAGAGGAGCTTACACTCTAATGTCCCCTCCCCCCCACATCACATCAGTCTCTATACAGAGGAGCTTACACTCTAATGTCCCCTCCCCCCACATCACATCAGTCTCTGTACAGAGGAGCTTACACTCTAATGTCCCCTCCCCCACATCACATCAGTCTCTGTACAGAGGAGCTTACACTCTAATGTCCCCTCCCCCCCCCCCACATCACATCAGTCTCTGTACAGAGGAGCTTACACTCTAATGTCCCCTCCCCCCCACATCACATCAGTCTCTATACAGAGGAGCTTACACTCTAATGTCCCCTCCCCCACATCACATCAGTCTCTATACAGAGGAGCTTACACTCTAATGTCCCCTCCCCCCACATCACATCAGTCTCTGTACAGAGGAGCTTACACTCTAATGTCCCCTCCCCCCACATCACATCAGTCTCTGTACAGAGGAGCTTACACTCTAATGTCCCCTCCCCCACATCACTTCAGTCTCTATACAGAGGAGCTTACACTCTAATGTCCCCTCCCCCACATCACATCAGTCTCTATACAGAGGAGCTTACACTCTAATGTCCCCTCCCCCCCACATCACATCAGTCTCTATACAGAGGAGCTTACACTCTAATGTCCCCTCCCCCACATCACATCAGTCTCTATACAGAGGAGCTTACACTCTAATGTCCCCTCCCCCACATCACAAGTCTCTATACAGAGGAGCTTACACTCTAATGTCCCCTCCCCCCCACATCACATCAGTCTCTGTACAGAGGAGCTTACACTCTAATGTCCCCTCCCCCCACATCACATCAGTCTCTATACAGAGGAGCTTACACTCTAATGTCCCCTCCCCCCCACATCACATCAGTCTCTATACAGAGGAGCTTACACTCTAATGTCCCCTCCCCCCCCACATCACATCAGTCTCTGTACAGAGGAGCTTACACTCTAATGTCCCCTCCCCCCCACATCACATCAGTCTCTATACAGAGGAGCTTACACTCTAATGTCCCCTCCCCCCCACATCACATCAGTCTCTGTACAGAGGAGCTTACACTCTAATGTCCCCCCCCCCCACATCACATCAGTCTCTGTACAGAGGAGCTTACACTCTAATGTCCCCTCCCCCCACATCACATCAGTCTCTGTACAGAGGAGCTTACACTCTAATGTCCCCTCCCCCCACATCACATCAGTCTCTATACAGAGAAGCTTACACTCTAATGTCCCCCCCCCCACATCACATCAGTCTCTATACAGAGGAGCTTACACTCTAATGTCCCCTCCCCCACATCACTTCAGTCTCTATACAGAGGAGCTTACACTCTAATGTCCCCTCCCCCCACATCACATCAGTCTCTGTACAGAGGAGCTTACACTCTAATGTCCCCTCCCCCCACATCACATCAGTCTCTGTACAGAGGAGCTTACACTCTAATGTCCCCTCCCCCACATCACTTCAGTCTCTATACAGAGGAGCTTACACTCTAATGTCCCCCTCCCCCACATCACATCAGTCTCTATACAGAGGAGCTTACACTCTAATGTCCCCTCCCCCCCACATCACATCAGTCTCTGTACAGAGGAGCTTACACTCTAATGTCCCCTCCCCCCCACATCACATCAGTCTCTATACAGAGGAGCTTACACTCTAATGTCCCCTCCCCCCACATCACATCAGTCTCTGTACAGAGGAGCTTACACTCTAATGTCCCCTCCCCCCACATCACATCAGTCTCTGTACAGAGGAGCTTACACTCTAATGTCCCCTCCCCCCCCCACATCAGTCTCTGTACAGAGGAGCTTACACTCTAATGTCCCCTCCCCCCCCATCACATCAGTCTCTGTACAGAGGAGCTTACACTCTAATGTCCCCCTCCCCCCCACATCACATCAGTCTCTGTACAGAGGAGCTTACACTCTAATGTCCCCTCCCCCCCACATCACATCAGTCTCTGTACAGAGGAGCTTACACTCTAATGTCCCCTCCCCCCCCCACATCAGTCTCTGTACAGAGAAGCTTACACTCTAATGTCCCCCCCCCACATCACATCAGTCTCTATACAGAGGAGCTTACACTCTAATGTCCCCTCCCCCCACATCACATCAGTCTCTGTACAGGAGCTTACCCTCTAATGTCCCCTCCCCCACATCACATCAGTCTCTATACAGAGGAGCTTACACTCTAATGTCCCCTCCCCCCACACATCACATCATTCTCTATACAGAGGAGCTTACACTCTAATGTCCCCTCCCCCACACATCACATCATTCTCTATACAGAGGAGCTTACACTCTAATGTCCCCTCCCCCCCACATCACATCAGTCTCTGTACAGAGGAGCTTACACTCTAATGTCCCCTCCCCCCCCCCCCACATCAGTCTCTGTACAGAGAAGCTTACACTCTAATGTCCCCTCCCCCCACATCACATCAGTCTCTGTACAGAGGAGCTTACACTCTAATGTCCCCTCCCACCACATCACATCAGTCTCTGTACAGAGGAGCTTACACTCTAATGTCCCCTCCCCCCACATCACATCAGTCTCTGTACAGAGGAGCTTACACTCTAATGTCCCCTCCCCCCCCCACATCAGTCTCTATACAGAGAAGCTTACACTCTAATGTCCCCTCCCCCCACATCACATCAGTCTCTATACAGAGGAGCTTACACTCTAATGTCCCCCCCCCCACATCACATCAGTCTCTGTACAGAGGAGCTTACACTCTAATGTCCCCTCCCCCCCCACACATCACATCAGTCTCTGTACAGAGGAGCTTACACTCTAATGTCCCCTCCCCCCACATCACATCAGTCTCTATACAGAGGAGCTTACACTCTAATGTCCCCTCCCCCCCACATCACATCAGTCTCTGTACCAGAGGAGCTTACACTCTAATGTCCCCTCCCCCCCACACATCACATCAGTCTCTGTACAGAGGAGCTTACACTCTAATGTCCCCTCCCCCCCACACATCACATCAGTCTCTGTACAGAGGAGCTTACACTCTAATGTCCCCTCCCCCCCACATCACATCAGTCTCTATACAGAGGAGCTTACACTCTAATGTCCCCTCCCCCACATCACATCAGTCTCTGTACAGAGGAGCTTACACTCTAATGTCCCCTCCCCCCCCACACATCACATCAGTCTCTGTACAGAGGAGCTTACACTCTAATGTCCCCTCCCCCACATCACATCAGTCTCTATACAGAGGAGCTTACACTCTAATGTCCCCTCCCCCCCACATCACATCAGTCTCTGTACAGAGGAGCTTACACTCTAATGTCCCCTCCCCCCACATCACATCAGTCTCTGTACAGAGGAGCTTACACTCTAATGTCCCCTCCCCCCACATCACATCAGTCTCTGTACAGAGGAGCTTACACTCTAATGTCCCCTCCCCCCCCACATCAGTCTCTATACAGAGGAGCTTACACTCTAATGTCCCCCCCCCCCACATCACATCAGTCTCTGTACAGAGGAGCTTACACTCTAATGTCCCCTCCCCCCACATCACATCAGTCTCTGTACAGAGGAGCTTACACTCTAATGTCCCCTCCCCCCACATCACATCAGTCTCTATACAGAGAAGCTTACACTCTATGTCCCCCTCCCCCACATCACTTCAGTCTCTATACAGAGGAGCTTACACTCTAATGTCCCCTCCCCCCACATCACATCAGTCTCTGTACAGAGGAGCTTACACTCTAATGTCCCCTCCCCCCACATCACATCAGTCTCTATACAGAGGAGCTTACACTCTAATGTCCCCTCCCCCCACATCACATCAGTCTCTGTACAGAGGAGCTTACACTCTAATGTCCCCTCCCCCCACATCACATCAGTCTCTATACAGAGGAGCTTACACTCTAATGTCCCCCTCCCCCACATCACTTCAGTCTCTATACAGAGGAGCTTACACTCTAATGTCCCCTCCCCCCACATCACATCAGTCTCTGTACAGAGGAGCTTACACTCTAATGTCCCCTCCCCCCCACATCACATCAGTCTCTGTACAGAGGAGCTTACACTCTAATGTCCCCCCCCCCCCACATCACATCAGTCTCTGTACAGAGGAGCTTACACTCTAATGTCCCCTCCCCCCACATCACATCAGTCTCTGTACAGAGGAGCTTACACTCTAATGTCCCCTCCCCCACATCACATCAGTCTCTGTACAGAGGAGCTTACCCTCTAATGTCCCCTCCCCCACATCACTTCAGTCTCTATACAGAGGAGCTTACACTCTAATGTCCCCTCCCCCACATCACATCAGTCTCTATACAGAGGAGCTTACACTCTAATGTCCCCCTCCCCCCCACATCACATCAGTCTCTGTACAGAGGAGCTTACACTCTAATGTCCCCTCCCCCCACATCACATCAGTCTCTATACAGAGGAGCTTACACTCTAATGTCCCCTCCCCCCCCCCACACATCACATCAGTCTCTATACAGAGGAGCTTACACTCTAATGTCCCCTCCCCCCACATCACATCAGTCTCTATACAGAGGAGCTTACACTCTAATGTCCCCCCCCCACATCACATCAGTCTCTATACAGAGGAGCTTACACTCTAATGTCCCCTCCCCCCACATCACATCAGTCTCTGTACAGAGGAGCTTACCCTCTAATGTCCCCTCCCCCCCCCCCCCACATCAGTCTCCTGTACAGAGGAGCTTACACTCTAATGTCCCCCTCCCCCCCACATCACATCAGTCTCTATACAGAGGAGCTTACACTCTAATGTCCCCTCCCCCCACATCACATCAGTCTCTGTACAGAGAAGCTTACACTCTAATGTCCCCTCCCCCCCACATCACATCAGTCTCTATACAGAGGAGCTTACACTCTAATGTCCCCTCCCCCCACATCACATCAGTCTCTGTACAGAGGAGCTTACCCTCTAATGTCCCCTCCCCCCCCCCCACATCAGTCTCTGTACAGAGGAGCTTACACTCTAATGTCCCCTCCCCCCACATCACATCAGTCTCTATACAGAGGAGCTTACACTCTAATGTCCCCTCCCCCCACATCACATCAGTCTCTGTACAGAGGAGCTTACACTCTAATGTCCCCTCCCCCCCCCCCACATCAGTCTCTGTACAGAGAAGCTTACACTCTAATGTCCCCTCCCCCCCACATCACATCAGTCTCTGTACAGAGGAGCTTACACTCTAATGTCCCCTCCCCCCCACATCACATCAGTCTCTATACAGAGGAGCTTACACTCTAATGTCCCCTCCCCCCCCCCACATCAGTCTCTGTACAGAGAAGCTTACACTCTAATGTCCCCTCCCCCCACATCACATCAGTCTCTATACAGAGGAGCTTACACTCTAATGTCCCCTCCCCCCACATCACATCAGTCTCTGTACAGAGGAGCTTACACTCTAATGTCCCCTCCCCCCACATCACATCAGTCTCTGTACAGAGGAGCTTACACTCTAATGTCCCCTCCCCCCACATCACATCAGTCTCTGTACAGAGGAGCTTACACTCTAATGTCCCCTCCCACCACATCACATCAGTCTCTGTACAGAGGAGCTTACACTCTAATGTCCCCTCCCCCCCCACATCAGTCTCTATACAGAGAAGCTTACACTCTAATGTCCCCCCCCCCACATCACATCAGTCTCTATACAGAGGAGCTTACACTCTAATGTCCCCCTCCCCCCACATCACATCAGTCCTCTATACAGAGGAGCTTACACTCTAATGTCCCCTCCCCCTCACATCACATCAGTCTCTGTACAGAGGAGCTTACACTCTAATGTCCCCTCCCCCCACATCACATCAGTCTCTATACAGAGGAGCTTACACTCTAATGTCCCCTCCCCCCCCCCCCACATCAGTCTCTATACAGAGGAGCTTACACTCTAATGTCCCCTCCCCCCACAGTCACTCAATGTTATTATTATTACAACATTTATATGGCTCTGACACATACTGTAGCGCTTGCCATAAATGGTCTAATGTAATTCCAGCCTCTAAAATCAAATATATCAACTTTAACACATTAAATTTAATTCTGAAGTCTTTTTAACCTTTTTAAAATCTGCAGCTTTCATTAAAATATTCCCTGGTGATCCCGCCATGGGGGTCCTTGTTGAGGCACTTCCTGTTATAGGGTGACAACCCTCTGATCCTATTTCCCAGTTGTGGGTCCGCGTTGTCACCCGGCCACATGCTCCCCCTGGTGGGGATGACAAGTATTTTTTTTTCTTTCAACTCATTGCTGAGACAAATTTGTCACCAGAGTGATGATGTACAAGGGGCCACGCTGCCTGTGAGGTGCCCCCCTTCTCGTCTCTGGCAGAAGGAGGGGGAGGGGGCTACACCCCACATGAGACAGATTGCTAAGGCCAGGGTTCCCCCCTAGTGTCTGTGAAATGTCAGAATTCACCGCGCCCTTCCAGTCGGCAATCCAGAAAGTTCATATATATGAGGTCGGTCTCCCGGGCTCACCGGCAGGCATTGTACGGCTCAACATCAGAAAGAGGTACAAGGGGCCACCAGGCCATGGGGAAGCTGCAGCCCCCCAAGTCCTCCATCCACTCTGAATAATGGACGGCCCTGCTTTACTCCATCACAGGGACCACCTTGTGGAACCAACTGCCCCCCCCCCCCCCATGGGGCTCTTTTGCAGTCTAAAGCCTCGTACACAGAGTCGGACTTCCATCTGACTTTTCCGTGGATTTTTGTCCGAAGGGAGTTGGCCGGGAACACCCATAGCATACACACACATGCTGTGCTCATTATGAGGGGCTCCCCCCATCCCTGTGCTGTGCTCATTATGAGGGGCTCCCCCCATCCCTGTGCTGTGCTCATTATGAGGGGCTCCCCCCATCCCTGTGCTGTGCTCATTATGAGGGGCTCCCCCCATCCCTGTGCTGTGCTCATTATGAGGGGCTCCCCCCCATCCCTGTGCTGTGCTCATTATGAGGGGCTCCCTCCATCCCTGTGCTGTGCTCATTATGAGGGGCTCCCACCATCCCTGTGCTGTGCTCATTATGAGGGGCCCCCACCATCCCTGTGCTGTGCTCATTATGAGGGGCTCCCCCCCATCCCTGTGCTGTGCTCATTATGAGGGGCTCCCCCCCATCCCTGTGCTGTGCTCATTATGAGGGGCTCCCTCCATCCCTGTGCTGTGCTCATTATGAGGGGCTCCCTCCATCCCTGTGCTGTGCTCATTATGAGGGGCTCCCCCCATCCCTGTGCTGTGCTCATTATGAGGGGCTCCCCCCCATCCCTGTGCTGTGCTCATTATGAGGGGCTCCCTCCATTCCTGTGCTGTGCTCATTATGAGGGG
The DNA here is from genome assembly GCA_029206835.1 of Rana muscosa. Taxonomy (NCBI): domain Eukaryota; kingdom Metazoa; phylum Chordata; class Amphibia; order Anura; family Ranidae; genus Rana; species Rana muscosa. The sequence continues at coordinate 226,200,071 of JARGYO010005626.1, forward strand.
CTCCCTCCATTCCTGTGCTGTGCTCATTATGAGGGGCTCCCTCCATCCCTGTGCTGTGCTCATTATGAGGGGCTCCCACCATCCCTGTGCTGTGCTCATTATGAGGGGCTCCCTCCATCCCTGTGCTCATTATGAGGGACTCCCCCCATCCCTGTGCTGTGCTCATTATGAGGGGCTCCCTCCATCCCTGTGCTGTACTCATTATGAGGGGCTCCCCCCATCCCTGTGCTGTGCTCATTATGAGGGGCTCACCCCATCCCTGTGCTGTGCTCATTATGAGGGGCTCCCCCCATCCCTTTGCTGTGCTCATTATGAGGGGCTCCCTCCATCCCTGTGCTGTGCTCATTATGAGGGTCTCCCACCATCCCTGTGCTGTGCTCATTATGAGGGGCTCCCTCCATCCCTGTGCTCTGCTCATTATGAGGGGCTCCCACCATCCCTGTGCTGTGCTTATTATGAGGGGCTCCCACCATCCCTGTGCTGTGCTCATTATGAGGGGCTCACCCCATCCCTGTGCTGTGCTCATTATGAGGGGCTCCCCCCATCCCTTTGCTGTGCTCATTATGAGGGGCTCCCTCCATCCCTGTGCTGTGCTCATTATGAGGGGCCCCCACCATCCCTGTGCTGTGCTCATTATGAGGGGCTCCCCCCATCCCTGTGCTGTGCTCATTATGAGGGGCTCCCCCCATCCCTGTGCTGTGCTCATTATGAGGGGCTCCCCCCCATCCCTGTGCTGTGCTCATTATGAGGGGCTCCCTCCATCCCTGTGCTGTGCTCATTATGAGGGGCTCCCACCATCCCTGTGCTGTGCTCATTATGAGGGGCTTCCACCATCCCTGTGCTGTGCTCATTATGAGGGGCTCCCCCCCATCCCTGTGCTGTGCTCATTATGAGGGGCTCCCCCCCATCCCTGTGCTGTGCTCATTATGAGGGGCCCCCACCATCCCTGTGCTGTGCTCATTATGAGGGGCTCCCCCCCATCCCTGTGCTGTGCTCATTATGAGGGGCTCCCCCCCATCCCTGTGCTGTGCTCATTATGAGGGGCTCCCTCCATCCCTGTGCTGTGCTCATTATGAGGGGCTCCCTCCATCCCTGTGCTGTGCTCATTATGAGGGGCTCCCCCCATCCCTGTGCTGTGCTCATTATGAGGGGCTCCCCCCCATCCCTGTGCTGTGCTCATTATGAGGGGCTCCCTCCATTCCTGTGCTGTGCTCATTATGAGGGGCTCCCTCCATTCCTGTGCTGTGCTCATTATGAGGGGCTCCCTCCATCCCTGTGCTGTGCTCATTATGAGGGGCTCCCTCCATCCCTGTGCTCATTATGAGGGACTCCCCCCATCCCTGTGCTGTGCTCATTATGAGGGGCTCCCTCCATCCCTGTGCTGTGCTCATTATGAGGGGCTCCCACCATCCCTGTGCTGTGCTCATTATGAGGGGCTCCCTCCATCCCTGTGCTGTGCTCATTATGAGGAGCTCCCACCATCCCTGTGCTGTGCTCATTATGAGGGGCTCCCACCATCCCTGTGCTGTGCTCATTATGAGGGGCTCCCTCCATCCCTGTGCTGTGCTCATTATGAGGGGCTCCCCCCATCCCTGTGCTGTGCTCATTATGAGGGGCTCCCACCATCCCTGTGCTGTGCTCATTATGAGGGGCTCCCCCCATCCCTGTGCTGTGCTCATTATGAGGGGCTCCCTCCATCCCTGTGCTGTGCTCATTATGAGGGGCTCCCCCCATCCCTGTGCTGTGCTCATTATGAGGGGCTCCCCCCCATCCCTGTGCTGTGCTCATTATGAGGGGCTCCCTCCATCCCTGTGCTGTGCTCATTATGAGGGGCTCCCCCCATCCCTGTGCTGTGCTCATTATGAGGGGCTCCCACCATCCCTGTGCTGTGCTCATTATGAGGGGCTCCCCCCATCCCTGTGCTGTGCTCATTATGAGGGGCTCCCCCCATCCCTGTGCTGTGCTCATTATGAGGGGCCCCCACCATCCCTGTGCTGTGCTCATTATGAGGGGCTCCCCCCCATCCCTGTGCTGTGCTCATTATGAGGGGCTCCCCCCATCCCTGTGCTCATTATGAGGGGCTCCCACCATCCCTGTGCTGTGCTCATTATGAGGGGCTCCCTCCATCCCTGTGCTGTGCTCATTATGAGGGGCTCCCCCATCCCTGTGCTCATTATAAGGGGCTCCCACCATCCCTGTGCTCATTATGAGGGGCTCCCACCATCCCTGTGCTGTGCTCATTATGAGGGGCTCCCCCCATCCCTGTGCTGTGCTCATTATGAGGAGCTCCCACCATCCCTGTGCTGTGCTCATTATGAGGGGCTCCCCCCATCCCTGTGCTGTGCTCATTATGAGGGGCTCCCCCCATCCCTGTGCTGTGCTCATTATGAGGGTCTTCCACCATCCCTGTGCTGTGCTCATTATGAGGGGCTCCCCCCATCCCTGTGCTGTGCTCATTATGAGGGGCTCCCACCATCCCTGTGCTGTGCTCATTATGAGGGGCTCCCACCATCCCTGTGCTGTGCTCATTATGAGGGGCTCCCTCCATCCCTGTGCTGTGCTCATTATGAGGGGCTCCCTCCATCCCTGTGCTGTGCTCATTATGAGGGGCTCCCCCCATCCCTGTGCTGTGCTCATTATGAGAGGCTCCCCCCCATCCCTGTGCTGTGCTCATTATGAGGGGCTCCCCCCATCCCTGTGCTGTGCTCATTATGAGGTGCTCCCCCCATCCCTGTGCTGTGCTCATTATGAGGGGCTCCCACCATCCCTGTGCTGTGCTCATTATGAGGGGCTCCCCCCATCCCTGTGCTGTGCTCATTATGAGGGGCTCCCACCATCCCTGTGCTGTGCTCATTATGAGGGGCTCCCACCATCCCTGTGCTGTGCTCATTATGAGGGGCTCCCACCATCCCTGTGCTGTGCTCATTATGAGGGGCTCCCCCCATCCCTGTGCTGTGCTCATTATGAGGGGCTCCCCCATCCCTGTGCTGTGCTCATTATGAGGGGCTCCCCCCATCCCTGTGCTGTGCTCATTATGAGGGGCTCCCACCATCCCTGTGCTGTGCTCATTATGAGGGGCTCCCCCCATCCCTGTGCTGTGCTCATTATGAGGGGCTCCCCCCATCCCTGTGCTGTGCTCATTATGAGGGGCTCCCCCCATCCCTGTGCTGTGCTCATTATGAGGGGCTCCCCCCATCCCTGTGCTGTGCTCATTATGAGGGGCTCCCCCCATCCCTGTGCTCATTATGAGGGGCTCCCCCCATCCCTGTGCTCATTATGAGGGGCTCCCCCCATCCCCTGTGCTCATTATGAGGGGCTCCCCCCATCCCTGTGCTCATTATGAGGGGCTCCCACCATCCCTGTGCTGTGCTCATTATGAGGGGCTCCCCCCATCCCTGTGCTGTGCTCATTATGAGGGGCTCCCCCCATCCCTGTGTTGTGCTCATTATGAGGGGCTCCCCCCATCCCTGTGCTGTGCTCATTATGAGGGGCTCCCCCCATCCCTGTGCTGTGCTCATTATGAGGGGCTCCCATCATCCCTGTGCTGTGCTCATTATGAGGGGCTCCCACCATCCCTGTGCTGGGCTCATTATGAGGGGCTCCCCCCATCCCTGCGCTCATTATGAGGGGCTCCTACCATCCCTGTGCTGTGCTCATTATGAGGGGCTCCCCCCATCCCTGTGCTGTGCTCATTATGAGGGGCTCCCACCATCCCTGTGCTGTGCTCATTATGAGGGGCTCCCACCATCCCTGTGCTGTGCTCATTATGAGGGGCTCCCCCATCCCTGTGCTGTGCTCATTATGAGGGGCTCCCTCCATCCCTGCGCTCATTATGAGGGGCTCCTACCATCCCTGTGCTGTGCTCATTATGAGGGGCTCCCTCCATCCCTGCGCTCATTATGAGGGGCTCCCTCCATCCCTGCGCTCATTATGAGGGGCTCCCCCCATCCCTGTGCTGTGCTCATTATGAGGGGCTCCCCCCATCCCCTGTGCTGTGCTCATTATGAGGGGCTCCCCCCATCCCTGTGCTGTGCTCATTATGAGGGGCTCCCCCCATCCCAGTGCTGTGCTCATTATGAGGGGCTCCCACCATCCCTGTGCTGTGCTCATTATGAGGGGCTCCCCCCATCCCTGTGCTGTGCTCATTATGAGGGGCTCCCCCCATCCCTGTGCTGTGCTCATTATGAGGGGCTCCCCCCATCCCTGTGCTGTGCTCATTATGAGGGGCTCCCCCCATCCCTGTGCTGTGCTCATTATGAGGGGCTCCCACCATCCCTGTGCTGTGCTCATTATGAGGGGCTCCCCCCATCCCTGTGCTGTGCTCATTATGAGGGGCTCCCACCATCCCCTGTGCTGTGCTCATTATGAGGGGCTCCCCCCATCCCTGTGCTGTGCTCATTATGAGGGGCTCCCCCCATCCCTGTGCTGTGCTCATTATGAGGGGCTCCCCCCATCCCTGTGCTGTGCTCATTATGAGGGGCTCCCTCCATCCCTGTGCTGTGCTCATTATGAGGGGCTCCCCCCATCCCTGTGCTGTGCTCATTATGAGGGGCTCCCCCCATCCCTGCGCTCATTATGAGGGGCTCCTACCATCCCTGTGCTGTGCTCATTATGAGGGGCTCCCCCCATCCCTGTGCTGTGCTCATTATGAGGGGCTCCCCCATCCCTGTGCTGTGCTCATTATGAGGGGCTCCCACCATCCCTGTGCTGTGCTCATTATGAGGGGCTCCCCCCATCCCTGTGCTGTGCTCATTATGAGGGGCTCCCCCCATCCCTGTGCTCATTATGAGGGGCTCCCCCCATCCCTGTGTTGTGCTCATTATGAGGGGCTCCCCCCATCCCTGTGCTGTGCTCATTATGAGGGGCTCCCACCATCCCTGTGCTGTGCTCATTATGAGGGGCTCCCCCCATCCCTGTGCTGTGCTCATTATGAGGGGCTCCCACCATCCCTGTGCTGTGCTCATTATGAGGGGCTCCCCCCATCCCTGTGCTGTGCTCATTACGAGGGGCTCCCCCCATCCCTGTGTTGTGCTCATTATGAGGGGCTCCATCCCTGTGCTGTGCTCATTATGAGGGGCTCCTACCATCCCTGTGCTGTGCTCATTATGAGGGGCTCCCACCATCCCTGTGCTGTGCTCATTATGAGGGGCTCCCACCATCCCTGTGCTGTGCTCATTATGAGGGGCTCCTACCATCCCTGTGCTGTGCTCATTATGAGGGGCTCCCTCCATCCCTGTGCTCATTATGAGGGGCTCCCTCCATCCCTGTGCTGTGCTCATTATGAGGGGCTCCCCCCATCCCTGTGCTGTGCTCATTATGAGGGGCTCCCTCCATCCCTGTGCTGTGCTCATTATGAGGGGCTCCCACCATCCCTGTGCTGTGCTCATTATGAGGGGCTCCCCCCATCCCTGTGCTGTGCTCATTATGAGGGGCTCCCCCCATCCCTGTGCTGTGCTCATTATGAGGGGCTCCCCCCATCCCTGTGCTGTGCTCATTATGAGGGGCTCCCACCATCCCTGTGCTGTGCTCATTATGAGGGGCTCCCCCCATCCCTGTGCTGTGCTCATTATGAGGGGCTCCCCCCATCCCTGTGCTGTGCTCATTATGAGGGGCTCCCTCCATCCCTGTGCTGTGCTCATTATGAGGGGCTCCCTCCATCCCTGTGCTGTGCTCATTATGAGGGGCTCCCCCCATCCCTGTGCTGTGCTCATTATGAGGGGCTCCCCCCATCCCTGTGCTGTGCTCATTATGAGGGGCTCCCACCATCCCTGTGCTGTGCTCATTATGAGGGGCTCCCCCCATCCCTGTGCTGTGCTCATTATGAGGGGCTCCCACCATCCCTGTGCTGTGCTCATTATGAGGGGCCCCCCATCCCTGTGCTGTGCTCATTATGAGGGGCTCCCCCCATCCCTGTGCTGTGCTCATTATGAGGGGCTCCCCCCATCCCTGTGCTGTGCTCATTATGAGGGGCTCCCCCCATCCCTGTGCTGTGCTCATTATGAGGGGCTCCCCCCATCCCTGTGCTGTGCTCATTATGAGGGGCTCCCCCCATCCCTGTGCTGTGCTCATTATGAGGGGCTCCCCCATCCCTGTGCTGTGCTCATTATGAGGGGCTCCCCCATCCCTGTGCTGTGCTCATTATGAGGGGCTCCCCCCATCCCTGTGCTGTGCTCATTATGAGGGGCTCCCCCCATCCCTGTGCTGTGCTCATTATGAGGGGCTCCCACCATCCCTGTGCTATGCCCATTATGAGGGGCTCCCCCCATCCCTGTGCTGTGCTCATTATGAGGGGCCCCCATCCCTGTGCTGTGCTCATTATGAGGGGCTCCCACCATCCCTGTGCTATGCCCATTATGAGGGGCTCCCCCCATCCCTGTGCTGTGCTCATTATGAGGGGCCCCCATCCCTGTGCTGTGCTCATTATGAGGGGCTCCTATCATCCCTGTGCTGTGCTCATTATGAGGGGCTCCCACCATCCCTGTGCTGTGCTCATTATGAGGGGCTCCCCCCATCCCTGTGCTGTGCTCATTATGAGGGGCTCCTATCATCCCCGTGCTGTGCTCATTATGAGGGGCCTCCCCCATCCCTGTGCTGTGCTCATTATGAGGGGCTCCCACCATCCCTGTGCTGTGCTCATTATTAGGGGCTCCCCCCATCCCTGTGCTGTGCTCATTATGAGGGGCTCCCCCCATCCCCGTGCTGTGCTCATTATGAGGGGCCCCCACCATCCCTGTGCTGTGCTCATTATGAGGGGCCCCCACCATCCCTGTGCTGGGCTCATTATGAGGGGCTCCCACCATCCCTGTGCTGTGCTCATTATGAGGGGCTCCCCCCATCCCTGTGCTGTGCTCATTATGAGGGGCTCCCCCATCCCTGTGCTGTGCTCATTATGAGGGGCTCCCATCATCCCTGTGCTGTGCTCATTATGAGGGGCTCCCCCCATCCCTGTGCTGTGCTCATTATGAGGGGCTCCCACCATCCCTGTGCTGTGCTCATTATGAGGGGCTCCCACCATCCCTGTGCTGTGCTCATTATGAGGGGCCCCCACCATCCCTGTGCTGTGCTCATTATGAGGGGCTCCCATCATCCCTGTGCTGTGCTCATTATGAGGGGCTCCCACCATCCCTGTGCTGTGCTCATTATGAGGGGCTCCCCCCATCCCTGTGCTGTGCTCATTATGAGGGGCCCCCACCATCCCTGTGCTGTGCTCATTATGAGGGGCTCCCACCATCCCTGTGCTGTGCTCATTATGAGGGGCTCCCCCCATCCCTGTGCTGTGCTCATTATGAGGGGCTCCCCCCATCCCTGTGCTGTGCTCATTATGAGGGGCTCCCCCCATCCCTGTGCTGTGCTGATTATAAGGGGCTCCCACCATCCCTGTGCTGTGCTCATTATGAGGGGCTCCCACCATCCCTGTGCTGTGCTCATTATGAGGGGCTCCCACCATCCCTGTGCTGTGCTTATTATGAGGGGCTCCCCCCATCCCCGTGCTGTGCTCATTATGAGGGGCTCCCACCATCCCCGTGCTGTGCTCATTATGAGGGGCCCCCACCATCCCTGTGCTGTGCTCATTATGAGGGGCTCCCACCATCCCTGTGCTGTGCTCATTATGAGGGGCTCCCACCATCCCTGTGCTGTGCTCATTATTAGGGGCTCCCCCCATCCCTGTGCTGTGCTCATTATGAGGGGCTCCCATCATCCCTGTGCTGTGCTCATTATGAGGGGCTCCCACCATCCCTGTGCTGTGCTCATTATTAGGGGCTCCCCCCATCCCTGTGCTGTGCTCATTATGAGGGGCTCCCACCATCCCTGTGCTGTGCTCATTATGAGGGGCTCCCCCCATCCCTGTGCTGTGCTCATTATGAGGGGCTCCCACCATCCCTGTGCTGTGCTCATTATGAGGGGCTCCCCCCATCCCTGTGCTGTGCTCATTATGAGGGGCCCCCACCATCCCTGTGCTGTGCTCATTATGAGGGGCTCCCATCATCCCTGTGCTGTGCTCATTATGAGGGACTCCCCCCATCCCTGTGCTGTGCTCATTATGAGGGGCTCCCCCCATCCCTGTAGTGTGCTCATTATGAGGGGCTCCCCACCATCCCTGTGCTGTGCTCATTATGAGGGGCTCCCACCATCCCTGTGCTGTGCTCATTATGAGGGGCTCCCACCATCCCTGTGCTGTGATGACTTTCTGGGTTTTTAACTTCATCATAACGAATAATGGTAATTATTATGACAATAATAAAACGATATTAAGGAACATTCTTATTTTGTCAAATTCTGAATCTCCCATCGACTACCAGTACCAGTCTGAGCCGTCTCTCCCACTCCCGTCTCTCCCACTCCCGTCTCTCCCACTCCCCAATATTAAATTTCGTATTTCGTATAAAATTCGTAAGAATAGAAATTGGTATTTCGGATGCTTCCGAATGTAGGAATTTTCGATTCGTACGGAACGGATCGCACATGTCTAGAGGATATGGGACTTCTGTCTGGCTCTCCTGCACTAAGTGTCAGGACCTGGATCACCTACTGGTGGCACTGTGGCTCCCTGGGCGGAGGGCTGTTGTTCCAGTGTCCACCAGCAGGTGTCTCCCAGCAGCCATCAGATCCCAGTAATAATAATTCTTCACCTGATGCTGGCTGCTGGGAGGGTATTTAGTTCCTCTTTTACTGTTCCCTTACCCTTCAGTGTTTTGCCTGCTAGCCAGAGACTTGCTTGCTAATTCATCCTAAGTTGTATTTCTGATCCCGCCTTGTACCTGTCCCCCTTGTTTCTGATTCCAGTCCTGGTTCCCCTCTTCCTTGTATCTCCAGTCTCCAGCAAGGTTCATAAAGACATGGATGAGCGAGTTTGGGGTGGAGGAACTTGACTGGCCTGCACAGATTCCTGACCTCAACCCGATAGAACACCTTTGGGATGATTTAGAGCGGAGACTGCGAGCCAGGCCTTCTCATCCAACATCAGTGCCTGACCTCACAAATGCTCTTTTGGAAGAATGGTCAAACATTCCCATAGACACCCTCCTAAACCTTGTGGACGGCCTTCCCAGAAGAGTTGAAGCTGTTATAGGTGTCTGGTGCAGGTGTCTCAATACTTTTGGTAATATAGTGTATGTTTGTGCACTTACACATATTAATGACTATAATATCTGACATAACAAATTATAACCCTGTGCAAATTTTATATTACATGCAAAAAGAAAAAAAAATCTTTCCTGTGCCCTGAGCTCCTTGAACCAGTCCAACAAGTTCATTAGCTTATGAATAGGAGAAGCCTAGCTTCTAAAACCAATACAATGAACCTTGTGGACCAGAAGAGGTGAAGCTGTTATAGCTGAAAAGGGCGGGGCCAACTCATTATTGAACCCTCCGGACTAATACTGGGATGTCATTAAAGTTCATGTGTGTGTGTAAAGACAGGCGTCCTATTAGGGTTGCCACCTTTTCTTCAAGCCAAACCCGAACAATTTTGCGGCACAGGGCAATTTTAGTTTTTTTTTTTTGCAGTAAACACTATAGGATTATAAAAGACCTGGGATACATTTGGATGCCCCAAGGGGAGTAGTAATGCAGCGCACAGAGCGCGCCAGTGGGTGTGACCAAATTGCTCTGGCTGACATCATCACCCCACCCTTCAGTGATGCCAAACCTGCCCCCAAGACAGCCGCCTGCATCGGCAACAGACTTGCGTGTGACTATCTCGGTTACTTGGGGAGCCACAGCCTGCTGGTCTGAATCATGTGTCCGGGTTTCAGGTGGACTGAAACCCGGACACATGATTCAAAACCTGAACCGTCCGGGTGAATCCTGGACAGGTGGCAACCCTAGTCCCAATACTTTTGACAATATAGTGTAGGTACTCCCAGCACTCTGCGGTCTCTATCCTGGCCCAGCCAGGGTTCTCCCTCTTTGCCCCAATAGGGAAGAGGCAACATGAAGGGGTCATCAGTGGTAACATGAATTCTGTACTCTTCTTCTCTGAAGGAGGCCCAGGTCATCAGTAAATATCCCCGCCCCTCCAATGGGCAGCCATGTGCACCTACCTTGTCTTCTCTCTGCCATTAGGTGCTCCCTTCATACATAATATTTATATATCACGTCTGTGCCAGAATGACCGTCATATCTCATGGAAATTTGGTGGCTATAATAGGCACTGGCTTCCCCAAGATGGACGCCTAGAAACCACTGTAGAGGACACATTAGTCCTCTGAAGGGTTCCCTCTAGTGTCCATAGCACTGTAGTGCTGAATGTGTATCTATGTACTGGTGTCACTCTGCGGTGCACCTTGGGGAGGTGGGCGGAGGCAAAAAGTGCTGGACCGAACTTCCCACCCCCCCATGGGGCAGGAGTAAGGGCAGAGTACAAAGATCGGTGTAGTGCACTGCGCCAAAGCGAATGGTTACAGCTGGGCCAATGGTTGGACACTTCACAATGAAGAGAGCCCAATAATGACGCACAAACTGTCTTGCAGTAAAATTCGGGGCTAATAGTGGGGGAAGAATAAATGCCCCATGGTTGGTGGTGTCCGTGGGTGGAAAAAATGGCGCCGGGTCAGTGGTGTCGTCGGGCAGACTACCTGGGGGGGGGGGGGGGGGGTCCATGTAAGACATGTGCAGAACGAAAAAACTTGTTTCGTTTCGTTATTTACATAAATTTGTTTCGTTAAATTCGTTTATTACGTTTTTGGAATTCGTTTCGTTTATTAGTTTTCAAATTTTTCGAATTCGGATCGATTCGAAAAGTTTTCCAATTTCCAAAGAGAATAAAATAGAATATAACATAAAGGAATAGAATTTAAAAATCCAAAGAAAATAGGAAAGAAAAGAATATAACAGAAAAGAAAAGAATAGAATATAATAGAGTAAAACAGAACCAAATAGGATAGAAAATAAAAGAACAGAATAGAATGGAATAGAATAGAATAGAAAAAGGAATAAAATACAATAGAAAGATTATAACCATCTTCTGAAATTCGAATAGAATAGATTAGAAAGGAATAGAATAGAAATAATATAACTATTTTCCAAAATTCAAATAGAATCAATTTGAATTTGAAAAGAATAGAGTACAATAGAATAGAAAATAACACAATAGTATAGAAAAAAATAAATAACATAATAGAATAAATATAACCATCTTCATATTCTAATCTATTCTTTTCTATTCTATTCAAATTCCAATTGATTCTATTTTAATTTTGGGAAATGGTTATATTCTTTGTATTCTAATCTATTCTATTCTACTGTTTTTTTAAATATACTCTTTTTTTTTTTGTTGTTTATTTTATTCTATTCTTTTCTATTCCATTATTTTATTTTCTATTCTATTCTTTTCTATTCTATTCAAATTCAAATTTATTCTATTAGAAATTCGAATTTTGGAGGATGGTTATATTCTGTCTATTCTGTTGTTTCTTTGAATTTTCTTTTGAATTTTTTTTACAGGTTACCAGTTTAGAGTTACAGAGGAGGTCTAGTGCTAGAATTGTTGCTCGCGCTCTAACGCACGCGGCGATACCTCACATGTGTGGTTTAAACTGCGTTTACATATGTGGGCGGGACTTACGTGTGTGTTCGCTTCTGAGCGCGAGCTACTGGGGACAGGGGCGTTTTAATTTTTTTTTTATTATTTTTTTTTTATTTTACTTATTTCTTTTTCATTTTAAGTTTTTTGATCACTTTTATTCCTATTACAAGGAATGTAAACATCCCTTGTAATAGGAATCTATTGTGCCAGGTCCTCTTTATGGAGAGATGCGGGGTCAATAAGAACCACCACATCTCTCCTCCAGGCTGGAAAGCATAAAATCGGGAAAAATAAATCACGATCTCATGCTTACTAGCCGCAGTCGCGGCTTTGTTTACTTCCGGGTACCCGGTGCGTGACGTCATAACGTCATAACGTCGCGCCCGGGCCTCCGACGGACATAGAGATGACTGGTGACCCTCTGGTCACCGGAAAATCTCTATGATCCTCATACGACGCCGGCCGATTCATTCCCCGGGCCCCCCAATGGCACGGGAGAGCCCGGAGAAGCACCGGATGGCGGTGGGAGGGGGGGGGGGGATGTCCCCTCCCGTCGCCTATAAGAACGATCAAGCTGCGGAACCGCCACTATGATCGTTCTTATGGTGCACAGAATCGCCGGCAGAAGAGAAGGATATCTGAAAGATGCTTCTAGCTGCACCCATCATTCAGATATCCCCCCACAAAGCCAGGACGTCATATGACGCCCACCTGGAGGGAGATCCAATCTGTGGACGTCATTTGACTATGGGCGGGTATTGAATCGGATAAAACCACTTCCGGACCGCCCACTGTATAATTATACGTCTGCACTTTGAAGAGGGACATCTTTGTTATGGCAGCCGCTGCTACCACAACCCCGGTATCCATCTCTTCAGTGAGCGGTCCGGTTTCCGATAATGGTGGTCTCTGCGCAGGATTCGCTGCAAGATCACCGTTATCGGCGGCGGGAGAGGGCCCCCCCTCCCACCGCTCTCCTATGCCCTCCGCCGCTTCCTTAAGCCGTCGGTAGCGGCGGAGACGATCGGGTCCTCTCTCCTGCTTAATATGGATATGAGTGGGGGGGGGGAGAAGAGGGCCCCCCACTCCCGCCACGCTCCAGTGTCCTCCGCCGCTTACCGTACCCGCAGGCAGCGGCAGAGGCGATCGTATCCTCTCCCCTCTGTGGTATGGAACGGAGTGAAGGAAAGATGGCCCCCACCCCCATCTCCATACCATAGCAGGGCGGAAGCGACGTCATAACGTCAGCTCCGCCCATAGCTCTTAAAGGGGCATTTATTTATTTTTATTGTATTTTAGTGTAAAAATGAGAGGTGACGTCTTTTTTGACCCCCCAGATCTCATATTTAGGAGGTCCTGTCATGCTTTTTTTCTATTACAAGGGATGTTTACATTCCTTGTAATAGGAATAAAAGTGACACCATTTTTTTTAAAAGGACAGTGTAAGAAATAAAAACAAAAGGTAAAAAAAAAAAAAATAAGAAAAAAAAATTAAAACTATTAAACGCACCCAGTCCCGACGATCTCGCGCGCAGAAGCGAACGCATATGTGAGCAGCGCCCGCATATGAAAATGGTGTTCAAACCACACATGTGAGGTGTCGCCGCGATCGTCAGAGCGAGAGCAATAATTCTAGCCCTGGACCTACTCTGTAACTCAAAACTGCTAACCTGTAGAATTTTTTAAAACATCGCCTATGGAGATTTTTAAGGGTAAAAGTTTGTCGCCATTTCCACGAGCAGAGCGCAATTTTGAAGCGTGACATGTTGGGTATCAATTTACTCGGCATAACATCATCTTTCACAATTTAAAAAAAAAATTGGGCTAACTTTACTGTTGTCTCATTTTTTAATTTAAAAAAGTGTATTTTTTCCCGCAAAAAAGTGCGCTTGTAAGATCGCTGCGCAAATACGGTGTGACAGAAAGTATTGCAACGAGCACCATTTTATTCTCTAGGGTGTTAGAAAAAACATATATATATTGTTTGGGGGTTCTGGGTAATTTTCTAACAAAAAAAAATTGTTTTTAACCTGTAAACAACAAATCTCAGAAACAGGCTCCGCCCTGATGTGGTTAAGTAGACCACTTGTGCAGGACAGCGGACATCCCCACCGGAGACGTCATTGCTCCTCTGCTTCGGCTCTTCCTGTCAGGTAGGGCTGCCCCTTGGTAGAAGGGGGGGGGGGTCAGTAAAGAACTGGAAGGGGTAAGGGTGGGCTCTCAGCTTGGATGAATGTACTAGGCTCCCCACTCCCCCCACCACATATAGACATTGCACCCAGGGCACCTTCCCCTCCTGCCCCCCAAGTTCCGGACCCTGGTAACAGGTCATACTCTGGTTAAGGTAGTACTAAAGCCACTATTTTTTTAAACAAACTACGGTACATTGTTCTTCACCAATTTAGCATTGGCCAATAAATGTTTTTAGTGACCACAAACTTATTTCAAAGTTCTTAGAGCTGCAGCTTCCTCTGTGCCGCTTCCCTGAACTTCCTGTCAGGAAGTGAACACTATGAATGTCATCTAATCCTCCTACTTGAGGCTACTTGTCCCATCATTCCTACCACTGCCATGCCTGCCCCATCTTGTCCTCTCTGGGCTGCCTGTGGTCTGAAGGCCCAGACACACGATCGGACTTCGTGACAACGACGGTCCCACCGGCGTGTTTTATCGGACAATCCGACCGTCTGTGCGCTCCATCGGACAGTTGTTGTCGGTTTTTCAACAAACAAAATGTTCGCTGCGCATGCTCTCAAACTTTTCCGACAACAAATGTCCGATGGAGGATCATCCGATCGCGTGTACACAAGTCCATCGGACTAATATCCAAAGTACACGCATGCTCCGAACCAATGCTAAACATCAGACAACAATAGCAGAAGTTGTCCAAAGGGTGGCGGTAAAGAGCTGAAAAAAAACACGTGGTTTGGTGAATGTTGGCTGAAAATGTTGTGCCGTCGGTATGCAGAACAAGTTCACGGCCGACGCCCCTTCGGACCAAAATCCACAGAAAAGTCAGATGGAAGTCCGTTCGTGTGTACGAGGCTGAAGGCTCAGACAGGGTAGGTACGTTGGCACAACTTTTTGAGATGGGAATGAGGGACACCTATAAGCAAACGTATGCAGGCATAGGACACACCCCTTGACACGCCCCTTAAAGGAGAATTGTATAAAAAATAAGATTCATTAAACCCACAAGGGCTTTTTTTTACCACAACTATTCCTTTATATTGGCTTTTGGAATTTACAAATGTGGCAATTTAGAAATCGGATAAAAGGTTTGGTGATGGAAAACAGTTTTTGATAGATAAAAAGTGTATTTTATATACAATTCTATAGATCAGACCGAAATGAGGGACAAATGAGGAGGAACGAGGGACAGAGGGGCATTGCTCCAAATCAGGGACAGTTGGGATCTATGCGTTGGGAGGTAGCCCTCCACCATGAAAGGGTGACCCCATAGGGCCCTGGAAGGCAAGGCAGCCACCCAAAAAAAAGAAGACTTGGGTCGTGATCTTTGGATCGGCTCAATTAAGAGGAAAGGAAAAGCAACATACAAGGTGTGTGGAGGTCGGCGGCTCATTAACATTACGGGTTTGGTGACACGTGATCATGATGGCCTCATCCTTTGTCTACTCTTCTGCCCCCCTGTGCCCAGGTACTATAGCCCCCCCCCCCCAGTATGACACCCCGAGGTGTGACCCCAGAGGACGAGGACTCACCCTTTGTGACGGTCTCCTCCAGGCTGGTCTGCACCTGATACAGAATGAGGAGGACATGAAGTAGAGAAGAACAGAACTGGTGGGTCCCGGACACCATGATGGTTGGAAGGGTCACAAAGGCTCCACATCACAGGGTCTCCGGGGACTTCCGCATTGCTGGAGGTTATGAGAAGGAAATGTGTGAGGATGAGCCCTGGAAGTGCCGGAACACAGAGGGAACCCTCAGCATGTCCTCCTGTGAATGACCCAAAGTTCATTGCCTCCGGACGCGGCTTTTATTTGACCAATGAGAACAGAGTCCATTTCTGTGTACCTGTGGGAGGGACCAGAGGTTTGTTCCCCTCGGAGAGTATAGGATGGGTATTGATCTGATCTGATATGGGTATTGATCTGGAGAGTCACTGTTTAGGAATTCAGAGATAAAAGTGCCATCAGCTGTCAATCAATGTGATTTAGAGAAAGCGAGGCCAGAAAGATAATGTTCTCCAAAAAAATACTTTATTATAGACAGCCAGCATGCCAGTGAACATACAAGATAAGTGTGTCAGAGAACTCAGATCAGTCTCCATTCCTGAACCTTCACACCTCAGATCACCCCGAGTAATAGACCTTCACCCCTCAGATCACCCCAAGTAATAGATCTTCACCCCTCAGATCACCCCAAGTAATAGATCTTCACCCCTCAGATCACCCCGAGTAATAGACCTTCACCCCTCAGATCACCCCAAGTAATAGATCTTCACCCCTCAGATCACCCCAAGTAATAGACCTTCATCCCTCAGATCACCCCAAGTAATAGACCTTCACCCCTCAGATCACCCCAAGTAATAGACCTTCACCCCTCAGATCACCCCAAGTAATAGACCTTCACCCCTCAGATCACCCCAAGTAATAGACCTTCACCTCTCAGATCACCCCAAGTAATAGACCTTCACCCCTCAGATCACCCCAAGTAATAGACCTTCACCCCTCAGATCACCCCAAGTAATAGACCTTCACCCCTCAGATCACCCCAAGTAATAGACCTTCACCCCTCAGATCACCCCAAGTAATAGACCTTCACCCCTCAGATCATCCCAAGTAATAGATCTTCACCCATCAGATCACCCCAATTAATAGACCTTCACCCCTCAGATCACCCCAAGTAATAGATCTTCACCCCTCAGATCACCCCAAGTAATAGACCTTCACCCCTCAGATCACCCCAAGTAAAAGAACTTCACCCCTCACATCACCCCGAGTAATAGACCTTCACCCCTCAGATCACCCCAAGTAATAGACCTTCACCCCTCAGATCATCCCAAGTAATAGGCCTTCACATCTCAGACCATCCCAAGTAATAGACCTTCACCCCTCAGATCACCCCAAGTAATAGACCTTCACCTCTCAGATCACCCCAAGTAATAGACCTTCACCCCTCAGATCACCCCAAGTAATAGACCTTCACCCCTCAGATCACCCCAAGTAATAGATCTTCACCCCTCAGATCACCCCAAGTAATAGACCTTCACCCCTCAGATCACCCCAAGTAATAGACCTTCACCCCTCAGATCACCCCGAGTAATAAACCTTCCCCCTCAGATCATCCCGAGTAATAGACCTTCACCCCTCAGAACACCCCAAGTAATAGACCTTCACCCCTCAGATCACCTCAAGTAATAGACCTTCACCCCTCAGATCACCCCAAGTAATAAACCTTCACCCCTCAGATCACCCCAAGTAATAGACCTTCACCCCTCAGATCACCCCAAGTAATAGACCTTCACCCCTCAGATCATCCCAAATAATAGACCTTCAAACCTCAGATCACCCCAAGTAATAGACCTTCACCCCTCAGATCACCCCAAGTAATAGACCTTCACCCCTCAGATCACCCCAAGTAATAGACCTTCACCTCTCAGATCACCCCAAGTAATAGACCTTCACCCGTCAGATCACCCCAAGTAATAGACCTTCACCCCTCAGATCACCCCAAGTAATAGATCTTCACCCCTCAGATCACCCCAAGTAATAGACCTTCACCCCTCAGATCACCCCAAGTAATAGACCTTCACCCCTCAGATCACCCCAAGTAATAGACCTTCACCCCTCAGATCACCCCGTGTAATAGACCTTCACCCCTCAGATCACCCCAAGTAATAGACCTTCACCCCTCAGATCACCCCAAGTAATAGACCTTCACATCTCAGATCATCCCAAGTAATAGACCTTCACCCCTCAGATCACCCCAAGTAATAGATCTTCACCCCTCAGATCACCCCAAGTAATAGATCTTCACCCCTCAGATCACCCCAAGTAATAGACCTTCACCCCTCAGATCACCCCAAGTAATAGACCTTCACCCCTCAGATCACCCCAAGTAATAGACCTTCACCCCTCAGATCACCCCAAGTAATAGATCTTCACCCCTCAGATCACCCCAAGTAATAGACCTTCACCCCTCAGATCACCCCAAGTAATAGACCTTCACCCCTCAGATCACCCCAAGTAATAGACCTTCACATCTCAGATCATCCCAAGTAATAGACCTTCACCCCTCAGATCACCCCAAGTAATAGATCTTCACCCCTCAGATCACCCCAAGTAATAGACCTTCACCCCTCAGATCACCCCAAGTAATAGATCTTCACCCCTCAGATCACCCCAAGTAATAGACCTTCACCCCCTCAAATCACCCCAAGTAATAGATCTTCACCCCTCAGATCACCCCAAGTAATAGATCTTCACCCCTCAGATCACCCCAAGTAATAGACCTTCACCCCTCAGATCACCCCAAGTAATAGACCTTCACCCCCTCAGATCACCCCAACTAATAGATCTTCACCCCTCAGATCACTCCAAGTAATAGATCTTCACACCTCAGATCATCCCAAGTAATAGATCTTCACCCCTCAGACCATCCCAAGTAATAGACCTTCACACCTCAGATCACCCCAAGTAATAGACCTTCACCCCAAGTAATAGACCTTCACCCCTCAGATCACCCCAAGTAATAGACCTTCACCCCTCAGACCATCCCAAGTAATAGACCTTCACCCCTCAGATCACCCCAAGTAATAGACCTTCACACCTCAGATCACCCCAAGTAATAGACCTTCACCCCAAGTAATAGACCTTCACCCCTCAGATCACCCCGAGTAATAGACCTTCACCCCTCAGATCATCCCAAGTAATAGACCTTCACCTCTCAGACCATCCCAAGTAATAGACCTTCACACCTCAGATCACCCCAAGTAATAGACCTTCACCCCAAGTAATAGACCTTCACCCCTCAGATCACCCCGAGTAATAGACCTTCACCCCTCAGATCACCCCAGGTAATAGACCTTCACCCCTCAGATCATCCCAAGTAATAGACCTTCACATCTCAGACCATCCCAAGTAATAGACCTTCACCCCTCAGATCACCCCAAGTAATAGACCTTCACCCCTCAGATCACCCCGAGTAATAAACCTTCCCCCTCAGATCATCCCGAGTAATAGACCTTCACCCCTCAGAACACCCCAAGTAATAGACCTTCACCCCTCAGATCACCTCAAGTAATAGACCTTCACCCCTCAGATCACCCCAAGTAATAAACCTTCACATCTCAGATCATCCCAAGTAATAGACCTTCACCCCTCAGATCACCCCAAGTAATAGACCTTCACCCCTCAGATCATCCCAAATAATAGACCTTCACACCTCAGATCACCCCAAGTAATAGACCTTCACCCCTCAGATCACCCCAAGTAATAGACCTTCACCCCTCAGATCACCCCAAGTAATAGACCTTCACCTCTCAGATCACCCCAAGTAATAGACCTTCACCCCTCAGATCACCCCAAGTAATAGACCTTCACCCCTCAGATCACCCCAAGTAATAGATCTTCACCCCTCAGATCACCCCAAGTAATAGACCTTCACCCCTCAGATCACCCCAAGTAATAGACCTTCACCCCTCAGATCACCCCAAGTAATAGACCTTCACCCCTCAGATCACCCCGTGTAATAGACCTTCACCCCTCAGATCACCCCAAGTAATAGACCTTCACCCCTCAGATCACCCCAAGTAATAGACCTTCACACCTCAGATCATCCCAAGTAATAGATCTTCACCCCTCAGACCATCCCAAGTAATAGACCTTCACACCTCAGATCATCCCAAGTAATAGACCTTCACACCTCAGATCATCCCAAGTAATAGACCTTCACCCCTCAGATCACCCCGAGTAATAGACCTTCACCCTTCAGATCACCCCAAGTAATAGACCTTCACCCCTCAGATCACCCAGAGTAATAGACCTTCACCCCTCAGATCACCCCAAGTAATAGACCTTCACCCCTCAGATCACCCCAAGTAATAGACCCTCACCCCTCAGATCACCCCAAGTAATAGACCTTCACCCCTCAGATCACCCCAAGTAATAGACCATCACCCCTCAGATCACCCCAAGTAATAGACCTTCACCCCTCAGATTACCCCAAGTAATAGACCTTCACATCTCAGATCACCCGAAGTAATAAACCTTCACACATCAGATCATCCCAAGTAATAGACCTTCACCCCTCAGATCACCCCAAGTAATAGACCATCACCCCTCAGATCACCCCAAGTAATAGACCTTCACCCCTCAGATTACCCCAAGTAATAGACCTTCACATCTCAGATCACCCGAAGTAATAAACCTTCACACATCAGATCATCCCAAGTAATAGACCTTCACACCTCAGATCACCCCAAGTAATAGACCTTCACCCCTCAGATCACCCCAAGTAATAGATCTTCACCCCTCAGTTTATCCCAAGTAATAGACCTTCACATCTCAGGTCACACCGAGTAATAGACCTTCACCCCTCAGATCACCCCAAGTAATAGACCTTCACCCCTCAGATCATCCCAAGTAATAGACCTTCACCCCTCAGATCACCCCAAGTAATAGACCTTCACACCTCAGATCATCCCAAGTAATAGACCTTCACCCCTCAGATCACCCCAAGTAATAGACCTTCACCCCTCAGATCACCCCAAGTAATAGACCTTCCCCCTCAGATCATCCCAAGTAATAGACCTTCACACCTCAGATCATCCCAAGTAATAGACCTTCACCCCTCAGATCATCCCAAGTAATAGACCTTCACACCTCAGATCATCCCAAGTAATAGACCTTCACCCCTCAGATCACCCCAAGTAATAGACCTTCACCCCTCAGATCATCCCAAGTAATAGACCTTCACACCTCAGATCATCCCAAGTAATAGACCTTCACACCTCAGATCATCCCAAGTAATAGACCTTCACACCTCAGATCATCCCAAGTAATAGACCTTCACCCCTCAGATCACCCCAAGTAATAGACCTTCACACCTCAGATCATCCCAAGTAATAGACCTTCACACCTCAGATCACCCCGAGTAATAGACCATCACCCCTCAGATCACCCCAAGTAATAGACATTCACCCCTCAGATCACCCCAAGTAATAGACCTTCACACCTCAGATCACCCCGAGTAATAGACCTTCACCCCTCAGATCACCCCAAGTAATAGACCTTCACCCCTCAGATCACCCCAAGTAATAGACCTTCACACCTCAGATCATCCCAAGTAATAGACCTTCACCCCTCAGATCACCCCAAGTAACAGACCTTCACCCCTCAGATCACCCCAAGTAATAGACCTTCACCCCTCAGATCACCCCAAGTAATAGACCTTCACCCCTCAGATCACCCCAAGCAATAGATCTTCACCCCTCAGATCACCCCAAGTAATAAACCTTCACCCCTCAGATCACCCCAAGTAATAGACCTTCACACCTCAGATCATCCCAAGTAATAGACCTTCACCCCTCAGATCACCCCAAGTAATAGACCTTCACCCCTCAGATCACCCCAAGTAATAGACCTTCACCCCTCAGATTATCCCAAGTAATAGACCTTCACCCCTCAGATCACCCCAAGTAATAGACCTTCACCCCTCAGATCACCCCAAACAATAGATCTTCACCCCTCAGATTATCCCAAGTAATAGACCTTCACCCCTCAGATCACCCCGAGTAATAGACCTTCACCCCTCAGATCACCCCAAGTAATAGACCTTCACACCTCAGATCATCCCAAGTAATAAACCTTCACCCCTCAGATTACCCCAAGCAATAGACCTTCACCCCTCAGATCACCCCGAGTAACAGACCTTCACCCCTCAGATCACCCCAAGTAATAGACCTTCACCCCTCAGATCACCCCAAGTAATAGACCTTCACCCCTCAGATCACCCCAAGCAATAGATCTTCACCCCTCAGATCACCCCAAGTAATAAACCTTCACCCCTCAGATCACCCCAAGTAATAGACCTTCACACCTCAGATCATCCCAAGTAATAGACCTTCACCCCTCAGATCACCCCAAGTAATAGACCTTCACCCCTCAGATCACCCCAAACAATAGATCTTCACCCCTCAGATTATCCCAAGTAATAGACCTTCACCCCTCAGATCACCCCGAGTAATAGACCTTCACCCCTCAGATCACCCCAAGTAATAGACCTTCACACCTCAGATCATCCCAAGTAATAAACCTTCACCCCTCAGATTACCCCAAGCAATAGACCTTCACCCCTCAGATCACCCCAAGTAATAGATCTTCACCCCTCAGATCATCCCAAGTAATAGACCTTCACCCCTCAGATCACCCCAAGTAATAGACCTTCACCCCTCAGATCACCCCAAGCAATAGATCTTCACCCCTCAGATCACCCCAAGTAATAAACCTTCACCCCTCAGATCACCCCAAGTAATAGACCTTCACACCTCAGATCATCCCAAGTAATAGACCTTCACCCCTCAGATCACCCCGAGTAACAGACCTTCACCCCTCAGATCACCCCAAGTAATAGACCTTCACCCCTCAGATCACCCCAAACAATAGATCTTCACCCCTCAGATTATCCCAAGTAATAGACCTTCACCCCTCAGATCACCCCGAGTAATAGACCTTCACCCCTCAGATCACCCCAAGTAATAGACCTTCACACGTCAGATCATCCCAAGTAATAAACCTTCACCCCTCAGATTACCCCAAGCAATAGACCTTCACCCCTCAGATCACCCCGAGTAACAGACCTTCACCCCTCAGATCACCCCAAGTAATAGACCTTCACCCCTCAGATCACCCCAAGTAATAGACCTTCACCCCTCAGATCACCCCAAGCAATAGATCTTCACCCCTCAGATCACCCCAAGTAATAAACCTTCACCCCTCAGATCACCCCAAGTAATAGACCTTCACACCTCAGATCATCCCAAGTAATAGACCTTCACCCCTCAGATCACCCCGAGTAACAGACCTTCACCCCTCAGATCACCCCAAGTAATAGACCTTCACCCCTCAGATCACCCCAAACAATAGATCTTCACCCCTCAGATTATCCCAAGTAATAGACCTTCACCCCTCAGATCACCCTGAGTAATAGACCTTCACCCCTCAGATCACCCCAAGTAATAGACCTTCACACCTCAGATCATCCCAAGTAATAAACCTTCACCCCTCAGATTACCCCAAGCAATGGACCTTCACCCCTCAGATCACCCCAAGTAATAGATCTTCACCCCTCAGATCATCCCAAGTAATAGATCTTCACCTCTCAGATCACCCCAAGTAATAGACCTTCACATCTCAGATCACCCCGAGTAATAGACCTTCATCCCTCAGATCACCCCGAGTAATAGACATTCACCCCTCATATCACCCCAAGTAATAGACCTTCACCCCTCAGATCACCCCTAGTAATAGACCTTCACCCCTCAGATCACCCCAAGTAATAGACCTTCACCCCTCAGATCACCCCAAGCAATAGACCTTCACCCCTCAGATCACCCCAAGTAATAGATCTTCACCCCTCAGATCATCCCAAGTAATAGACCTTCACATCTCAGACCACCCCAAGTAATAGACCTTCACCCCAAGTAATAGACCTTCACCCCTCAGATCACCCCGAGTAATAGACCTTCACCCCTCAGATCACCCCAGGTAATAGACCTTCACCCCTCAGATCATCCCAAGTAATAGACCTTCACATCTCAGACCATCCCAAGTAATAGACCTTCACCCCTCAGATCACCCCAAGTAATAGACCTTCACCCCTCAGATCACCCCGAGTAATAAACCTTCCCCCTCAGATCATCCCGAGTAATAGACCTTCACCCCTCAGAACACCCCAAGTAATAGACCTTCACCCCTCAGATCACCTCAAGTAATAGACCTTCACCCCTCAGATCACCCCAAGTAATAAACCTTCACATCTCAGATCATCCCAAGTAATAGACCTTCACCCCTCAGATCACCCCAAGTAATAGACCTTCACCCCTCAGATCATCCCAAATAATAGACCTTCACACCTCAGATCACCCCAAGTAATAGACCTTCACCCCTCAGATCACCCCAAGTAATAGACCTTCACCCCTCAGATCACCCCAAGTAATAGACCTTCACCTCTCAGATCACCCCAAGTAATAGACCTTCACCCCTCAGATCACCCCAAGTAATAGACCTTCACCCCTCAGATCACCCCAAGTAATAGATCTTCACCCCTCAGATCACCCCAAGTAATAGACCTTCACCCCTCAGATCACCCCAAGTAATAGACCTTCACCCCTCAGATCACCCCAAGTAATAGACCTTCACCCCTCAGATCACCCCGTGTAATAGACCTTCACCCCTCAGATCACCCCAAGTAATAGACCTTCACCCCTCAGATCACCCCAAGTAATAGACCTTCACACCTCAGATCATCCCAAGTAATAGATCTTCACCCCTCAGACCATCCCAAGTAATAGACCTTCACACCTCAGATCATCCCAAGTAATAGACCTTCACACCTCAGATCATCCTAAGTAATAGACCTTCACCCCTCAGATCACCCCGAGTAATAGACCTTCACCCTTCAGATCACCCCAAGTAATAGACCTTCACCCCTCAGATCACCCAGAGTAATAGACCTTCACCCCTCAGATCACCCCAAGTAATAGACCTTCACCCCTCAGATCACCCCAAGTAATAGACCCTCACCCCTCAGATCACCCCAAGTAATAGACCTTCACCCCTCAGATCACCCCAAGTAATAGACCATCACCCCTCAGATCACCCCAAGTAATAGACCTTCACCCCTCAGATTACCCCAAGTAATAGACCTTCACATCTCAGATCACCCGAAGTAATAAACCTTCACACATCAGATCATCCCAAGTAATAGACCTTCACCCCTCAGATCACCCCAAGTAATAGACCATCACCCCTCAGATCACCCCAAGTAATAGACCTTCACCCCTCAGATTACCCCAAGTAATAGACCTTCACATCTCAGATCACCCGAAGTAATAAACCTTCACACATCAGATCATCCCAAGTAATAGACCTTCACACCTCAGATCACCCCAAGTAATAGACCTTCACCCCTCAGATCACCCCAAGTAATAGATCTTCACCCCTCAGTTTATCCCAAGTAATAGACCTTCACATCTCAGGTCACACCGAGTAATAGACCTTCACCCCTCAGATCACCCCAAGTAATAGACCTTCACCCCTCAGATCATCCCAAGTAATAGACCTTCACCCCTCAGATCACCCCAAGTAATAGACCTTCACACCTCAGATCATCCCAAGTAATAGACCTTCACCCCTCAGATCACCCCAAGTAATAGACCTTCACCCCTCAGATCACCCCAAGTAATAGACCTTCCCCCTCAGATCATCCCAAGTAATAGACCTTCACACCTCAGATCATCCCAAGTAATAGACCTTCACCCCTCAGATCATCCCAAGTAATAGACCTTCACACCTCAGATCATCCCAAGTAATAGACCTTCACCCCTCAGATCACCCCAAGTAATAGACCTTCACCCCTCAGATCATCCCAAGTAATAGACCTTCACACCTCAGATCATCCCAAGTAATAGACCTTCACACCTCAGATCATCCCAAGTAATAGACCTTCACACCTCAGATCATCCCAAGTAATAGACCTTCACCCCTCAGATCACCCCAAGTAATAGACCTTCACACCTCAGATCATCCCAAGTAATAGACCTTCACACCTCAGATCACCCCGAGTAATAGACCATCACCCCTCAGATCACCCCAAGTAATAGACATTCACCCCTCAGATCACCCCAAGTAATAGACCTTCACACCTCAGATCACCCCGAGTAATAGACCTTCACCCCTCAGATCACCCCAAGTAATAGACCTTCACCCCTCAGATCACCCCAAGTAATAGACCTTCACACCTCAGATCATCCCAAGTAATAGACCTTCACCCCTCAGATCACCCCAAGTAACAGACCTTCACCCCTCAGATCACCCCAAGTAATAGACCTTCACCCCTCAGATCACCCCAAGTAATAGACCTTCACCCCTCAGATCACCCCAAGCAATAGATCTTCACCCCTCAGATCACCCCAAGTAATAAACCTTCACCCCTCAGATCACCCCAAGTAATAGACCTTCACACCTCAGATCATCCCAAGTAATAGACCTTCACCCCTCAGATCACCCCAAGTAATAGACCTTCACCCCTCAGATCACCCCAAGTAATAGACCTTCACCCCTCAGATTATCCCAAGTAATAGACCTTCACCCCTCAGATCACCCCAAGTAATAGACCTTCACCCCTCAGATCACCCCAAACAATAGATCTTCACCCCTCAGATTATCCCAAGTAATAGACCTTCACTCCTCAGATCACCCCGAGTAATAGACCTTCACCCCTCAGATCACCCCAAGTAATAGACCTTCACACCTCAGATCATCCCAAGTAATAAACCTTCACCCCTCAGATTACCCCAAGCAATAGACCTTCACCCCTCAGATCACCCCGAGTAACAGACCTTCACCCCTCAGATCACCCCAAGTAATAGACCTTCACCCCTCAGATCACCCCAAGTAATAGACCTTCACCCCTCAGATCACCCCAAGCAATAGATCTTCACCCCTCAGATCACCCCAAGTAATAAACCTTCACCCCTCAGATCACCCCAAGTAATAGACCTTCACACCTCAGATCATCCCAAGTAATAGACCTTCACCCCTCAGATCACCCCAAGTAATAGACCTTCACCCCTCAGATCACCCCAAACAATAGATCTTCACCCCTCAGATTATCCCAAGTAATAGACCTTCACCCCTCAGATCACCCCGAGTAATAGACCTTCACCCCTCAGATCACCCCAAGTAATAGACCTTCACACCTCAGATCATCCCAAGTAATAAACCTTCACCCCTCAGATTACCCCAAGCAATAGACCTTCACCCCTCAGATCACCCCAAGTAATAGATCTTCACCCCTCAGATCATCCCAAGTAATAGACCTTCACCCCTCAGATCACCCCAAGTAATAGACCTTCACCCCTCAGATCACCCCAAGCAATAGATCTTCACCCCTCAGATCACCCCAAGTAATAAACCTTCACCCCTCAGATCACCCCAAGTAATAGACCTTCACACCTCAGATCATCCCAAGTAATAGACCTTCACCCCTCAGATCACCCCGAGTAACAGACCTTCACCCCTCAGATCACCCCAAGTAATAGACCTTCACCCCTCAGATCACCCCAAACAATAGATCTTCACCCCTCAGATTATCCCAAGTAATAGACCTTCACCCCTCAGATCACCCCGAGTAATAGACCTTCACCCCTCAGATCACCCCAAGTAATAGACCTTCACACGTCAGATCATCCCAAGTAATAAACCTTCACCCCTCAGATTACCCCAAGCAATAGACCTTCACCCCTCAGATCACCCCGAGTAACAGACCTTCACCCCTCAGATCACCCCAAGTAATAGACCTTCACCCCTCAGATCACCCCAAGTAATAGACCTTCACCCCTCAGATCACCCCAAGCAATAGATCTTCACCCCTCAGATCACCCCAAGTAATAAACCTTCACCCCTCAGATCACCCCAAGTAATAGACCTTCACACCTCAGATCATCCCAAGTAATAGACCTTCACCCCTCAGATCACCCCGAGTAACAGACCTTCACCCCTCAGATCACCCCAAGTAATAGACCTTCACCCCTCAGATCACCCCAAACAATAGATCTTCACCCCTCAGATTATCCCAAGTAATAGACCTTCACCCCTCAGATCACCCTGAGTAATAGACCTTCACCCCTCAGATCACCCCAAGTAATAGACCTTCACACCTCAGATCATCCCAAGTAATAAACCTTCACCCCTCAGATTACCCCAAGCAATGGACCTTCACCCCTCAGATCACCCCAAGTAATAAATCTTCACCCCTCAGATCATCCCAAGTAATAGATCTTCACCTCTCAGATCACCCCAAGTAATAGACCTTCACATCTCAGATCACCCCGAGTAATAGACCTTCATCCCTCAGATCACCCCGAGTAATAGACATTCACCCCTCATATCACCCCAAGTAATAGACCTTCACCCCTCAGATCACCCCTAGTAATAGACCTTCACCCCTCAGATCACCCCAAGTAATAGACCTTCACCCCTCAGATCACCCCAAGCAATAGACCTTCACCCCTCAGATCACCCCAAGTAATAGATCTTCACCCCTCAGATCATCCCAAGTAATAGACCTTCACATCTCAGACCACCCCAAGTAATAGACCTTCACATCTCAGATCACCCCGAGTAATAGACCTTCACCCCTCAGATCACCCCAAGTAATAGACATTCACCCCTCAGATCACCCCGAGTAATAGACCTTCACCCCTCAGATCATCCCAAGTAATAGACCTTCACACCTCAGATCATCCCAAGTAATAAACCTTCACCCCTCAGATCATCCCAAGTAATAGACCTTCACCCCTCAGATCACCGCAAGTAATAAACCTTCACCCCTCAGATCATCCCAAGTAATAGACCTTTACCCCTCAGATCACCCCAAGTAATAGACCTTCACCCCTCAGATCACCCCAAGTAATAGACCTTCACCCCTCAGATCACCCCAAGTAATAGACCTTCACCCCTCAGATCACCCCAAGTAATAAACCTTCACCCCTCAGATCACCCCAAGTAATAGACCTTCACACCTCAGATCACCCCAAGTAATAGACCTTAACACCAAAGATCATCCCAAGTAATAAACCTTCACACCTTAGATCATCCCAAGTACTAGACCTTCACCCCTCAGATCACCCCGAGTAATAGACCTTCACCCCTCAGATCACCCCAAGTAATAGACCTTCACCCCTCAGATCACTCCAAGTAATAGACCTTCACACCTCATATCACCCCAAGTAATAGACCTTCACCCCTCAGATCAACCCGAGTAATAGACCTTCACCCCTCAGATCACCCCAAGTAATAGACCTTCACCCCTCAGATCACCCCAAGTAATAGGCCTTCGCCCCTCAGATCACCCCGAGTAATAGACCTTCACATCTCAGATCACCCCAAGTAATAGACTCTCACCCCTCAGATCACCCTAAGTAATAGACCCTCACCCCTCAGATCACCCCAAGTAATAGACCTTCACCCCTCAGATCACCCCAAGTAATAGACCTTCACCCCTCAGATCACCCCAAGTAATAGACCCTCACCCCTCAGATCACCCCAAGTAATAGACCTTCACCCCTCAGATCACCCCAAGTAATAGACCTTCACCCCTCAGATCACCCCAAGTAATAGACCTTCACCTCTCAGATCACCCCAAGTAATAGACTCTCACCCCTCAGATCACCCCAAGTAATAGACCTTCACCCCTCAGATCAACCCAAGTAATAGACCTTCACCCCTCAGATCACCCCAAGTAATAGGCCTTCGCCCCTCAGATCCCCCCGAGTAATAGACCTTCACCCCTCAGATCACCCCGAGTAATAAACCTTCCCCCTCAGATCATCCCGAGTAATAGACCTTCACCCCTTAGATCACCCCGAGTAATAGACCTTCACCCCTCAGATCGTCCCAAGTAATAGACCTTCACCCCTCAGATCACCCCAAGTAATAGACCTTCACCCCTCAGATCACCCCAAGTAATAAACCTTCACCCCTCAGATCACCCCAAGTAATAGACCTTCACACCTCAGATCACCCCAAGTAATAGACCTTCACACCAAAGATCATCCCAAGTAATAAACCTTCACACCTTAGATCATCCCAAGTACTAGACCTTCACCCCTCAGATCACCCCGAGTAATAGACCTTCACCCCTCAGATCACCCCAAGTAATAGACCTTCACCCCTCAGATCACTCCAAGTAATAGACCTTCACACCTCATATCACCCCAAGTAATAGACCTTCACCCCTCAGATCAACCCGAGTAATAGACCTTCACCCCTCAGATCACCCCGAGTAATAGACCTTCACCCCTCAGATCACCCCAAGTAATAGGCCTTCGCCCCTCAGATCACCCCGAGTAATAGACCTTCACATCTCAGATCACCCCAAGTAATAGACTCTCACCCCT
This sequence comes from Rana muscosa, assembly GCA_029206835.1. NCBI lineage: Eukaryota > Metazoa > Chordata > Amphibia > Anura > Ranidae > Rana > Rana muscosa. The sequence continues at coordinate 226,229,743 of JARGYO010005626.1, forward strand.
CAGATCACCCTAAGTAATAGACCCTCACCCCTCAGATCACCCCAAGTAATAGACCTTCACCCCTCAGATCACCCCAAGTAATAGACCTTCACCCCTCAGATCACCCCAAGTAATAGACCCTCACCCCTCAGATCACCCCAAGTAATAGACCTTCACCTCTCAGATCACCCCAAGTAATAGACCTTCACCCCTCAGATCACCCCAAGCAATAGACCTTCACCCCTCAGATCACCCCAAGTAATAGATCTTCACCCCTCAGATCATCCCAAGTAATAGACCTTCACATCTCAGACCACCCCAAGTAATAGACCTTCACATCTCAGATCACCCCGAGTAATAGACCTTCACCCCTCAGATCACCCCAAGTAATAGACATTCACCCCTCAGATCACCCCAAGTAATAGACCTTCACCCCTCAGATCACCCCGAGTAATAGACCTTCACCCCTCAGATCATCCCAAGTAATAGACCTTCACACCTCAGATCATCCCAAGTAATAAACCTTCACCCCTCAGATCATCCCAAGTAATAGACCTTCACCCCTCAGATCACCGCAAGTAATAAACCTTCACCCCTCAGATCATCCCAAGTAATAGACCTTTACCCCTCAGATCACCCCAAGTAATAGACCTTCACCCCTCAGATCACCCCAAGTAATAGACCTTCACCCCTCAGATCACCCCAAGTAATAAACCTTCACCCCTCAGATAACCCCAAGTAATAGACCTTCACACCTCAGATCACCCCAAGTAATAGACCTTCACACCAAAGATCATCCCAAGTAATAAACCTTCACACCTTAGATCATCCCAAGTACTAGACCTTCACCCCTCAGATCACCCCGAGTAATAGACCGTCACCCCTCAGATCACCCCAAGTAATAGACCTTCACCCCTCAGATCACTCCAAGTAATAGACCTTCACACCTCATATCACCCCAAGTAATAGACCTTCACCCCTCAGATCAACCCGAGTAATAGACCTTCACCCCTCAGATCACCCCAAGTAATAGACCTTCACCCCTCAGATCACCCCAAGTAATAGGCCTTCGCCCCTCAGATCACCCCGAGTAATAGACCTTCACATCTCAGATCACCCCAAGTAATAGACTCTCACCCCTCAGATCACCCTAAGTAATAGACCCTCACCCCTCAGATCACCCCAAGTAATAGACCTTCACCCCTCAGATCACCCCAAGTAATAGACCTTCACCCCTCAGATCACCCCAAGTAATAGACCCTCACCCCTCAGATCACCCCAAGTAATAGACCTTCACCCCTCAGATCACCCCAAGTAATAGACCTTCACCCCTCAGATCACCCCAAGTAATAGACCTTCACCTCTCAGATCACCCCAAGTAATAGACTCTCACCCCTCAGATCACCCCAAGTAATAGACCTTCACCCCTCAGATCAACCCAAGTAATAGACCTTCACCACTCAGATCACCCCAAGTAATAGGCCTTTGCCCCTCAGATCCCCCAGAGTAATAGACCTTCACCCCTCAGATCACCCCGAGTAATAAACCTTCCCCCTCAGATCATCCCGAGTAATAGACCTTCACCCCTTAGATCACCCCGAGTAATAGACCTTCACCCCTCAGATCGTCCCAAGTAATAGATCTTCAACCCTCAGATCACCCCAAGTAATAGACCTTCACATCTCAGATCACCCCAAGTAATAGACCTTTACCCCTTTAGATCACCCCAAGTAATAGACCTTCACCCCTCAGATCACCCCAAGTAATAGACCTTCAACCCTCAGATCACCCCAAGTAATAGCCCTTCACACCTCAGATCATCCCAAGTAATAAACCTTCACCCCTCAGATCACCCCAAGTAATAGACCTTCACCCCTCAGATCACCCCAAGTAATAGACCTTCACCCCTCAGATCACCCCAAGTAATAGCCCTTCACACCTCAGATCTTCCCAAGTAATAAACCTTCACCCCTCAGATCACCCCAAGTATTAGACCTTCACCCCTCAGATCACCCCAAGTAATAGACCTTCACCCCTCAGATCACCCCAAGTAATAGACCTTCACACCTCAGATCATCCCAAGTAATAAACCTTCACCCCTCAGATCATCCCAAGTAATAGCCCTTCACCCCTCAGATCATCCCAAGTAATAGACCTTTACCCCTCAGATCACCCCAAGTAATAGATCTTCACCCCTCAGATCATCCCAAGTAATAGACCTTCACATCTCAGACCACCCCAAGTAATAGACCTTCACATCTCAGATCACCCCGAGTAATAGACCTTCACCCCTCAGATCACCCCAAGTAATAGACATTCACCCCTCAGATCACCCCAAGTAATAGACCTTCACCCCTCAGATCACCCCGAGTAATAGACCTTCACCCCTCAGATCATCCCAAGTAATAGACCTTCACACCTCAGATCATCCCAAGTAATAAACCTTCACCCCTCAGATCATCCCAAGTAATAGACCTTCACCCCTCAGATCACCGCAAGTAATAAACCTTCACCCCTCAGATCATCCCAAGTAATAGACCTTTACCCCTCAGATCACCCCAAGTAATAGACCTTCACCCCTCAGATCACCCCAAGTAATAGACCTTCACCCCTCAGATCACCCCAAGTAATAGACCTTCACCCCTCAGATCACCCCAAGTAATAAACCTTCACCCCTCAGATCACCCCAAGTAATAGACCTTCACACCTCAGATCACCCCAAGTAATAGACCTTCACACCAAAGATCATCCCAAGTAATAAACCTTCACACTTTAGATCATCCCAAGTACTAGACCTTCACCCCTCAGATCACCCCGAGTAATAGACCTTCACCCCTCAGATCACCCCAAGTAATAGACCTTCACCCCTCAGATCACCCCAAGTAATAGGCCTTCGCCCCTCAGATCACCCCGAGTAATAGACCTTCACATCTCAGATCACCCCAAGTAATAGACTCTCACCCCTCAGATCACCCTAAGTAATAGACCCTCACCCCTCAGATCACCCCAAGTAATAGACCTTCACCCCTCAGATCACCCCAAGTAATAGACCTTCACCCCTCAGATCACCCCAAGTAATAGACCCTCACCCCTCAGATCACCCCAAGTAATAGACCTTCACCCCTCAGATCACCCCAAGTAATAGACCTTCACCCCTCAGATCACCCCAAGCAATAGACCTTCACCCCTCAGATCACCCCAAGTAATAGATCTTCACCCCTCAGATCATCCCAAGTAATAGACCTTCACATCTCAGACCACCCCAAGTAATAGACCTTCACATCTCAGATCACCCCGAGTAATAGACCTTCACCCCTCAGATCACCCCAAGTAATAGACATTCACCCCTCAGATCACCCCAAGTAATAGACCTTCACCCCTCAGATCACCCCGAGTAATAGACCTTCACCCCTCAGATCATCCCAAGTAATAGACCTTCACACCTCAGATCATCCCAAGTAATAAACCTTCACCCCTCAGATCATCCCAAGTAATAGACCTTCACCCCTCAGATCACCGCAAGTAATAAACCTTCACCCCTCAGATCACCCCAAGTAATAGACCTTCACCCCTCAGATCACCCCAAGTAATAGACCTTCACCCCTCAGATCACCCCAAGTAATAGACGTTCACCCCTCAGATCACCCCAAGTAATAAACCTTCACCCCTCAGATCACCCCAAGTAATAGACCTTCACACCTCAGATCACCCCAAGTAATAGACCTTCACACCAAAGATCATCCCAAGTAATAAACCTTCACACCTTAGATCATCCCAAGTACTAGACCTTCACCCCTCAGATCACCCCGAGTAATAGACCTTCACCCCTCAGATCACCCCAAGTAATAGACCTTCACCCCTCAGATCACTCCAAGTAATAGACCTTCACACCTCATATCACCCCAAGTAATAGACCTTCACCCCTCAGATCAACCCGAGTAATAGACCTTCACCCCTCAGATCACCCCAAGTAATAGACCTTCACCCCTCAGATCACCCCAAGTAATAGGCCTTCGCCCCTCAGATCACCCCGAGTAATAGACCTTCACATCTCAGATCACCCCAAGTAATAGACTCTCACCCCTCAGATCACCCTAAGTAATAGACCTTCACATCTCAGACCACCCCAAGTAATAGACCTTCACATCTCAGATCACCCTGAGTAATAGACCTTCACCCCTCAGATCACCCCAAGTAATAGACATTCACCCCTCAGATCACCCCAAGTAATAGACCTTCACCCCTCAGATCACCCCGAGTAATAGACCTTCACCCCTCAGATCATCCCAAGTAATAGACCTTCACACCTCAGATCATCCCAAGTAATAAACCTTCACCCCTCAGATCATCCCAAGTAATAGACCTTCACCCCTCAGATCACCGCAAGTAATAAACCTTCACCCCTCAGATCACCCCAAGTAATAGACCTTCACCCCTCAGATCACCCCAAGTAATAGACCTTCACCCCTCAGATCACCCCAAGTAATAGACCTTCACCCCTCAGATCACCCCAAGTAATAAACCTTCACCCCTCAGATCACCCCAAGTAATAGACCTTCACACCTCAGATCACCCCAAGTAATAGACCTTCACACCAAAGATCATCCCAAGTAATAAACCTTCACACCTTAGATCATCCCAAGTACTAGACCTTCACCCCTCAGATCACCCCGAGTAATAGACCTTCACCCCTCAGATCACCCCAAGTAATAGACCTTCACCCCTCAGATCACTCCAAGTAATAGACCTTCACACCTCATATCACCCCAAGTAATAGACCTTCACCCCTCAGATCAACCCGAGTAATAGACCTTCACCCCTCAGATCACCCCAAGTAATAGACCTTCACCCCTCAGATCACCCCAAGTAATAGGCCTTCGCCCCTCAGATCACCCCGAGTAATAGACCTTCACATCTCAGATCACCCCAAGTAATAGACTCTCACCCCTCAGATCACCCTAAGTAATAGACCCTCACCCCTCAGATCACCCCAAGTAATAGACCTTCACCCCTCAGATCACCCCAAGTAATAGACCTTCACCCCTCAGATCACCCCAAGTAATAGACCCTCACCCCTCAGATCACCCCAAGTAATAGACCTTCACCCCTCAGATCACCCCAAGTAATAGACCTTCACCCCTCAGATCACCCCAAGTAATAGACCCTCACCCCTCAGATCACCCCAAGTAATAGACCTTCACACCTCATATCACCCCAAGTAATAGACCTTCACCCCTCAGATCAACCCGAGTAATAGACCTTCACCCCTCAGATCACCCCAAGTAATAGACCTTCACCCCTCAGATCACCCCAAGTAATAGGCCTTCGCCCCTCATATCACCCCGAGTAATAGACCTTCACATCTCAGATCACCCCAAGTAATAGACTCTCACCCCTCAGATCACCCTAAGTAATAGACCTTCACATCTCAGACCACCCCAAGTAATAGACCTTCACATCTCAGATCACCCTGAGTAATAGACCTTCACCCCTCAGATCACCCCAAGTAATAGACATTCACCCCTCAGATCACCCCAAGTAATAGACCTTCACCCCTCAGATCACCCCGAGTAATAGACCTTCACCCCTCAGATCATCCCAAGTAATAGACCTTCACACCTCAGATCATCCCAAGTAATAAACCTTCACCCCTCAGATCATCCCAAGTAATAGACCTTCACCCCTCAGATCACCGCAAGTAATAAACCTTCACCCCTCAGATCACCCCAAGTAATAGACCTTCACCCCTCAGATCACCCCAAGTAATAGACCTTCACCCCTCAGATCACCCCAAGTAATAGACCTTCACCCCTCAGATCACCCCAAGTAATAAACCTTCACCCCTCAGATCACCCCAAGTAATAGACCTTCACACCTCAGATCACCCCAAGTAATAGACCTTCACACCAAAGATCATCCCAAGTAATAAACCTTCACACCTTAGATCATCCCAAGTACTAGACCTTCACCCCTCAGATCACCCCGAGTAATAGACCTTCACCCCTCAGATCACCCCAAGTAATAGACCTTCACCCCTCAGATCACTCCAAGTAATAGACCTTCACACCTCATATCACCCCAAGTAATAGACCTTCACCCCTCAGATCAACCCGAGTAATAGACCTTCACCCCTCAGATCACCCCAAGTAATAGACCTTCACCCCTCAGATCACCCCAAGTAATAGGCCTTCGCCCCTCAGATCACCCCGAGTAATAGACCTTCACATCTCAGATCACCCCAAGTAATAGACTCTCACCCCTCAGATCACCCTAAGTAATAGACCCTCACCCCTCAGATCACCCCAAGTAATAGACCTTCACCCCTCAGATCACCCCAAGTAATAGACCTTCACCCCTCAGATCACCCCAAGTAATAGACCCTCACCCCTCAGATCACCCCAAGTAATAGACCTTCACCCCTCAGATCACCCCAAGTAATAGACCTTCACCCCTCAGATCACCCCAAGTAATAGACCTTCACCTCTCAGATCACCCCAAGTAATAGACTCTCACCCCTCAGATCACCCCAAGTAATAGACCTTCACCCCTCAGATCAACCCAAGTAATAGACCTTCACCCCTCAGATCACCCCAAGTAATAGGCCTTCGCCCCTCAGATCCCCCAGAGTAATAGACCTTCACCCCTCAGATCACCCCGAGTAATAAACCTTCCCCCTCAGATCATCCCGAGTAATAGACCTTCACCCCTTAGATCACCCCGAGTAATAGACCTTCACCCCTCAGATCGTCCCAAGTAATAGATCTTCAACCCTCAGATCACCCCAAGTAATAGACCTTCACATCTCAGATCACCCCAAGTAATAGACCTTTACCCCTTTAGATCACCCCAAGTAATAGACCTTCACCCCTCAGATCACCCCAAGTAATAGACCTTCAACCCTCAGATCACCCCAAGTAATAGCCCTTCACACCTCAGATCATCCCAAGTAATAAACCTTCACCCCTCAGATCACCCCAAGTAATAGACCTTCACCCCTCAGATCACCCCAAGTAATAGACCTTCACCCCTCAGATCACCCCAAGTAATAGCCCTTCACACCTCAGATCTTCCCAAGTAATAAACCTTCACCCCTCAGATCACCCCAAGTATTAGACCTTCACCCCTCAGATCACCCCAAGTAATAGACCTTCACCCCTCAGATCACCCCAAGTAATAGACCTTCACACCTCAGATCATCCCAAGTAATAAACCTTCACCCCTCAGATCATCCCAAGTAATAGCCCTTCACCCCTCAGATCATCCCAAGTAATAGACCTTTACCCCTCAGATCACCCCAAGTAATAGATCTTCACCCCTCAGATCATCCCAAGTAATAGACCTTCACATCTCAGACCACCCCAAGTAATAGACCTTCACATCTCAGATCACCCCGAGTAATAGACCTTCACCCCTCAGATCACCCCAAGTAATAGACATTCACCCCTCAGATCACCCCAAGTAATAGACCTTCACCCCTCAGATCACCCCGAGTAATAGACCTTCACCCCTCAGATCATCCCAAGTAATAGACCTTCACACCTCAGATCATCCCAAGTAATAAACCTTCACCCCTCAGATCATCCCAAGTAATAGACCTTCACCCCTCAGATCACCGCAAGTAATAAACCTTCACCCCTCAGATCATCCCAAGTAATAGACCTTTACCCCTCAGATCACCCCAAGTAATAGACCTTCACCCCTCAGATCACCCCAAGTAATAGACCTTCACCCCTCAGATCACCCCAAGTAATAGACCTTCACCCCTCAGATCACCCCAAGTAATAAACCTTCACCCCTCAGATCACCCCAAGTAATAGACCTTCACACCTCAGATCACCCCAAGTAATAGACCTTCACACCAAAGATCATCCCAAGTAATAAACCTTCACACTTTAGATCATCCCAAGTACTAGACCTTCACCCCTCAGATCACCCCGAGTAATAGACCTTCACCCCTCAGATCACCCCAAGTAATAGACCTTCACCCCTCAGATCACCCCAAGTAATAGGCCTTCGCCCCTCAGATCACCCCGAGTAATAGACCTTCACATCTCAGATCACCCCAAGTAATAGACTCTCACCCCTCAGATCACCCTAAGTAATAGACCCTCACCCCTCAGATCACCCCAAGTAATAGACCTTCACCCCTCAGATCACCCCAAGTAATAGACCTTCACCCCTCAGATCACCCCAAGTAATAGACCCTCACCCCTCAGATCACCCCAAGTAATAGACCTTCACCCCTCAGATCACCCCAAGTAATAGACCTTCACCCCTCAGATCACCCCAAGCAATAGACCTTCACCCCTCAGATCACCCCAAGTAATAGATCTTCACCCCTCAGATCATCCCAAGTAATAGACCTTCACATCTCAGACCACCCCAAGTAATAGACCTTCACATCTCAGACCACCCCAAGTAATAGACCTTCACCCCTCAGATCACCCCAAGTAATAGACATTCACCCCTCAGATCACCCCAAGTAATAGACCTTCACCCCTCAGATCACCCCGAGTAATAGACCTTCACCCCTCAGATCATCCCAAGTAATAGACCTTCACACCTCAGATCATCCCAAGTAATAAACCTTCACCCCTCAGATCATCCCAAGTAATAGACCTTCACCCCTCAGATCACCGCAAGTAATAAACCTTCACCCCTCAGATCACCCCAAGTAATAGACCTTCACCCCTCAGATCACCCCAAGTAATAGACCTTCACCCCTCAGATCACCCCAAGTAATAGACGTTCACCCCTCAGATCACCCCAAGTAATAAACCTTCACCCCTCAGATCACCCCAAGTAATAGACCTTCACACCTCAGATCACCCCAAGTAATAGACCTTCACACCAAAGATCATCCCAAGTAATAAACCTTCACACCTTAGATCATCCCAAGTACTAGACCTTCACCCCTCAGATCACCCCGAGTAATAGACCTTCACCCCTCAGATCACCCCAAGTAATAGACCTTCACCCCTCAGATCACTCCAAGTAATAGACCTTCACACCTCATATCACCCCAAGTAATAGACCTTCACCCCTCAGATCAACCCGAGTAATAGACCTTCACCCCTCAGATCACCCCAAGTAATAGACCTTCACCCCTCAGATCACCCCAAGTAATAGGCCTTCGCCCCTCAGATCACCCCGAGTAATAGACCTTCACATCTCAGATCACCCCAAGTAATAGACTCTCACCCCTCAGATCACCCTAAGTAATAGACCCTCACCCCTCAGATCACCCCAAGTAATAGACCTTCACCCCTCAGATCACCCCAAGTAATAGACCTTCACCCCTCAGATCACCCCAAGTAATAGACCCTCACCCCTCAGATCACCCCAAGTAATAGACCTTCACCCCTCAGATCACCCCAAGTAATAGACCTTCACCCCTCAGATCACCCCAAGTAATAGACCTTCACCCCTCAGATCAACCCAAGTAATAGACCTTCACCCCTCAGATCACCCCAAGTAATAGGCCTTCGCCCCTCAGATCCCCCCGAGTAATAGACCTTCACCCCTCAGATCACCCCGAGTAATAAGCCTTCCCCCTCAGATCATCCCGAGTAATAGACCTTCACCCCTTAGATCACCCCGAGTAATAGACCTTCACCCCTCAGATCGTCCCAAGTAATAGATCTTCAACCCTCAGATCACCCCAAGTAATAGACCTTCACATCTCAGATCACCACAAGTAATAGACCTTTACCCCTTTAGATCACCCCAAGTAATAGACCTTCACCCCTAAGATCACCCCAAGTAATAGACCTTCAACCCTCAGATCACCCCAAGTAATAGCCCTTCACACCTCAGATCATCCCAAGTAATAAACCTTCACCCCTCAGATCACCCCAAGTAATAGACCTTCACCCCTCAGATCATCCCAAGTAATAGACCTTCACCCCTCAGATCACCCCAAGTAATAGCCCTTCACACCTCAGATCTTCCCAAGTAATAAACCTTCACCCCTCAGATCACCCCAAGTAATAGACCTTCACCCCTCAGATCACCCCAAGTAATAGACCTTCACCCCTCAGATCACCCCAAGTAATAGACCTTCACACCTCAGATCATCCCAAGTAATAAACCTTCACCCCTCAGATCATCCCAAGTAATAGCCCTTCACCCCTCAGATCATCCCAAGTAATAGACCTTTACTCCTCAGATCACCCCAAGTAATAGACCTTCACCCCAAGTAATAGACTCTCACCCCTCAGATCACCCCAAGTAATAGACCTTCACCCCTCAGATCAACCCAAGTAATAGACCTTCACCCCTCAGATCACCCCAAGTAATAGACCTTCACCCCTCAGATCACCCAGAGACTCCAGAGTAATAGACCTTCACATCTCAGATCACCCCAAGTAATAGACCTTCACACCTCAGATCATCCCAAGTAATAGACCTTCACACCTCAGATCACCCCAAGTAATAGACCTTCACACCTCAGATCACCCCAAGTAATAGACCTTCACCCCTCAGATTACCCCAAGTAATAGATCTTCACCCCTCAGATTATCCCAAGTAATAGACCTTCACATCTCAGGTCACACCGAGTAATAGACCTTCACCCCTCAGATCACACCGAGTAATAGACCTTCACCCCTCAGTTCCCCCCTGAGTAATAGACATTCACCCCTCAGATCACCCCGAGTAATAGACCTTCACCCCTCAGATCACCCCGAGTAATAGACCTTCCCCCTCAGATCACCCCGAGTAATAGACCTTCACCCCTCAGATCACCCCAAGTAATAGACCTTCACCCCTCAGTTCCCCCCTGAGTAATAGACATTCACCCCTCAGATCACCCCGAGTAATAGACCTTCACCCCTCAGATCACCCCGAGTAATAGACCTTCCCCCTCAGATCACCCCGAGTAATAGACCTTCACCCCTCAGATCACCCCGAGTAATAGACCTTCCCCCTCAGATCACCCCGAGTAATAGACCTTCACCCCTCAGATCACCCCGAGTAATAGACCTTCACCCCTCAGATCACTCCAAGTAATAGACCTTCCCCCTCAGATCACCCCGAGTAATAGACCTTCACACCTCAGATCACCCCAAGTAATAGACCTTCACCCCTCAGATCACCCCGAGTAATAGACCTTCACCCCTCAGATCACCCCAAATAATAGACTTTCACCCCTCAGATCACCCCGAGTAATAGACCTTCACCCCTCAGATCACCCCGAGTAATAGACCTTCACACCTCAGATCACCCCAAGTAATAGACCTTCACACCTCAGATCACCCCAAGTAATAGACCTTCACCCCTCAGATCACTTCAAGTAATAGACCTTCACACCTCAGATCATCCCAAGTAATAGACCTTCACACCTCAGATCATCCCAAGTAATAGACCTTCACATCTCAGATTATCCCAAGTAATAGACCTTCACCCCTCAGATCACTTCAAGTAATAGACCTTCACACCTCAGATCATCCCAAGTAATAGACCTTCACCCCTCAGATCACCCCGAGTAATAGACCTTCACCCTTCAGATCACCCCAAGTAATAGACCTTCACCCCTCAGATCACCCAGAGTAATAGACCTTCACCCCTCAGATCACCCCAAGTAATAGACCTTCACCCCTCAGATCACCCCAAGTAATAGACCCTCACCCCTCAGATCACCCCAAGTAATAGACCTTCACCCCTCAGATCACCCCAAGTAATAGACCCTCACCCCTCAGATCACCCCAAGTAATAGACCTTCACCCCTCAGATCACCCCAAGTAATAGACCTTCACCCCTCAGATCACCCCAAGTAATAGACCCTCACCCCTCAGATCACCCCAAGTAATAGACCTTCACCCCTCAGATCACCCCAAGTAATAGCCCTTCACCCCTCAGATCACCCTAAGTAATAGACCTTCACCCCTCAGATCACCCCAAGTAATAGACCTTCACCCCTCAGATCACCCCAAGTAATAGAACTTCACCTCTCAGATCACCCCAAGTAATAGACCCTCACCCCTCAGATCACCCCAAGTAATAGACCTTCACCCCTCAGATCACCCCAAGTAATAGCCCTTCACCCCTCAGATCACCCCAAGTAATAGACCTTCACCCCTCCGATCACCCCAAGTAATAGATCTTCACCCCTCAGATTATCCCAAGTAATAGACCTTCACATCTCAGATCACCCCGAGTAATAGACCTTCACCCCTCAGATCACCCCAAGTAATAGACCTTCACCCCACAGATCACCCCAAGTAATAGACCTTCACCCCTCAGATCACCCCAAGTAATAGACCCTCACCCCTCAGATCACCCCAAGTAATAGACCTTCACCCCTCAGATCAACCCAAGTAATAGACCTTCACCCCTCAGATCACCCCAAGTAATAGACCTTCACCCCTCAGATCACCCAGAGTAATAGACCTTCACATCTCAGATCACCCCAAGTAATAGACCTTCACACCTCAGATCATCCCAAGTAATAGACCTTCACACCTCAGATCACCCCAAGTAATAGACCTTCACACCTCAGATCACCCCAAGTAATAGACCTTCACCCCTCAGATTACCCCAAGTAATAGATCTTCACCCCTCAGATTATCCCAAGTAATAGACCTTCACATCTCAGGTCACACCGAGTAATAGACCTTCACCCCTCAGATCACACCGAGTAATAGACCTTCACCCCTCAGTTCCCCCCTGAGTAATAGACATTCACCCCTCAGATCACCCCGAGTAATAGACCTTCACCCCTCAGATCACCCCGAGTAATAGACCTTCCCCCTCAGATCACCCCGAGTAATAGTCCTTCACCCCTCAGATCACCCCAAGTAATAGACCTTCACCCCTCAGTTCCCCCCTGAGTAATAGACATTCACCCCTCAGATCACCCCGAGTAATAGACCTTCACCCCTCAGATCACCCCGAGTAATAGACCTTCCCCCTCAGATCACCCCGAGTAATAGACCTTCACCCCTCAGATCACCCCGAGTAATAGACCTTCACCCCTCAGATCATCCCAAGTAATAGATCTTCACCCCTCAGATCACCCCGAGTAATAGACCTTCACCCCTCAGATCTTCCCAAGTAATAAACCTTCACCCCTCAGATCACCCCAAGTATTAGACCTTCACCCCTCAGATCACCCCAAGTAATAGACCTTCACCCCTCAGATCACCCCAAGTAATAGACCTTCACACCTCAGATCATCCCAAGTAATAAACCTTCACCCCTCAGATCATCCCAAGTAATAGCCCTTCACCCCTCAGATCATCCCAAGTAATAGACCTTTACCCCTCAGATCACCCCAAGTAATAGATCTTCACCCCTCAGATCATCCCAAGTAATAGACCTTCACATCTCAGACCACCCCAAGTAATAGACCTTCACATCTCAGATCACCCCGAGTAATAGACCTTCACCCCTCAGATCACCCCAAGTAATAGACATTCACCCCTCAGATCACCCCAAGTAATAGACCTTCACCCCTCAGATCACCCCGAGTAATAGACCTTCACCCCTCAGATCATCCCAAGTAATAGACCTTCACACCTCAGATCATCCCAAGTAATAAACCTTCACCCCTCAGATCATCCCAAGTAATAGACCTTCACCCCTCAGATCACCGCAAGTAATAAACCTTCACCCCTCAGATCATCCCAAGTAATAGACCTTTACCCCTCAGATCACCCCAAGTAATAGACCTTCACCCCTCAGATCACCCCAAGTAATAGACCTTCACCCCTCAGATCACCCCAAGTAATAGACCTTCACCCCTCAGATCACCCCAAGTAATAAACCTTCACCCCTCAGATCACCCCAAGTAATAGACCTTCACACCTCAGATCACCCCAAGTAATAGACCTTCACACCAAAGATCATCCCAAGTAATAAACCTTCACACTTTAGATCATCCCAAGTACTAGACCTTCACCCCTCAGATCACCCCGAGTAATAGACCTTCACCCCTCAGATCACCCCAAGTAATAGACCTTCACCCCTCAGATCACCCCAAGTAATAGGCCTTCGCCCCTCAGATCACCCCGAGTAATAGACCTTCACATCTCAGATCACCCCAAGTAATAGACTCTCACCCCTCAGATCACCCTAAGTAATAGACCCTCACCCCTCAGATCACCCCAAGTAATAGACCTTCACCCCTCAGATCACCCCAAGTAATAGACCTTCACCCCTCAGATCACCCCAAGTAATAGACCCTCACCCCTCAGATCACCCCAAGTAATAGACCTTCACCCCTCAGATCACCCCAAGTAATAGACCTTCACCCCTCAGATCACCCCAAGCAATAGACCTTCACCCCTCAGATCACCCCAAGTAATAGATCTTCACCCCTCAGATCATCCCAAGTAATAGACCTTCACATCTCAGACCACCCCAAGTAATAGACCTTCACATCTCAGATCACCCCGAGTAATAGACCTTCACCCCTCAGATCACCCCAAGTAATAGACATTCACCCCTCAGATCACCCCAAGTAATAGACCTTCACCCCTCAGATCACCCCGAGTAATAGACCTTCACCCCTCAGATCATCCCAAGTAATAGACCTTCACACCTCAGATCATCCCAAGTAATAAACCTTCACCCCTCAGATCATCCCAAGTAATAGACCTTCACCCCTCAGATCACCGCAAGTAATAAACCTCAGATCACCCCAAGTAATAGACCTTCACCCCTCAGATCACCCCAAGTAATAGACCTTCACCCCTCAGATCACCCCAAGTAATAGACGTTCACCCCTCAGATCACCCCAAGTAATAAACCTTCACCCCTCAGATCACCCCAAGTAATAGACCTTCACACCTCAGATCACCCCAAGTAATAGACCTTCACACCAAAGATCATCCCAAGTAATAAACCTTCACACCTTAGATCATCCCAAGTACTAGACCTTCACCCCTCAGATCACCCCGAGTAATAGACCTTCACCCCTCAGATCACCCCAAGTAATAGACCTTCACCCCTCAGATCACTCCAAGTAATAGACCTTCACACCTCATATCACCCCAAGTAATAGACCTTCACCCCTCAGATCAACCCGAGTAATAGACCTTCACCCCTCAGATCACCCCAAGTAATAGACCTTCACCCCTCAGATCACCCCAAGTAATAGGCCTTCGCCCCTCAGATCACCCCGAGTAATAGACCTTCACATCTCAGATCACCCCAAGTAATAGACTCTCACCCCTCAGATCACCCTAAGTAATAGACCTTCACATCTCAGACCACCCCAAGTAATAGACCTTCACATCTCAGATCACCCTGAGTAATAGACCTTCACCCCTCAGATCACCCCAAGTAATAGACATTCACCCCTCAGATCACCCCAAGTAATAGACCTTCACCCCTCAGATCACCCCGAGTAATAGACCTTCACCCCTCAGATCATCCCAAGTAATAGACCTTCACACCTCAGATCATCCCAAGTAATAAACCTTCACCCCTCAGATCATCCCAAGTAATAGACCTTCACCCCTCAGATCACCGCAAGTAATAAACCTTCACCCCTCAGATCACCCCAAGTAATAGACCTTCACCCCTCAGATCACCCCAAGTAATAGACCTTCACCCCTCAGATCACCCCAAGTAATAGACCTTCACCCCTCAGATCACCCCAAGTAATAAACCTTCACCCCTCAGATCACCCCAAGTAATAGACCTTCACACCTCAGATCACCCCAAGTAATAGACCTTCACACCAAAGATCATCCCAAGTAATAAACCTTCACACCTTAGATCATCCCAAGTACTAGACCTTCACCCCTCAGATCACCCCGAGTAATAGACCTTCACCCCTCAGATCACCCCAAGTAATAGACCTTCACCCCTCAGATCACTCCAAGTAATAGACCTTCACACCTCATATCACCCCAAGTAATAGACCTTCACCCCTCAGATCAACCCGAGTAATAGACCTTCACCCCTCAGATCACCCCAAGTAATAGACCTTCACCCCTCAGATCACCCCAAGTAATAGGCCTTCGCCCCTCAGATCACCCCGAGTAATAGACCTTCACATCTCAGATCACCCCAAGTAATAGACTCTCACCCCTCAGATCACCCTAAGTAATAGACCCTCACCCCTCAGATCACCCCAAGTAATAGACCTTCACCCCTCAGATCACCCCAAGTAATAGACCTTCACCCCTCAGATCACCCCAAGTAATAGACCCTCACCCCTCAGATCACCCCAAGTAATAGACCTTCACCCCTCAGATCACCCCAAGTAATAGACCTTCACCCCTCAGATCACCCCAAGTAATAGACCTTCACCTCTCAGATCACCCCAAGTAATAGACTCTCACCCCTCAGATCACCCCAAGTAATAGACCTTCACCCCTCAGATCAACCCAAGTAATAGACCTTCACCCCTCAGATCACCCCAAGTAATAGGCCTTCGCCCCTCAGATCCCCCAGAGTAATAGACCTTCACCCCTCAGATCACCCCGAGTAATAAACCTTCCCCCTCAGATCATCCCGAGTAATAGACCTTCACCCCTTAGATCACCCCGAGTAATAGACCTTCACCCCTCAGATCGTCCCAAGTAATAGATCTTCAACCCTCAGATCACCCCAAGTAATAGACCTTCACATCTCAGATCACCCCAAGTAATAGACCTTTACCCCTTTAGATCACCCCAAGTAATAGACCTTCACCCCTCAGATCACCCCAAGTAATAGACCTTCAACCCTCAGATCACCCCAAGTAATAGCCCTTCACACCTCAGATCATCCCAAGTAATAAACCTTCACCCCTCAGATCACCCCAAGTAATAGACCTTCACCCCTCAGATCACCCCAAGTAATAGACCTTCACCCCTCAGATCACCCCAAGTAATAGCCCTTCACACCTCAGATCTTCCCAAGTAATAAACCTTCACCCCTCAGATCACCCCAAGTATTAGACCTTCACCCCTCAGATCACCCCAAGTAATAGACCTTCACCCCTCAGATCACCCAAGTAATAGACCTTCACACCTCAGATCATCCCAAGTAATAAACCTTCACCCCTCAGATCATCCCAAGTAATAGCCCTTCACCCCTCAGATCATCCCAAGTAATAGACCTTTACCCCTCAGATCACCCCAAGTAATAGATCTTCACCCCTCAGATCATCCCAAGTAATAGACCTTCACATCTCAGACCACCCCAAGTAATAGACCTTCACATCTCAGATCACCCCGAGTAATAGACCTTCACCCCTCAGATCACCCCAAGTAATAGACATTCACCCCTCAGATCACCCCAAGTAATAGACCTTCACCCCTCAGATCACCCCGAGTAATAGACCTTCACCCCTCAGATCATCCCAAGTAATAGACCTTCACACCTCAGATCATCCCAAGTAATAAACCTTCACCCCTCAGATCATCCCAAGTAATAGACCTTCACCCCTCAGATCACCGCAAGTAATAAACCTTCACCCCTCAGATCATCCCAAGTAATAGACCTTTACCCCTCAGATCACCCCAAGTAATAGACCTTCACCCCTCAGATCACCCCAAGTAATAGACCTTCACCCCTCAGATCACCCCAAGTAATAGACCTTCACCCCTCAGATCACCCCAAGTAATAAACCTTCACCCCTCAGATCACCCCAAGTAATAGACCTTCACACCAAAGATCATCCCAAGTAATAAACCTTCACACTTTAGATCATCCCAAGTACTAGACCTTCACCCCTCAGATCACCCCGAGTAATAGACCTTCACCCCTCAGATCACCCCAAGTAATAGACCTTCACCCCTCAGATCACCCCAAGTAATAGGCCTTCGCCCCTCAGATCACCCCGAGTAATAGACCTTCACATCTCAGATCACCCCAAGTAATAGACTCTCACCCCTCAGATCACCCTAAGTAATAGACCCTCACCCCTCAGATCACCCCAAGTAATAGACCTTCACCCCTCAGATCACCCCAAGTAATAGACCTTCACCCTCAGATCACCCCAAGTAATAGACCCTCACCCCTCAGATCACCCCAAGTAATAGACCTTCACCCCTCAGATCACCCCAAGTAATAGACCTTCACCCCTCAGATCACCCCAAGCAATAGACCTTCACCCCTCAGATCACCCCAAGTAATAGATCTTCACCCCTCAGATCATCCCAAGTAATAGACCTTCACATCTCAGACCACCCCAAGTAATAGACCTTCACATCTCAGATCACCCCGAGTAATAGACCTTCACCCCTCAGATCACCCCAAGTAATAGACATTCACCCCTCAGATCACCCCAAGTAATAGACCTTCACCCCTCAGATCACCCCGAGTAATAGACCTTCACCCCTCAGATCATCCCAAGTAATAGACCTTCACACCTCAGATCATCCCAAGTAATAAACCTTCACCCCTCAGATCATCCCAAGTAATAGACCTTCACCCCTCAGATCACCGCAAGTAATAAACCTTCACCCCTCAGATCACCCCAAGTAATAGACCTTCACCCCTCAGATCACCCCAAGTAATAGACCTTCACCCCTCAGATCACCCCAAGTAATAGACGTTCACCCCTCAGATCACCCCAAGTAATAAACCTTCACCCCTCAGATCACCCCAAGTAATAGACCTTCACACCTCAGATCACCCCAAGTAATAGACCTTCACACCAAAGATCATCCCAAGTAATAAACCTTCACACCTTAGATCATCCCAAGTACTAGACCTTCACCCCTCAGATCACCCCGAGTAATAGACCTTCACCCCTCAGATCACCCCAAGTAATAGACCTTCACCCCTCAGATCACTCCAAGTAATAGACCTTCACACCTCATATCACCCCAAGTAATAGACCTTCACCCCTCAGATCAACCCGAGTAATAGACCTTCACCCCTCAGATCACCCCAAGTAATAGACCTTCACCCCTCAGATCACCCCAAGTAATAGGCCTTCGCCCCTCAGATCACCCCGAGTAATAGACCTTCACATCTCAGATCACCCCAAGTAATAGACTCTCACCCCTCAGATCACCCTAAGTAATAGACCTTCACATCTCAGACCACCCCAAGTAATAGACCTTCACATCTCAGATCACCCTGAGTAATAGACCTTCACCCCTCAGATCACCCCAAGTAATAGACATTCACCCCTCAGATCACCCCAAGTAATAGACCTTCACCCCTCAGATCACCCCGAGTAATAGACCTTCACCCCTCAGATCATCCCAAGTAATAGACCTTCACACCTCAGATCATCCCAAGTAATAAACCTTCACCCCTCAGATCATCCCAAGTAATAGACCTTCACCCCTCAGATCACCGCAAGTAATAAACCTTCACCCCTCAGATCACCCCAAGTAATAGACCTTCACCCCTCAGATCACCCCAAGTAATAGACCTTCACCCCTCAGATCACCCCAAGTAATAGACCTTCACCCCTCAGATCACCCCAAGTAATAAACCTTCACCCCTCAGATCACCCCAAGTAATAGACCTTCACACCTCAGATCACCCCAAGTAATAGACCTTCACACCAAAGATCATCCCAAGTAATAAACCTTCACACCTTAGATCATCCCAAGTACTAGACCTTCACCCCTCAGATCACCCCGAGTAATAGACCTTCACCCCTCAGATCACCCCAAGTAATAGACCTTCACCCCTCAGATCACTCCAAGTAATAGACCTTCACACCTCATATCACCCCAAGTAATAGACCTTCACCCCTCAGATCAACCCGAGTAATAGACCTTCACCCCTCAGATCACCCCAAGTAATAGACCTTCACCCCTCAGATCACCCCAAGTAATAGGCCTTCGCCCCTCAGATCACCCCGAGTAATAGACCTTCACATCTCAGATCACCCCAAGTAATAGACTCTCACCCCTCAGATCACCCTAAGTAATAGACCCTCACCCCTCAGATCACCCCAAGTAATAGACCTTCACCCCTCAGATCACCCCAAGTAATAGACCTTCACCCCTCAGATCACCCCAAGTAATAGACCCTCACCCCTCAGATCACCCCAAGTAATAGACCTTCACCCCTCAGATCACCCCAAGTAATAGACCTTCACCCCTCAGATCACCCCAAGTAATAGACCTTCACCCCTCAGATCAACCCAAGTAATAGACCTTCACCCCTCAGATCACCCCAAGTAATAGGCCTTCGCCCCTCAGATCCCCCCGAGTAATAGACCTTCACCCCTCAGATCCCCCCGAGTAATAAACCTTCCCCCTCAGATCATCCCGAGTAATAGACCTTCACCCCTTAGATCACCCCGAGTAATAGACCTTCACCCCTCAGATCGTCCCAAGTAATAGATCTTCAACCCTCAGATCACCCCAAGTAATAGACCTTCACCCCTTTAGATCACCCCAAGTAATAGACCTTCACCCCTAAGATCACCCCAAGCAATAGACCTTCAACCCTCAGATCACCCCAAGTAATAGCCCTTCACACCTCAGATCATCCCAAGTAATAAACCTTCACCCCTCAGATCACCCCAAGTAATAGACCTTCACCCCTCAGATCATCCCAAGTAATAGACCTTCACCCCTCATCACCCCTCAGATCACCCCAAGTAATAGCCCTTCACACCTCAGATCTTCCCAAGTAATAAACCTTCACCCCTCAGATCACCCCAAGTAATAGACCTTCACCCCTCAGATCACCCCAAGTAATAGACCTTCACCCCTCAGATCACCCCAAGTAATAGACCTTCACACCTCAGATCATCCCAAGTAATAAACCTTCACCCCTCAGATCATCCCAAGTAATAGCCCTTCACCCCTCAGATCATCCCAAGTAATAGACCTTTACCCCTCAGATCACCCCAAGTAATAGACCTTCACCCCAAGTAATAGACTCTCACCCCTCAGATCACCCCAAGTAATAGACCTTCACCCCTCAGATCAACCCAAGTAATAGACCTTCACCCCTCAGATCACCCCAAGTAATAGACCTTCACCCCTCAGATCACCCAGAGACTCCAGAGTAATAGACCTTCACATCTCAGATCACCCCAAGTAATAGACCTTCACACCTCAGATCATCCCAAGTAATAGACCTTCACACCTCAGATCACCCCAAGTAATAGACCTTCACACCTCAGATCACCCCAAGTAATAGACCTTCACCCCTCAGATTACCCCAAGTAATAGATCTTCACCCCTCAGATTATCCCAAGTAATAGACCTTCACATCTCAGGTCACACCGAGTAATAGACCTTCACCCCTCAGATCACACCGAGTAATAGACCTTCACCCCTCAGTTCCCCCCTGAGTAATAGACATTCACCCCTCAGATCACCCCGAGTAATAGACCTTCACCCCTCAGATCACCCCGAGTAATAGACCTTCCCCCTCAGATCACCCCGAGTAATAGACCTTCACCCCTCAGATCACCCCAAGTAATAGACCTTCACCCCTCAGTTCCCCCCTGAGTAATAGACATTCACCCCTCAGATCACCCCGAGTAATAGACCTTCACCCCTCAGATCACCCCGAGTAATAGACCTTCCCCCTCAGATCACCCCGAGTAATAGACCTTCACCCCTCAGATCACCCCGAGTAATAGACCTTCCCCCTCAGATCACCCCGAGTAATAGACCTTCACCCCTCAGATCACCCCGAGTAATAGACCTTCACCCCTCAGATCACTCCAAGTAATAGACCTTCCCCCTCAGATCACCCCGAGTAATAGACCTTCACACCTCAGATCACCCCAAGTAATAGACCTTCACCCCTCAGATCACCCCGAGTAATAGACCTTCACCCCTCAGATCACCCCAAATAATAGACTTTCACCCCTCAGATCACCCCGAGTAATAGACCTTCACCCCTCAGATCACCCCGAGTAATAGACCTTCACACCTCAGATCACCCCAAGTAATAGACCTTCACACCTCAGATCACCCCAAGTAATAGACCTTCACCCCTCAGATCACTTCAAGTAATAGACCTTCACACCTCAGATCATCCCAAGTAATAGACCTTCACACCTCAGATCATCCCAAGTAATAGACCTTCACATCTCAGATTATCCCAAGTAATAGACCTTCACCCCTCAGATCACTTCAAGTAATAGACCTTCACACCTCAGATCATCCCAAGTAATAGACCTTCACCCCTCAGATCACCCCGAGTAATAGACCTTCACCCTTCAGATCACCCCAAGTAATAGACCTTCACCCCTCAGATCACCCAGAGTAATAGACCTTCACCCCTCAGATCACCCCAAGTAATAGACCTTCACCCCTCAGATCACCCCAAGTAATAGACCCTCACCCCTCAGATCACCCCAAGTAATAGACCTTCACCCCTCAGATCACCCCAAGTAATAGACCCTCACCCCTCAGATCACCCCAAGTAATAGACCTTCACCCCTCAGATCACCCCAAGTAATAGACCTTCACCCCTCAGATCACCCCAAGTAATAGACCCTCACCCCTCAGATCACCCCAAGTAATAGACCTTCACCCCTCAGATCACCCCAAGTAATAGCCCTTCACCCCTCAGATCACCCTAAGTAATAGACCTTCACCCCTCAGATCACCCCAAGTAATAGACCTTCACCCCTCAGATCACCCCAAGTAATAGAACTTCACCTCTCAGATCACCCCAAGTAATAGACCCTCACCCCTCAGATCACCCCAAGTAATAGACCTTCACCCCTCAGATCACCCCAAGTAATAGCCCTTCACCCCTCAGATCACCCCAAGTAATAGACCTTCACCCCTCCGATCACCCCAAGTAATAGATCTTCACCCCTCAGATTATCCCAAGTAATAGACCTTCACATCTCAGATCACCCCGAGTAATAGACCTTCACCCCTCAGATCACCCCAAGTAATAGACCTTCACCCCACAGATCACCCCAAGTAATAGACCTTCACCCCTCAGATCACCCCAAGTAATAGACCCTCACCCCTCAGATCACCCCAAGTAATAGACCTTCACCCCTCAGATCAACCCAAGTAATAGACCTTCACCCCTCAGATCACCCCAAGTAATAGACCTTCACCCCTCAGATCACCCAGAGTAATAGACCTTCACATCTCAGATCACCCCAAGTAATAGACCTTCACACCTCAGATCATCCCAAGTAATAGACCTTCACACCTCAGATCACCCCAAGTAATAGACCTTCACACCTCAGATCACCCCAAGTAATAGACCTTCACCCCTCAGATTACCCCAAGTAATAGATCTTCACCCCTCAGATTATCCCAAGTAATAGACCTTCACATCTCAGGTCACACCGAGTAATAGACCTTCACCCCTCAGATCACACCGAGTAATAGACCTTCACCCCTCAGTTCCCCCCTGAGTAATAGACATTCACCCCTCAGATCACCCCGAGTAATAGACCTTCACCCCTCAGATCACCCCGAGTAATAGACCTTCCCCCTCAGATCACCCCGAGTAATAGACCTTCACCCCTCAGATCACCCCAAGTAATAGACCTTCACCCCTCAGTTCCCCCCTGAGTAATAGACATTCACCCCTCAGATCACCCCGAGTAATAGACCTTCACCCCTCAGATCACCCCGAGTAATAGACCTTCCCCCTCAGATCACCCCGAGTAATAGACCTTCACCCCTCAGATCACCCCGAGTAATAGACCTTCACCCCTCAGATCATCCCAAGTAATAGATCTTCACCCCTCAGATCACCCCAAGTAATAGACCCTCACCCCTCAGATCACTCCAAGTAATAGACCTTCCCCCTCAGATCACCCCGAGTAATAGACCTTCACCCCTCAGATCACCCCGAGTAATAGACCTTCACCCCTCAGATCACCCCAAATAATAGACTTTCACCCCTCAGATCACCCCGAGTAATAGACCTTCACCCCTCAGATCACCCCAAGTAATAGCCCTTCACACCTCAGATCTTCCCAAGTAATAAACCTTCACCCCTGAGATCACCCCAAGTAATAGACCTTCACCCCTCAGATCACCCCAATTAATAGACCTTCACCCCTCAGATCACCCCAAGTAATAGACCTTCACACCTCAGATCATCCCAAGTAATAAACCTTCACCCCTCAGATCATCCCAAGTAATAGCCCTTCACCCCTCAGATCATCCCAAGTAATAGACCTTTACCCCTCAGATCACCCCAAGTAATAGATCTTCACCCCTCAGATCATCCCAAGTAATAGACCTTCACATCTCAGACCACCCCAAGTAATAGACCTTCACATCTCAGATCACCCCGAGTAATAGACCTTCACCCCTCAGATCACCCCAAGTAATAGACATTCACCCCTCAGATCACCCCAAGTAATAGACCTTCACCCCTCAGATCACCCCGAGTAATAGACCTTCACCCCTCAGATCATCCCAAGTAATAGACCTTCACACCTCAGATCATCCCAAGTAATAAACCTTCACCCCTCAGATCATCCCAAGTAATAGACCTTCACCCCTCAGATCACCGCAAGTAATAAACCTTCACCCCTCAGATCATCCCAAGTAATAGACCTTTACCCCTCAGATCACCCCAAGTAATAGACCTTCACCCCTCAGATCACCCCAAGTAATAGACCTTCACCCCTCAGATCACTCCAAGTAATAGACCTTCACACCTCATATCACCCCAAGTAATAGACCTTCACCCCTCAGATCAACCCGAGTAATAGACCTTCACCCCTCAGATCACCCCAAGTAATAGACCTTCACCCCTCAGATCACCCCAAGTAATAGGCCTTCGGCCCTCAGATCACCCCGAGTAATAGACCTTCACATCTCAGATCACCCCAAGTAATAGACTCTCACCCCTCAGATCACCCTAAGTAATAGACCCTCACCCCTCAGATCACCCCAAGTAATAGACCTTCACCCCTCAGATCACCCCAAGTAATAGACCTTCACCCCTCAGATCACCCCAAGTAATAGACCCTCACCCCTCAGATCACCACAAGTAATAGACCTTCACCCCTCAGATCACCCCAATTAATAGACCTTCACCCCTCAGATCACCCCAAGTAATAGACCTTCACCTCTCAGATCACCCCAAGTAATAGACTCTCACCCCTCAGATCACCCCAAGTAATAGACCTTCACCCCTCAGATCAACCCAAGTAATAGACCTTCACCCCTCAGATCACCCCAAGTAATAGGCCTTCGCCCCTCAGATCCCCCCGAGTAATAGACCTTCACCCCTCAGATCACCCCGAGTAATAAACCTTCCCCCTCAGATCATCCCGAGTAATAGACCTTCACCCCTTAGATCACCCCGAGTAATAGACCTTCACCCCTCAGATCGCCCCAAGTAATAGATCTTCAACCCTCAGATCACCCCAAGTAATAGACCTTCACATCTCAGATCACCCCAAGTAATAGACCTTTACCCCTTTAGATCACCCCAAGTAATAGACCTTCACCCCTCAGATCACCCCAAGTAATAGACCTTCAACCCTCAGATCACCCCAAGTAATAGCCCTTCACACCTCAGATCATCCCAAGTAATAAACCTTCACCCCTCAGATCACCCCAAGTAATAGACCTTCACCCCTCAGATCACCCCAAGTAATAGACCTTCACCCCTCAGATCACCCCAAGTAATAGCCCTTCACACCTCAGATCTTCCCAAGTAATAAACCTTCACCCCTCAGATCACCCCAAGTAATAGACCTTCACCCCTCAGATCACCCCAAGTAATAGACCTTCACCCCTCAGATCACCCCAAGTAATAGACCTTCACACCTCAGATCATCCCAAGTAATAAACCTTCACCCCTCAGATCATCCCAAGTAATAGCCCTTCACCCCTCAGATCATCCCAAGTAATAGACCTTTACCCCTCAGATCACCCCAAGTAATAGACCTTCACCCCAAGTAATAGACTCTCACCCCTCAGATCACCCCAAGTAATAGACCTTCACCCCTCAGATCAACCCAAGTAATAGACCTTCACCCCTCAGATCACCCCAAGTAATAGACCTTCACCCCTCAGATCACCCAGAGTAATAGACCTTCACATCTCAGATCACCCCAAGTAATAGACCTTCACACCTCAGATCATCCCAAGTAATAGACCTTCACACCTCAGATCACCCCAAGTAATAGACCTTCACACCTCAGATCACCCCAAGTAATAGACCTTCACCCCTCAGATTACCCCAAGTCATAGATCTTCACCCCTCAGATTATCCCAAGTAATAGACCTTCACATCTCAGGTCACACCGAGTAATAGACCTTCACCCCTCAGATCACACCGAGTAATAGACCTTCACCCCTCAGTTCCCCCCTGAGTAATAGACATTCACCCCTCAGATCACCCCGAGTAATAGACCTTCACCCCTCAGATCACCCCGAGTAATAGACCTTCCCCCTCAGATCACCCCGAGTAATAGACCTTCACCCCTCAGATCACCCCAAGTAATAGACCTTCACCCCTCAGTTCCCCCCTGAGTAATAGACATTCACCCCTCAGATCACCCCGAGTAATAGACCTTCACCCCTCAGATCACCCCGAGTAATAGACCTTCCCCCTCAGATCACCCCAAGTAATAGACCTTCACCCCTCAGATCACCCCGAGTAATAGACCTTCACCCCTCAGATCATCCCAAGTAATAGATCTTCACCCCTCAGATCACCCCAAGTAATAGACCCTCACCCCTCAGATCACTCCAAGTAATAGACCTTCCCCCTCAGATCACCCCGAGTAATAGACCTTCACACCTCAGATCACCCCAAGTAATAGACCTTCACCCCTCAGATCACCCCGAGTAATAGACCTTCACCCCTCAGATCACCCCAAATAATAGACTTTCACCCCTCAGATCACCCCGAGTAATAGACCTTCACCCCTCAGATCACCCCGAGTAATAGACCTTCACACCTCAGATCACCCCAAGTAATAGACCTTCACACCTCAGATCACCCCAAGTAATAGACCTTCACCCCTCAGATCACTTCAAGTAATAGACCTTCACACCTCAGATCATCCCAAGTAATAGACCTTCACACCTCAGATCATCCCAAGTAATAGACCTTCACACCTCAGATTATCCCAAGTAATAGACCTTCACCCCTCAGATCACTTCAAGTAATAGACCTTCACACCTCAGATCATCCCAAGTAATAGACCTTCACCCCTCAGATCACCCCGAGTAATAGACCTTCACCCTTCAGATCACCCCAAGTAATAGACCTTCACCCCTCAGATCACCCAGAGTAATAGACCTTCACCCCTCAGATCACCCCAAGTAATAGACCTTCACCCCTCAGATCACCCCAAGTAATAGACCCTCACCCCTCAGATCACCCCAAGTAATAGACCTTCACCCCTCAGATCACCCCAAGTAATAGACCCTCACCCCTCAGATCACCCCAAGTAATAGACCTTCACCCCTCAGATCACCCCAAGTAATAGACCTTCACCCCTCAGATCACCCCAAGTAATAGACCCTCACCCCTCAGATCACCCCAAGTAATAGACCTTCACCCCTCAGATCACCCCAAGTAATAGCCCTTCACCCCTCAGATTACCCTAAGTAATAGACCTTCACCCCTCAGATCACCCCAAGTAATAGACCTTCACCCCTCAGATCACCCCAAGTAATAGAACTTCACCTCTCAGATCACCCCAAGTAATAGACCCTCACCCCTTAGATCACCCCAAGTAATAGACCTTCACCCCTCAGATCATCCCAAGTAATAGATCTTCACCCCTCAGATCACCCCAAGTAATAGACCCTCACCCCTCAGATCACTCCAAGTAATAGACCTTCCCCCTCAGATCACCCCGAGTAATAGACCTTCACCCCTCAGATCACCCCGAGTAATAGACATTCACCCCTCAGATCACCCCAAATAATAGACTTTCACCCCTCAGATCACCCCGAGTAATAGACCTTCACCCCTCAGATCACCCCAAGTAATAGCCCTTCACACCTCAGATCTTCCCAAGTAATAAACCTTCACCCCTGAGATCACCCCAAGTAATAGACCTTCACCCCTCAGATCACCCCAATTAATAGACCTTCACCCCTCAGATCACCCCAAGTAATAGACCTTCACACCTCAGATCATCCCAAGTAATAAACCTTCACCCCTCAGATCATCCCAAGTAATAGCCCTTCACCCCTCAGATCATCCCAAGTAATAGACCTTTACCCCTCAGATCACCCCAAGTAATAGATCTTCCCCCCTCAGATCATCCCAAGTAATAGACCTTCACATCTCAGACCACCCCAAGTAATAGACCTTCACATCTCAGATCACCCCGAGTAATAGACCTTCACCCCTCAGATCACCCCAAGTAATAGACATTCACCCCTCAGATCACCCCAAGTAATAGACCTTCACCCCTCAGATCACCCCGAGTAATAGACCTTCAACCCTCAGATCATCCCAAGTAATAGACCTTCACACCTCAGATCATCCCAAGTAATAAACCTTCACCCCTCAGATCATCCCAAGTAATAGACCTTCACCCCTCAGATCACCGCAAGTAATAAACCTTCACCCCTCAGATCATCCCAAGTAATAGACCTTTACCCCTCAGATCACCCCAAGTAATAGACCTTCACCCCTCAGATCACCCCAAGTAATAGACCTTCACCCCTCAGATCACTCCAAGTAATAGACCTTCACACCTCATATCACCCCAAGTAATAGACCTTCACCCCTCAGATCAACCCGAGTAATAGACCTTCACCCCTCAGATCACCCCAAGTAATAGACCTTCACCCCTCAGATCACCCCAAGTAATAGGCCTTCGCCCCTCAGATCACCCCGAGTAATAGACCTTCACATCTCAGATCACCCCAAGTAATAGACTCTCACCCCTCAGATCACCCTAAGTAATAGACCCTCACCCCTCAGATCACCCCAAGTAATAGACCTTCACCCCTCAGATCACCCCAAGTAATAGACCTTCACCCCTCAGATCACCCCAAGTAATAGACCCTCACCCCTGAGATCACCCCAAGTAATAGACCTTCACCCCTCAGATCACCCCAAGTAATAGACCTTCACCCCTCAGATCACCCCAAGTAATAGACCTTCACCTCTCAGATCACCCCAAGTAATAGACTCTCACCCCTCAGATCACCCCAAGTAATAGACCTTCACCCCTCAGATCAACCCAAGTAATAGACCTTCACCCCTCAGATCACCCCAAGTAATAGGCCTTCGCCCCTCAGATCCCCCCGAGTAATAGACCTTCACCCCTCAGATCACCCCGAGTAATAAACCTTCCCCCTCAGATCATCCCGAGTAATAGACCTTCACCCCTTAGATCACCCCGAGTAATAGACCTTTACCCCTCAGATCGTCCCAAGTAATAGATCTTCAACCCTCAGATCACCCCAAGTAATAGACCTTCACATCTCAGATCACCCCAAGTAATAGACCTTTACCCCTTTAGATCACCCCAAGTAATAGACCTTCACCCCTCAGATCACCCCAAGTAATAGACCTTCAACCCTCAGATCACCCCAAGTAATAGCCCTTCACACCTCAGATCATCCCAAGTAATAAACCTTCACCCCTCAGATCACCCCAAGTAATAGACCTTCACCCCTCAGATCACCCCAAGTAATAGACCTTCACCCCTCAGATCACCCCAAGTAATAGCCCTTCACACCTCAGATCTTCCCAAGTAATAAACCTTCACACCTCAGATCACCCCAAGTAATAGACCTTCACCCCTCAGATCACCCCAAGTAATAGACCTTCACCCCTCAGATCACCCCAAGTAATAGACCTTCACACCTCAGATCATCCCAAGTAATAAACCTTCACCCCTCAGATCATCCCAAGTAATAGCCCTTCACCCCTCAGATCATCCCAAGTAATAGACCTTTACCCCTCAGATCACCCCAAGTAATAGACCTTCACCCCAAGTAATAGACTCTCACCCCTCAGATCACCCCAAGTAATAGACCTTCACCCCTCAGATCAACCCAAGTAATAGACCTTCACCCCTCAGATCACCCCAAGTAATAGACCTTCACCCCTCAGATCACCCAGAGTAATAGACCTTCACATCTCAGATCACCCCAAGTAATAGACCTTCACACCTCAGATCATCCCAAGTAATAGACCTTCACACCTCAGATCACCCCAAGTAATAGACCTTCACACCTCAGATCACCCCAAGTAATAGACCTTCACCCCTCAGATTACCCCAAGTCATAGATCTTCACCCCTCAGATTATCCCAAGTAATAGACCTTCACATCTCAGGTCACACCGAGAAATAGACCTTCACCCCTCAGATCACACCGAGTAATAGACCTTCACCCCTCAGTTCCCCCCTGAGTAATAGACATTCACCCCTCAGATCACCCCGAGTAATAGACCTTCACCCCTCAGATCACCCCGAGTAATAGACCTTCCCCCTCAGATCACCCCGAGTAATAGACCTTCACCCCTCAGATCACCCCGAGTAATAGACCTTCACCCCTCAGATCATCCCAAGTAATAGATCTTCACCCCTCAGATCACCCCAAGTAATAGACCCTCACCCCTCAGATCACTCCAAGTAATAGACCTTCCCCCTCAGATCACCCCGAGTAATAGACCTTCACACCTCAGATCACCCCAAGTAATAGACCTTCACCCCTCAGATCAACCCAAGTAATAGACCTTATCTCCTCAGATCACCCCAAGTAATAGGCCTTCGCCCCTCAGATCCCCCCGAGTAATAGACCTTCACCCCTCAGATCACCCCGAGTAAAAAACCTTCCCCCTCAGATCATCCCGAGTAATAGACCTTCACCCCTTAGATCACCCCGAGTAATAGACCTTCACCCCTCAGATCGTCCCAAGTAATAGATCTTCAACCCTCAGATCACCCCAAGTAATAGACCTTCACATCTCAGATCACCCCAAGTAATAGACCTTTACCCCTTTAGATCACCCCAAGTAATAGACCTTCACCCCTCAGATCACCCCAAGTAATAGACCTTCAACCCTCAGATCACCCCAAGTAATAGCCCTTCACACCTCAGATCATCCCAAGTAATAAACCTTCACCCCTCAGATCACCCCAAGTAATAGACCTTCACCCCTCAGATCACCCCAAGTAATAGACCTTCACCCCTCAGATCACCCCAAGTAATAGCCCTTCACACCTCAGATCTTCCCAAGTAATAAACCTTCACCCCTCAGATCACCCCAAGTATTAGACCTTCACCCCTCAGATCACCCCAAGTAATAGACCTTCACCCCTCAGATCACCCCAAGTAATAGACCTTCACACCTCAGATCATCCCAAGTAATAAACCTTCACCCCTCAGATCATCCCAAGTAATAGCCCTTCACCCCTCAGATCATCCCAAGTAATAGACCTTTACCCCTCAGATCACCCCAAGTAATAGACCTTCACCCCAAGTAATAGACTCTCACCCCTCAGATCACCCCAAGTAATAGACCTTCACCCCTCAGATCAACCCAAGTAATAGACCTTCACCCCTCAGATCACCCCAAGTAATAGACCTTCACCCCTCAGATCACCCAGAGTAATAGACCTTCACATCTCAGATCACCCCAAGTAATAGACCTTCACACCTCAGATCATCCCAAGTAATAGACCTTCACACCTCAGATCACCCCAAGTAATAGACCTTCACACCTCAGATCACCCCAAGTAATAGACCTTCACCCCTCAGATTACCCCAAGTCATAGATCTTCACCCCTCAGATTATCCCAAGTAATAGACCTTCACATCTCAGGTCACACCGAGAAATAGACCTTCACCCCTCAGATCACACAGAGTAATAGACCTTCACCCCTCAGTTCCCCCCTGAGTAATAGACATTCACCCCTCAGATCACCCCGAGTAATAGACCTTCACCCCTCAGATCACCCCGAGTAATAGACCTTCCCCCTCAGATCACCCCGAGTAATAGACCTTCACCCCTCAGATCACCCCAAGTAATAGACCTTCACCCCTCAGTTCCCCCCTGAGTAATAGACATTCACCCCTCAGATCACCCCGAGTAATAGACCTTCACCCCTCAGATCACCCCGAGTAATAGACCTTCCCCCTCAGATCACCCCGAGTAATAGACCTTCACCCCTCAGATCACCCCGAGTAATAGACCTTCACCCCTCAGATCATCCCAAGTAATAGATCTTCACCCCTCAGATCACCCCAAGTAATAGACCCTCACCCCTCAGATCACTCCAAGTAATAGACCTTCCCCCTCAGATCACCCCGAGTAATAGACCTTCACACCTCAGATCACCCCAAGTAATAGACCTTCACCCCTCAGATCACCCCGAGTAATAGACCTTCACCCCTCAGATCACCCCAAATAATAGACTTTCACCCCTCAGATCACCCCGAGTAATAGACCTTCACCCCTCAGATCACCCCGAGTAATAGACCTTCACACCTCAGATCACCCCAAGTAATAGACCTTCACACCTCAGTTCACCCCAAGTAATAGACCTTCACCCCTCAGATCACTTCAAGTAATAGACCTTCACACCTCAGATCATCCCAAGTAATAGACCTTCACACCTCAGATCATCCCAAGTAATAGACCTTCACACCTCAGATTATCCCAAGTAATAGACCTTCACCCCTCAGATCACTTCAAGTAATAGACCTTCACACCTCAGATCATCCCAAGTAATAGACCTTCACCCCTCAGATCACCCCGAGTAATAGACCTTCACCCTTCAGATCACCCCAAGTAATAGACCTTCACCCCTCAGATCACCCAGAGTAATAGACCTTCACCCCTCAGATCACCCCAAGTAATAGACCTTCACCCCTCAGATCACCCCAAGTAATAGACCCTCACCCCTCAGATCACCCCAACTAATAGACCTTCACCCCTCAGATCACCCCAAGTAATAGACCCTCACCCCTCAGATCACCCCAAGTAATAGACCTTCACCCCTCAGATCACCCCAAGTAATAGACCTTCACCCCTCAGATCACCCCAAGTAATAGACCCTCACCCCTCAGATCACCCCAAGTAATAGACCTTCACCCCTCAGATCACCCCAAGTAATAGGCCTTCACCCCTCAGATTACCCTAAGTAATAGACCTTCACCCCTCAGATCACCCCAAGTAATAGACCTTCACCCCTCAGATCACCCCAAGTAATAGAACTTCACCTCTCAGATCACCCCAATTAATAGACCCTCACCCCTCAGATCACCCCAAGTAATAGACCTTCACCCCTCCGATCACCCCAAGTAATAGATCTTCACCCCTCAGATTATCCCAAGTAATAGACCTTCACATCTCAGATCACCCCGAGTAATAGACCTTCACCCCTCAGATCACCCCAAGTAATAGACCTTCACCCCTCAGATCACCCCAAGTAATAGACCTTCACCCCTCAGATCACCCCAAGTAATAGACCCTCACCCCTCAGATCACCCCAAGTAATAGACCTTCACCCCTCAGATCACCCCAAGTAATAGACCTTCACCCCTCAGATCACACCAAGTAATAGACCTTCACCTCTCAGATCACCCCAAGTAATAGACTCTCACCCCTCAGATCACCCCAAGTAATAGACCTTCACCCCTCAGATCAACCCAAGTAATAGACCTTCACCCCTCAGATCACCCCAAGTAATAGACCTTCACCCCTCAGATCACCCAGAGTAATAGACCTTCACATCTCAGATCACCCCAAGTAATAGACCTTCACACCTCAGATCATCCCAAGTAATAGACCTTCACACCTCAGATCACCCCAAGTAATAGACCTTCACACCTCAGATCACCCCAAGTAATAGACCTTCACCCCTCAGATTACCCCAAGTAATAGATCTTCACCCCTCAGATTATCCCAAGTAATAGACCTTCACATCTCAGGTCACACCGAGTAATAGACCTTCACCCCTCAGATCACACCGAGTAATAGACCTTCACCCCTCAGTTCCCCCCTGAGTAATAGACATTCACCCCTCAGATCACCCCGAGTAATAGACCTTCACCCCTCAGATCACCCCGAGTAATAGACCTTCCCCCTCAGATCACCCCCCGAGTAATAGACCTTCACCCCTCAGATCACCCCAAGTAATAGACCTTCACCCCTCAGTTCCCCCCTGAGTAATAGACATTCACCCCTCAGATCACCCCGAGTAATAGACCTTCACCCCTCAGATCACCCCGAGTAATAGACCTTTCACCTCAGATCACCCCGAGTAATAGACCTTCACCCCTCAGATCACCCCGAGTAATAGACCTTCACCCCTCAGATCATCCCAAGTAATAGATCTTCACCCCTCAGATCACCCCAAGTAATAGACCCTCACCCCTCAGATCACTCCAAGTAATAGACCTTCCCCCTCAGATCACCCCGAGTAATAGACCTTCACACCTCAGATCACTCCAAGTAATAGACCTTCACCCCTCAGATCACCCCGAGTAATAGACCTTCACCCCTCAGATCACCCCAAATAATAGACTTTCACCCCTCAGATCACCCCGAGTAATAGACTTCACCTCTCAGATCACCCCAATTAATAGACCCTCACCCCTCAGATCACCCCAAGTAATAGACCTTCACCCCTCAGATCACCCCAAGTAATAGCCCTTCACCCCTCAGATCACCCCAAGTAATAGACCTTCACCCCTCCGATCACCCCAAGTAATAGATCTTCACCCCTCAGATTATCCCAAGTAATAGACCTTCACATCTCAGATCACCCCGAGTAATAGACCTTCACCCCTCAGATCACCCCAAGTAATAGACCTTCACCCCTCAGATCACCCCAAGTAATAGACCTTCACCCCTCAGATCACCCCAAGTAATAGACCCTCACCCCTCAGATCACCCCAAGTAATAGACCTTCACCCCTCAGATCACCCCAAGTAATAGACCTTCACCCCTCAGATCACACCAAGTAATAGACCTTCACCTCTCAGATCACCCCAAGTAATAGACTCTCACCCCTCAGATCACCCCAAGTAATAGACCTTCACCCCTCAGATCAACCCAAGTAATAGACCTTCACCCCTCAGATCACCCCAAGTAATAGACCTTCACCCCTCAGATCACCCAGAGTAATAGACCTTCACATCTCAGATCACCCCAAGTAATAGACCTTCACACCTCAGATCATCCCAAGTAATAGACCTTCACACCTCAGATCACCCCAAGTAATAGACCTTCACACCTCAGATCACCCCAAGTAATAGACCTTCACCCCTCAGATTACCCCAAGTAATAGATCTTCACCCCTCAGATTATCCCAAGTAATAGACCTTCACATCTCAGGTCACACCGAGTAATAGACCTTCACCCCTCAGATCACACCGAGTAATAGACCTTCACCCCTCAGTTCCCCCCTGAGTAATAGACATTCACCCCTCAGATCACCCCGAGTAATAGACCTTCACCCCTCAGATCACCCCGAGTAATAGACCTTCCCCCTCAGATCACCCCCCGAGTAATAGACCTTCACCCCTCAGATCACCCCAAGTAATAGACCTTCACCCCTCAGTTCCCCCCTGAGTAATAGACATTCACCCCTCAGATCACCCCGAGTAATAGACCTTCACCCCTCAGATCACCCCGAGTAATAGACCTTTCACCTCAGATCACCCCGAGTAATAGACCTTCACCCCTCAGATCACCCCGAGTAATAGACCTTCACCCCTCAGATCATCCCAAGTAATAGATCTTCACCCCTCAGATCACCCCAAGTAATAGACCCTCACCCCTCAGATCACTCCAAGTAATAGACCTTCCCCCTCAGATCACCCCGAGTAATAGACCTTCACACCTCAGATCACTCCAAGTAATAGACCTTCACCCCTCAGATCACCCCGAGTAATAGACCTTCACCCCTCAGATCACCCCAAATAATAGACTTTCACCCCTCAGATCACCCCGAGTAATAGACCTTCACCCCTCAGGTCACACCGAGTAATAGACCTTCACCCCTCAGATCACACCGAGTAATAGACCTTCACCCCTCAGTTCCCCCCTGAGTAATAGACATTCACCCCTCAGATCACCCCGAGTAATAGACCCTCACCCCTCAGATCACCCCGAGTAATAGACCTTCCCCCTCAGATCACCCCGAGTAATAGACCTTCACCCCTCAGATCACCCCAAGTAATAGACCTTCACCCCTCAGTTCCCCCCTGAGTAATAGACCTTCACCCCTCAGATCACCCCGAGTAATAGACCTTCCCCCTCAGATCACCCCGAGTAATAGACCTTCACCCCTCAGATCACCCCGAGTAATAGACCTTCACCCCTCAGATCATCCCAAGTAATAGATCTTCACCCCTCAGATCACCCCAAGTAATAGACCTTCCCCCTCAGATCACCCCGAGTAATAGACCTTCACACCTCAGATCACCCCAAGTAATAGACCTTCACCCCTCAGATCACCCCGAGTAATAGACCTTCACCCCTCAGATCACCCCAAATAATAGACTTTCACCCCTCAGATCACCCCGAGTAATAGACCTTCACCCCTCAGATCACCCCGAGTAATAGACCTTCACACCTCAGATCACCCCAAGTAATAGACCTTCACACCTCAGATCACCCCGAGTAATAGACCTTCACCCCTCAGATCACCCCGAGTAATAGACTTTCACCCCTCAGATCACCCCGAGTAATAGACCTTCACCCCTCAGATCACCCCAAGTAATAGACCTTCACATCTCAGATCACCCCAAGTAATAGACTCTCACCCCTTAGATCACCCTAAGTAATAGACCCTCACCCCTCAGATCATCCCAAGTAATAGACCTTCACCCCTCAGATCACCCCAAGTAATAGACCCTCACCCCTCAGATCACCCCGAGTAATAGACCTTCACCCCTCAGATCACCCCGAGTAATAGACCTTCACCCCTCAGATCATCCCAAGTAATAGATCTTCACCCCTCAGATCACCCCAAGTAATAGACCCTCACCCCTCAGATCACTCCAAGTAATAGACCTTCCCCCTCAGATCACCCCGAGTAATAGACCTTCACACCTCAGATCACTCCAAGTAATAGACCTTCACCCCTCAGATCACCCCGAGTAATAGACCTTCACCCCTCAGATCACCCCAAATAATAGACTTTCACCCCTCAGATCACCCCGAGTAATAGACCTTCACCCCTCAGGTCACACCGAGTAATAGACCTTCACCCCTCAGATCACACCGAGTAATAGACCTTCACCCCTCAGTTCCCCCCTGAGTAATAGACATTCACCCCTCAGATCACCCCGAGTAATAGACCCTCACCCCTCAGATCACCCCGAGTAATAGACCTTCCCCCTCAGATCACCCCGAGTAATAGACCTTCACCCCTCAGATCACCCCAAGTAATAGACCTTCACCCCTCAGTTCCCCCCTGAGTAATAGACCTTCACCCCTCAGATCACCCCGAGTAATAGACCTTCCCCCTCAGATCACCCCGAGTAATAGACCTTCACCCCTCAGATCACCCCGAGTAATAGACCTTCACCCCTCAGATCATCCCAAGTAATAGATCTTCACCCCTCAGATCACCCCAAGTAATAGACCTTCCCCCTCAGATCACCCCGAGTAATAGACCTTCACACCTCAGATCACCCCAAGTAATAGACCTTCACCCCTCAGATCACCCCGAGTAATAGACCTTCACCCCTCAGATCACCCCAAATAATAGACTTTCACCCCTCAGATCACCCCGAGTAATAGACCTTCACCCCTCAGATCACCCCGAGTAATAGACCTTCACACCTCAGATCACCCCAAGTAATAGACCTTCACACCTCAGATCACCCCGAGTAATAGACCTTCACCCCTCAGATCACCCCGAGTAATAGACTTTCACCCCTCAGATCACCCCGAGTAATAGACCTTCACCCCTCAGATCACCCCAAGTAATAGACCTTCACATCTCAGATCACCCCAAGTAATAGACTCTCACCCCTTAGATCACCCTAAGTAATAGACCCTCACCCCTCAGATCATCCCAAGTAATAGACCTTCACCCCTCAGATCACCCCAAGTAATAGACCCTCACCCCTCAGATCACCCCGAGTAATAGACCTTCACCCCTCAGATCACCCCAAGTAATAGACCTTCACCCCTCAGATCACCCCGAGTAATAGACCTTCACATCTCAGATCACCCCAAGTAATAGACCTTCACCCCTCAGATCACCCCAAGTAATAGACATTCACCCCTCAGATCACCCCAAGTAATAGACCTTCACCCCTCAGATCACCCCGAGTAATAGACCTTCACCCCTCAGATCATCCCAAGTAATAGACCTTCACACCTCAGATCATCCCAAGTAATAAACCTTCACCCCTCAGATCATCCCAAGTAATAGACCTTCACCCCTCAGATCACCCCAAGTAATAAACCTTCACCCCTCAGATCATACCAAGTAATAGACC
This sequence comes from Rana muscosa, assembly GCA_029206835.1. Lineage (NCBI taxonomy): Eukaryota > Metazoa > Chordata > Amphibia > Anura > Ranidae > Rana > Rana muscosa. The sequence continues at coordinate 226,267,985 of JARGYO010005626.1, forward strand.
TTTACCCCTCAGATCACCCCAAGTAATAGACCTTCACCCCTCAGATCACCCCAAGTAATAGACCTTCACCCCTCAGATCACCCCAAGTAATAGACCTTCACATCTCAGATCACCCCAAGTAATAGACCTTCACCCCTCAGATCACCCCAAGTAATAGACCTTCACCCCTCAGATCACCCCAAGTAATAGACCTTCACACCTCAGATCATCCCAAGTAATAGACCTTCACCCCTCAGATCACCCCGAGTAACAGACCTTCACCCCTCAGATCACCCCAAGTAATAGACCTTCACCCCTCAGATCACCCCAAGTAATAGACCTTCACCCCTCAGATCACCCCAAGCAATAGATCTTCACCCCTCAGATCACCCCAAGTAATAAACCTTCACCCCTCAGATCACCCCAAGTAATAGACCTTCACACCTCAGATCATCCCAAGTAATAGACCTTCACCCCTCAGATCACCCTGAGTAACAGACCTTCACCCCTCAGATCACCCCAAGCAATAGACCTTCACCCCTCAGATCACCCCAAGTAATAGATCTTCACCCCTCAGATTATCCCAAGTAATAGACCTTCACCCCTCAGATCACCCTGAGTAATAGACCTTCACCCCTCAGATCACCCCAAGTAATAGACCTTCACACCTCAGATCATCCCAAGTAATAAACCTTCACCCCTCAGATCACCCCAAGCAATAGACCTTCACCCCTCAGATCACCCCAAGTAATAGATCTTCACCCCTCAGATCATCCCAAGAAATAGACCTTCACATCTCAGATCACCCCAAGTAATAGACCTTCACCCCTCAGATCACCCCGAGTAATAGACATTCACCCCTCAGATCACCCCAAGTAATAGACCTTCACCCCTCAGATCACCCCGAGTAATAGACCTTCTCATCTCAGATCACCTCAAGTAATAGAACTTCAACCCTCAGATTATCCCAAGTAATAGACCTTCACATCTCAGATCACCCCAAGTAATAGACCTTCACACCTCAGATCACCCCAAGTAATAGACCTTCACCCCTCAGATCACTTCAAGTAATAGACCTTCACACCTCAGATCATCCCAAGTAATAGACCTTCACACCTCAGATCATCCCAAGTAATAGACCTTCACACCTCAGATTATCCCAAGTAATAGACCTTCACCCCTCAGATCACTTCAAGTAATAGACCTTCACACCTCAGATCATCCCAAGTAATAGACCTTCACCCCTCAGATCACCCCGAGTAATAGACCTTCACCCTTCAGATCACCCCAAGTAATAGACCTTCACCCCTCAGATCACCCAGAGTAATAGACCTTCACCCCTCAGATCACCCCAAGTAATAGACCTTCACCCCTCAGATCACCCCAAGTAATAGACCCTCACCCCTCAGATCACCCCAAGTAATAGACCTTCACCCCTCAGATCACCCCAAGTAATAGACCCTCACCCCTCAGATCACCCCAAGTAATAGACCTTCACCCCTCAGATCACCCCAAGTAATAGACCTTCACCCCTCAGATCACCCCAAGTAATAGACCCTCACCCCTCAGATCACCCCAAGTAATAGACCTTCACCCCTCAGATCACCCCAAGTAATAGCCCTTCACCCCTCAGATCACCCTAAGTAATAGACCTTCACCCCTCAGATCACCCCAAGTAATAGACCTTCACCCCTCAGATCACCCCAAGTAATAGAACTTCACCTCTCAGATCACCCCAAGTAATAGACCCTCACCCCTCAGATCACCCCAAGTAATAGACCTTCACCCCTCAGATCACCCCAAGTAATAGCCCTTCACCCCTCAGATCACCCCAAGTAATAGACCTTCACCCCTCCGATCACTCCAAGTAATAGATCTTCACCCCTCAGATTATCCCAAGTAATAGACCTTCACATCTCAGATCACCCCGAGTAATAGACCTTCACCCCTGAGATCACCCCAAGTAATAGACCTTCACCCCTCAGATCACCCCAAGTAATAGACCTTCACCCCTCAGATCACCCCAAGTAATAGACCATCACCCCTCAGATCACCCCAAGTAATAGACCTTCACCCCTCAGATTACCCCAAGTAATAGACCTTCACATCTCAGATCACCCGAAGTAATAAACCTTCACACATCACATCATCCCAAGTAATAGACCTTCACACCTCAGATCACCCCAAGTAATAGACCTTCACCCCTCAGATCACCCCAAGTAATAGATCTTCACCCCTCAGTTTATCCCAAGTAATAGACCTTCACATCTCAGGTCACACCGAGTAATAGACCTTCACCCCTCAGATCACCCCAAGTAATAGACCTTCACCCCTCAGATCATCCCAAGTAATAGACCTTCACATCTCAGATCATCCCAAGTAATAGACCTTCACACCTCAGATCACCCCAAGTAATAGACCTTCACACCTCAGATCACCCCAAGTAATAGACCTTCCCCCTCAGATCATCCCAAGTAATAGACCTTCACCCCTCAGATCACCCCAAGTAATAGACCTTCACACCTCAGATCATCCCAAGTAATAGACCTTCACACCTCAGATCATCCCAAGTAATAGACCTTCACCCCTCATCACCCCAAGTAATAGACCTTCACACCTCAGATCATCCCAAGTAATAGACCTTCACACCTCAGATCATCCCAAGTAATAGACCTTCACCCCTCAGATCACCCCAAGTAATAGACCTTCCCCCTCAGATCATCCCAAGTAATAGACCTTCACACCTCAGATCATCCCAAGTAATAGACCTTCACACCTCAGATCACCCCGAGTAATAGACCATCACCCCTCAGATCACCCCAAGTAATAGACATTCACCCCTCAGATCACCCCAAGTAATAGACCTTCACACCTCAGATCACCCCAAGTAATAGACCTTCACACCTCAGATCATCCCAAGTAATAGACCTTCACCCCTCAGATCACCCCGAGTAACAGACCTTCACCCCTCAGATCACCCCAAGTAATAGACCTTCACCCCTCAGATCACCCCAAGTAATAGACCTTCACCCCTCAGATCACCCCAAGCAATAGATCTTCACCCCTCAGATCACCCCAAGTAATAAACCTTCACCCCTCAGATCACCCCAAGTAATAGACCTTCACACCTCAGATCATCCCAAGTAATAGACCTTCACCCCTCAGATCACCCCGAGTAACAGACCTTCACCCCTCAGATCACCCCAAGTAATAGACCTTCACCCCTCAGATCACCCCAAACAATAGATCTTCACCCCTCAGATTATCCCGAGTAATAGACCTTCACCCCTCAGATCACCCCAAGTAATAGACCTTCACATCTCAGATCACCCCAAGTAATAGACTCTCACCCCTCAGATCACCCTAAGTAATAGACCCTCACCCCTCAGATCATCCCAAGTAATAGACCTTCACCCCTCAGATCACCCCAAGTAATAGACCCTCACCCCTCAGATCACCCCGAGTAATAGACCTTCACCCCTCAGATCACCCCAAGTAATAGACCTTCACCCCTCAGATCACCCCGAGTAATAGACCTTCACATCTCAGATCACCCCAAGTAATAGACCTTCACCCCTCAGATCACCCCAAGTAATAGACATTCACCCCTCAGATCACCCCAAGTAATAGACCTTCACCCCTCAGATCACCCCGAGTAATAGACCTTCACCCCTCAGATCATCCCAAGTAATAGACCTTCACACCTCAGATCATCCCAAGTAATAAACCTTCACCCCTCAGATCATCCCAAGTAATAGACCTTCACCCCTCAGATCACCCCAAGTAATAAACCTTCACCCCTCAGATCATACCAAGTAATAGACCTTTACCCCTCAGATCACCCCAAGTAATAGACCTTCACCCCTCAGATCACCCCAAGTAATAGACCTTCACCCCTCAGATCACCCCAAGTAATAGACCTTCACCCCTCAGATCACCCCAAGTAATAGACCTTCACACCTCAGATCACCCCAAGTAATAGACCTTCACATCTCAGATCACCCCAAGTAATAGACCTTCACACCAAAGATCATCCCAAGTAATAAACCTTCACACCTTAGATCATCCCAAGTAATAGACCTTCACCCCTCAGATCACCCCAAGTAATAGACCTTCACCCCTCAGATCACCCCAAGTAATAGACCTTCACCCCTCAGATCACCCCAAGCAATAGATCTTCACCCCTCAGATCACCCCAAGTAATAAACCTTCACCCCTCAGATCACCCCAAGTAATAGACCTTCACACCTCAGATCATGCCAAGTAATAGACCTTCACCCCTCAGATCACCCTGAGTAACAGACCTTCACCCCTCAGATCACCCCAAGCAATAGACCTTCACCCCTCAGATCACCCCAAGTAATAGATCTTCACCCCTCAGATTATCCCAAGTAATAGACCTTCACCCCTCAGATCACCCCGAGTAATAGACCTTCACCCCTCAGATCACCCCAAGTAATAGACCTTCACACCTCAGATCATCCCAAGTAATAAACCTTCACCCCTCAGATCACCCCAAGCAATAGACCTTCACCCCTCAGATCACCCCAAGTAATAGATCTTCACCCCTCAGATCATCCCAAGAAATAGACCTTCACATCTCAGATCACCCCGAGTAATAGACCTTCACCCCTCAGATCACCCCGAGTAATAGACATTCACCCCTCAGATCACCCCAAGTAATAGACCTTCACCCCTCAGATCACCCCGAGTAATAGACCTTCTCATCTCAGATCACCTCAAGTAATAGAACTTCAACCCTCAGATTATCCCAAGTAATAGACCTTCACATCTCAGATCACCCCAAGTAATAGACCTTCACACCTCAGATCACCCCAAGTAATAGACCTTCACCCCTCAGATCACTTCAAGTAATAGACCTTCACACCTCAGATCATCCCAAGTAATAGACCTTCACACCTCAGATTATCCCAAGTAATAGACCTTCACCCCTCAGATCACTTCAAGTAATAGACCTTCACACCTCAGATCATCCCAAGTAATAGACCTTCACCCCTCAGATCACCCCGAGTAATAGACCTTCACCCTTCAGATCACCCCAAGTAATAGACCTTCACCCCTCAGATCACCCAGAGTAATAGACCTTCACCCCTCAGATCACCCCAAGTAATAGACCTTCACCCCTCAGATCACCCCAAGTAATAGACCCTCACCCCTCAGATCACCCCAAGTAATAGACCTTCACCCCTCAGATCACCCCAAGTAATAGTCCTACACCCCTCAGATCACCCCAAGTAATAGACCTTCCCCCTCAGATCATCCCAAGTAATAGACCTTCACCCCTCAGATCACCCCAAGTAATAGACCCTCACCCCTCAGATCACCCCAAGTAATAGACCTTCACCCCTCAGATCACCCCAAGTAATAGACCCTCACCCCTCAGATCACCCCAAGTAATAGACCTTCACCCCTCAGATCACCCCAAGTAATAGTCCTACACCCCTCAGATCACCCTAAGTAATAGACCTTCACCCCTCAGATCACCCCAAGTAATAGACCTTCACCCCTCAGATCACCCCAAGTAATAGAACTTCACCTCTCAGATCACCCCAAGTAATAGACCCTCACCCCTCAGATCACCCCAAGTAATAGACCTTCACCCCTCAGATCACCCCAAGTAATAGACCTTCACCCCTCAGATCACCCCAAGTAATAGACCTTCACCCCTCCGATCACCCCAAGTAATAGATCTTCACCCCTCAGATTATCCCAAGTAATAGACCTTCACATCTCAGATCACCCCGAGTAATAGACCTTCACCCCTCAGATCACCCCAAGTAATAGACCTTCACCCCTCAGATCACCCCAAGTAATAGACCTTCACCCCTCAGATCACCCCAAGTAATAGACCATCACCCCTCAGATCACCCCAAGTAATAGACCTTCACCCCTCAGATTACCCCAAGTAATAGACCTTCACATCTCAGATCACCCGAAGTAATAAACCTTCACACATCACATCATCCCAAGTAATAGACCTTCACACCTCAGATCACCCCAAGTAATAGACCTTCACCCCTCAGATCACCCCAAGTAATAGATCTTCACCCCTCAGTTTATCCCAAGTAATAGACCTTCACATCTCAGGTCACACCGAGTAATAGACCTTCACCCCTCAGATCACCCCAAGTAATAGACCTTCACCCCTCAGATCATCCCAAGTAATAGACCTTCACACCTCAGATCACCCCAAGTAATAGACCTTCACACCTCAGATCACCCCAAGTAATAGACCTTCCCCCTCAGATCATCCCAAGTAATAGACCTTCACCCCTCAGATCACCCCAAGTAATAGACCTTCACACCTCAGATCATCCCAAGTAATAGACCTTCACACCTCAGATCATCCCAAGTAATAGACCTTCACCCCTCATCACCCCAAGTAATAGACCTTCACACCTCAGATCATCCCAAGTAATAGACCTTCACACCTCAGATCATCCCAAGTAATAGACCTTCACCCCTCAGATCACCCCAAGTAATAGACCTTCCCCCTCAGATCATCCCAAGTAATAGACCTTCACACCTCAGATCATCCCAAGTAATAGACCTTCACACCTCAGATCACCCCGAGTAATAGACCATCACCCCTCAGATCACCCCAAGTAATAGACATTCACCCCTCAGATCACCCCAAGTAATAGACCTTCACACCTCAGATCACCCCGAGTAATAGACCTTCACCCCTCAGATCACCCCAAGTAATAGACCTTCACCCCTCAGATCACCCCAATTAATAGACCTTCACACCTCAGATCATCCCAAGTAATAGACCTTCACCCCTCAGATCACCCCGAGTAACAGACCTTCACCCCTCAGATCACCCCAAGTAATAGACCTTCACCCCTCAGATCACCCCAAGTAATAGACCTTCACCCCTCAGATCACCCCAAGCAATAGATCTTCACCCCTCAGATCACCCCAAGTAATAAACCTTCACCCCTCAGATCACCCCAAGTAATAGACCTTCACACCTCAGATCATCCCAAGTAATAGACCTTCACCCCTCAGATCACCCCGAGTAACAGACCTTCACCCCTCAGATCACCCCAAGTAATAGACCTTCACCCCTCAGATCACCCCAAACAATAGATCTTCACCCCTCAGATTATCCCAAGTAATAGACCTTCACCCCTCAGATCACCCCGAGTAATAGACCTTCACCCCTCAGATCACCCCAAGTAATAGACCTTCACACCTCAGATCATCCCAAGTAATAAACCTTCACCTCTCAGATTACCCCAAGCAATAGACCTTCACCCCTCAGATCACCCCAAGTAATAGATCTTCACCCCTCAGATCATCCCAAGTAATAGACCTTCACATCTCAGATCACCCCGAGTAATAGACCTTCACCCCTCAGATCACCCCGAGTAATAGACATTCACCCCACAGATCACCCCAAGTAATAGACCTTCACCCCTCAGATCACCCCTAGTAATAGACCTTCACCCCTCAGATCACCCCAAGTAATAGACCTTCACCCCTCAGATCACCCCAAGCAATAGACCTTCACCCCTCAGATCACCCCAAGTAATAGATATTCACCCCTCAGATCATCCCAAGTAATAGACCTTCACATCTCAGACCACCCCAAGTAATAGACCTTCACATCTCAGATCAGCCCGAGTAATAGACCTTCACCCCTCAGATCACCCCAAGTAATAGACCTTCACCCCTCAGATCACCCCAAGTAATAGACCTTCACCCTCAGATCACCCCGAGTAATAGACCTTCACCCCTCAGATCACCCCAAGTAATAGACCTTCACCCCTCCGATCACCCCAAGTAATAGATCTTCACCCCTCAGATTATCCCAAGTAATAGACCTTCACATCTCAGATCACCCTGAGTAATAGACCTTCACCCCTCAGATCACCCCAAGTAATAGACCTTCACCCCTCAGATCACCCCAAGTAATAGACCTTCACCCCTCAGATCACCCCAAGTAATAGACCATCACCCCTCAGATCACCCCAAGTAATAGACCTTCACCCCTCAGATTACCCCAAGTAATAGACCTTCACATCTCAGATCACCCGAAGTAATAAACCTTCACACATCACATCATCCCAAGTAATAGACCTTCACACCTCAGATCACCCCAAGTAATAGACCTTCACCCCTCAGATCACCCCAAGTAATAGATCTTCACCCCTCAGTTTATCCCAAGTAATAGACCTTCACATCTCAGGTCACACCGAGTAATAGACCTTCACCCCTCAGATCACCCCAAGTAATAGACCTTCACCCCTCAGATCATCCCAAGTAATAGACCTTCACACCTCAGATCACCCCAAGTAATAGACCTTCACACCTCAGATCACCCCAAGTAATAGACCTTCCCCCTCAGATCATCCCAAGTAATAGACCTTCACCCCTCAGATCACCCAAGTAATAGACCTTCACACCTCAGATCATCCCAAGTAATAGACCTTCACACCTCAGATCATCCCAAGTAATAGACCTTCACCCCTCATCACCCCAAGTAATAGACCTTCACACCTCAGATCATCCCAAGTAATAGACCTTCACACCTCAGATCATCCCAAGTAATAGACCTTCACCCCTCAGATCACCCCAAGTAATAGACCTTCCCCCTCAGATCATCCCAAGTAATAGACCTTCACACCTCAGATCATCCCAAGTAATAGACCTTCACACCTCAGATCACCCCGAGTAATAGACCATCACCCCTCAGATCACCCCAAGTAATAGACATTCACCCCTCAGATCACCCCAAGTAATAGACCTTCACACCTCAGATCACCCCGAGTAATAGACCTTCACCCCTCAGATCACCCCAAGTAATAGACCTTCACCCCTCAGATCACCCCAATTAATAGACCTTCACACCTCAGATCATCCCAAGTAATAGACCTTCACCCCTCAGATCACCCCGAGTAACAGACCTTCACCCCTCAGATCACCCCAAGTAATAGACCTTCACCCCTCAGATCACCCCAAGTAATAGACCTTCACCCCTCAGATCACCCCAAGCAATAGATCTTCACCCCTCAGATCACCCCAAGTAATAAACCTTCACCCCTCAGATCACCCCAAGTAATAGACCTTCACACCTCAGATCATCCCAAGTAATAGACCTTCACCCCTCAGATCACCCCGAGTAACAGACCTTCACCCCTCAGATCACCCCAAGTAATAGACCTTCACCCCTCAGATCACCCCAAACAATAGATCTTCACCCCTCAGATTATCCCAAGTAATAGACCTTCACCCCTCAGATCACCCCGAGTAATAGACCTTCACCCCTCAGATCACCCCAAGTAATAGACCTTCACACCTCAGATCATCCCAAGTAATAAACCTTCACCTCTCAGATTACCCCAAGCAATAGACCTTCACCCCTCAGATCACCCCAAGTAATAGATCTTCACCCCTCAGATCATCCCAAGTAATAGACCTTCACATCTCAGATCACCCCGAGTAATAGACCTTCACCCCTCAGATCACCCCGAGTAATAGACATTCACCCCACAGATCACCCCAAGTAATAGACCTTCACCCCTCAGATCACCCCTAGTAATAGACCTTCACCCCTCAGATCACCCCAAGTAATAGACCTTCACCCCTCAGATCACCCCAAGCAATAGACCTTCACCCCTCAGATCACCCCAAGTAATAGATATTCACCCCTCAGATCATCCCAAGTAATAGACCTTCACATCTCAGACCACCCCAAGTAATAGACCTTCACATCTCAGATCAGCCCGAGTAATAGACCTTCACCCCTCAGATCACCCCAAGTAATAGACCTTCACCCCTCAGATCACCCCAAGTAATAGACCTTCACCCCTCAGATCACCCCGAGTAATAGACCTTCACCCCTCAGATCATCCCAAGCAATAGACCTTCACACCTCAGATCATCCCAAGTAATAAACCTTCACCCCTCAGATCATCCCAAGTAATAGACCTTCACCCCTCAGATCACCGCAAGTAATAAACCTTCACCCCTCAGATCATCCCAAGTAATAGACCTTTACCCCTCAGATCACCCCAAGTAATAGACCTTCACCCCTCAGATCACCCCAAGTAATAGACCTTCACCCCTCAGATCACCCCAAGTAATAGACCTTCACCCCTCAGATCACCCCAAGTAATAAACCTTCACCCCTCAGATCACCCCAAGTAATAGACCTTCACACCTCAGATCACCCCAAGTAATAGACCTTCACACCAAAGATCATCCCAAGTAATAAACCTTCACACCTTAGATCATCCCAAGTACTAGACCTTCACCCCTCAGATCACCCCGAGTAATAGACCTTCACCCCTCAGATCACCCCAAGTAATAGACCTTCACCCCTCAGATCACTCCAAGTAATAGACCTTCACACCTCATATCACCCCAAGTAATAGACCTTCACCCCTCAGATCAACCCGAGTAATAGACCTTCACCCCTCAGATCACCCCAAGTAATAGACCTTCAACCTTCAGATCACCCCAAGTAATAGACCTTCACCCCTCAGATCACCCAGAGTAATAGACCTTCACCCCTCAGATCACCCCAAGTAATAGACCTTCACCCCTCAGATCACCCCAAGTAATAGACCCTCACCCCTCAGATCACCCCAAGTAATAGACCTTCACCCCTCAGATCACCCCAAGTAATAGACCCTCACCCCTCAGATCACCCCAAGTAATAGACCTTCACCCCTCAGATCACCCCAAGTAATAGACCCTCACCCCTCAGATCACCCCAAGTAATAGACCTTCACCCCTCAGATCACCCCAAGTAATAGTCCTACACCCCTCAGATCACCCTAAGTAATAGACCTTCACCCCTCAGATCACCCCAAGTAATAGACCTTCACCCCTCAGATCACCCCAAGTAATAGAACTTCACCTCTCAGATCACCCCAAGTAATAGACCCTCACCCCTCAGATCACCCCAAGTAATAGACCTTCACCCCTCAGATCACCCCAAGTAATAGCCCTTCACCCCTCAGATCACCCCAAGTAATAGACCTTCACCCCTCCGATCACCCCAAGTAATAGATCTTCACCCCTCAGATTATCCCTAGTAATAGACCTTCACATCTCAGATCACCCCGAGTAATAGACCTTCACCCCTCAGATCACCCCAAGTAATAGACCTTCACCCCTCAGATCACCCCAAGTAATAGACCTTCACCCCTCAGATCACCCCAAGTAATAGACCATCACCCCTCAGATCACCCCAAGTAATAGACCTTCACCCCTCAGATTACCCCAAGTAATAGACCTTCACATCTCAGATCACCCGAAGTAATAAACCTTCACACATCACATCATCCCAAGTAATAGACCTTCACACCTCAGATCACCCCAAGTAATAGACCTTCACCCCTCAGATCACCCCAAGTAATAGATCTTCACCCCTCAGTTTATCCCAAGTAATAGACCTTCACATCTCAGGTCACACCGAGTAATAGACCTTCACCCCTCAGATCACCCCAAGTAATAGACCTTCACCCCTCAGATCATCCCAAGTAATAGACCTTCACACCTCAGATCACCCCAAGTAATAGACCTTCACACCTCAGATCACCCCAAGTAATAGACCTTCCCCCTCAGATCATCCCAAGTAATAGACCTTCACCCCTCAGATCACCCCAAGTAATAGACCTTCACACCTCAGATCATCCCAAGTAATAGACCTTCACACCTCAGATCATCCCAAGTAATAGACCTTCACCCCTCATCACCCCAAGTAATAGACCTTCACACCTCAGATCATCCCAAGTAATAGACCTTCACACCTCAGATCATCCCAAGTAATAGACCTTCACCCCTCAGATCACCCCAAGTAATAGACCTTCCCCCTCAGATCATCCCAAGTAATAGACCTTCACACCTCAGATCATCCCAAGTAATAGACCTTCACACCTCAGATCACCCCGAGTAATAGACCATCACCCCTCAGATCACCCCAAGTAATAGACATTCACCCCTCAGATCACCCCAAGTAATAGACCTTCACACCTCAGATCACCCCGAGTAATAGACCTTCACCCCTCAGATCACCCCAAGTAATAGACCTTCACCCCTCAGATCACCCCAATTAATAGACCTTCACACCTCAGATCATCCCAAGTAATAGACCTTCACCCCTCAGATCACCCCGAGTAACAGACCTTCACCCCTCAGATCACCCCAAGTAATAGACCTTCACCCCTCAGATCACCCCAAGTAATAGACCTTCACCCCTCAGATCACCCCAAGCAATAGATCTTCACCCCTCAGATCACCCCAAGTAATAAACCTTCACCCCTCAGATCACCCCAAGTAATAGACCTTCACACCTCAGATCATCCCAAGTAATAGACCTTCACCCCTCAGATCACCCCGAGTAACAGACCTTCACCCCTCAGATCACCCCAAGTAATAGACCTTCACCCCTCAGATCACCCCAAACAATAGATCTTCACCCCTCAGATTATCCCAAGTAATAGACCTTCACCCCTCAGATCACCCCGAGTAATAGACCTTCACCCCTCAGATCACCCCAAGTAATAGACCTTCACACCTCAGATCATCCCAAGTAATAAACCTTCACCTCTCAGATTACCCCAAGCAATAGACCTTCACCCCTCAGATCACCCCAAGTAATAGATCTTCACCCCTCAGATCATCCCAAGTAATAGACCTTCACATCTCAGATCACCCCGAGTAATAGACCTTCACCCCTCAGATCACCCCGAGTAATAGACATTCACCCCACAGATCACCCCAAGTAATAGACCTTCACCCCTCAGATCACCCCTAGTAATAGACCTTCACCCCTCAGATCACCCCAAGTAATAGACCTTCACCCCTCAGATCACCCCAAGCAATAGACCTTCACCCCTCAGATCACCCCAAGTAATAGATCTTCACCCCTCAGATCATCCCAAGTAATAGACCTTCACATCTCAGACCACCCCAAGTAATAGACCTTCACATCTCAGATCAGCCCGAGTAATAGACCTTCACCCCTCAGATCACCCCAAGTAATAGACCTTCACCCCTCAGATCACCCCAAGTAATAGACCTTCACCCCTCAGATCACCCCGAGTAATAGACCTTCACCCCTCAGATCATCCCAAGCAATAGACCTTCACACCTCAGATCATCCCAAGTAATAAACCTTCACCCCTCAGATCATCCCAAGTAATAGACCTTCACCCCTCAGATCACCGCAAGTAATAAACCTTCACCCCTCAGATCATCCCAAGTAATAGACCTTTACCCCTCAGATCACCCCAAGTAATAGACCTTCACCCCTCAGATCACCCCAAGTAATAGACCTTCACCCCTCAGATCACCCCAAGTAATAGACCTTCACCCCTCAGATCACCCCAAGTAATAAACCTTCACCCCTCAGATCACCCCAAGTAATAGACCTTCACACCTCAGATCACCCCAAGTAATAGACCTTCACACCAAAGATCATCCCAAGTAATAAACCTTCACACCTTAGATCATCCCAAGTACTAGACCTTCACCCCTCAGATCACCCCGAGTAATAGACCTTCACCCCTCAGATCACCCCAAGTAATAGACCTTCACCCCTCAGATCACTCCAAGTAATAGACCTTCACACCTCATATCACCCCAAGTAATAGACCTTCACCCCTCAGATCAACCCGAGTAATAGACCTTCACCCCTCAGATCACCCCAAGTAATAGACCTTCACCCCTCAGATCACCCCAAGTAATAGGCCTTCGCCCCTCAGATCACCCCGAGTAATAGACCTTCACATCTCAGATCACCCCAAGTAATAGACTCTCACCCCTCAGATCACCCTAAGTAATAGACCCTCACCCCTCAGATCACCCCAAGTAATAGACCTTCACCCCTCAGATCACCCCAAGTAATAGACCTTCACCCCTCAGATCACCCCAAGTAATAGACCCTCACCCCTCAGATCACCCCAAGTAATAGACCTTCACCCCTCAGATCACCCCAAGTAATAGACCTTCACCCCTCAGATCATCCCAAGTAATAGACCTTCACCTCTCAGATCACCCCAAGTAATAGACTCTCACCCCTCAGATCACCCCAAGTAATAGACCTTCACCCCTCAGATCAACCCAAGTAATAGACCTTCACCCCTCAGATCACCCCAAGTAATAGGCCTTCGCCCCTCAGATCCCCCCGAGTAATAGACCTTCACCCCTCAGATCACCCCGAGTAATAAACCTTCCCCCTCAGATCATCCCAAGTAATAGACCTTCACCCCTTAGATCACCCCGAGTAATAGACTTTCACCCCTCAGATCGTCCCAAGTAATAGATCTTCAACCCTCAGATCACCCCAAGTAATAGACCTTCACCCCTCAGATCACCCCAAGTAATAGCCCTTCACACCTCAGATCATCCCAAGTAATAAACCTTCACCCCTCAGATCACCCCAAGTAATAGACCTTCACCCCTCAGATCACCCCAAGTAATAGACCTTCACCCCTCAGATCACCCCAAGTAATAGCCCTTCACACCTCAGATCTTCCCAAGTAATAAACCTTCACCCCTCAGATCACCCCAAGTAATAGACCTTCACCCCTCAGATCACCCCAAGTAATAGACCTTCACCCCTCAGATCACCCCAAGTAATAGACCTTCACACCTCAGATCATCCCAAGTAATAAACCTTCACCCCTCAGATCATCCCAAGTAATAGCCCTTCACCCCTCAGATCATCCCAAGTAATAGACCTTTACCCCTCAGATCACCCCAAGTAATAGACCTTCACCCCTCAGATCACCCCAAGTAATAGACCTTCACCCCTCAGATCACCCCAAGTAATAAACCTTCACCCCTCAGATCACCACAAGTAATAGACCTTCACCCCTCAGATCACCCCAAGTAATAGACCTTCACACCTCAGATCACCCCAAGTAATAGACCTTCACATCTCAGATCACCCCAAGTAATAGACCTTCACACCAAAGATCATCCCAAGTAATAAACCTTCACACCTTAGATCATCCCAAGTAATAGACCTTCACCCCTCAGATCACCCCAAGTAATAGACCTTCACCCCTCAGATCACCCCAAGTAATAGACCTTCACCCCTCAGATCACCCCAAGTAATAGATCTTCACCCCTCAGATTATCCCAAGTAATAGACTTTCACATCTTAGGTCACACCGAGTAATAGACCTTCACCCCTCAGATCACCCCAAGTAATAGACCTTCACCCCTCAGATCACCCCGAGTAATAGACCTTCACCCCTCAGATCACCCCAAGTAATAGATCTTCACCCCTCAGATTATCCCAAGTAATAGACTTTCACATCTCAGGTCACACCGAGTAATAGACCTTCACCCCTCAGATCACCCCAAGTAATAGACCTTCACACCTCAGATCACCCCGAGTAATAGACCTTCACCCCTCAGATCACCCCAAGTAATAGACCTTCACCCCTCAGATCACGCCAAGTAATAGACCCTCACCCCTCAGATCACCCCAAGTAATAGACCTTCACCCCTCAGATCACCCCAAGTAATAGACCTTCACCCCTCAGATCACACCAAGTAATAGACCTTCACCTCTCAGATCACCCCAAGTAATAGACTCTCACCCCTCAGATCACCCCAAGTAATAGACCTTCACCACTCAGATCAACCCAAGTAATAGACCTTCACCCCTCAGATCACCCCAAGTAATAGACCTTCATCCCTCAGATCACCCCGAGTAATAGACCTTCACATCTCAGATCACCCCAAGTAATAGACCTTCACACCTCAGATCATCCCAAGTAATAGACCTTCACACCTCAGATCACCCCAAGTAATAGACCTTCACCCCTCAGATTACCCCAAGTAATAGATCTTCACCCCTCAGATTATCCCAAGTAATAGACCTTCACATCTCAGGTCACACCGAGTAATAGACCTTCACCCCTCAGATCACCCCGAGTAATAGACCTTCACCCCTCAGATCACCCCAAGTAATAGACCTTCACCCCTCAGATCACCCCAAGTAATAGACCTTCACCCCTCAGTTCCCCCCGGAGTAATAGACCTTCACCCCTCAGATCACCCCGAGTAATAGACCTTCACCCCTCAGATCACCCCGAGTAATAGACCTTCCCCCTCAGATCACCCCGAGTAATAGACCTTCACCCCTCAGATCACCCCGAGTAATAGACCTTCACCCCTCAGATCATCCCAAGTAATAGATCTTCACCCCTCAGATCACCCCTAGTAATAGACCCTCACCCCTCAGATCACTCCAAGTAATAGACCTTCCCCCTCAGATCACCCCGAGTAATAGACCTTCACACCTCAGATCACCCCGAGTAATAGACCTTCACCCCTCAGATCACCCCGAGTAATAGACCTTCACCCCTCAGATCACCCCGAGTAATAGACCTTCACCCCTCAGATCACCCCGAGTAATAGACCTTCACACCTCAGATCACCCCAAGTAATAGACCTTCACCCCTCAGATCACCCCGAGTAATAGACCTTCACCCCTCAGATCACCCCGAGTAATAGACTTTCACCCCTTAGATCACCCCGAGTAATAGACCTTCACCCCTCAGATCACCCCAAGTAATAGACCTTCACATCTCAGATCACCCCAAGTAATAGACTCTCACCCCTCAGATCACCCTAAGTAATAGACCCTCACCCCTCAGATCATCCCAAGTAATAGACCTTCACCCCTCAGATCACCCCAAGTAATAGACCCTCACCCCTCAGATCACCCCGAGTAATAGACCTTCACCCCTCAGATCACCCTAAGTAATAGACCTTCACCCCTCAGATCACCCAGAGTAATAGACCTTCACATCTCAGATCACCCCAAGTAATAGACCTTCACCCCTCAGATCACCCCAAGTAATAGACATTCACCTCTCAGATCACCCCAAGTAATAGACCTTCACCCCTCAGATCACCCCGAGTAATAGACCTTCACCCCTCAGATCATCCCAAGTAATAGACCTTCACACCTCAGATCATCCCAAGTAATAAACCTTCACCCCTCAGATCATCCCAAGTAATAGACCTTCACCCCTCAGATCACCCCAAGTAATAAACCTTCACCCCTCAGATCATACCAAGTAATAGACCTTTACCCCTCAGATCACCCCAAGTAATAGACCTTCACCCCTCAGATCACCCCAAGTAATAGACCTTCACCCCTCAGATCACCCCAAGTAATAGACCTTTACCCCTCAGATCACCCCAAGTAATAAACCTTCACCCCTCAGATCACCCCAAGTAATAGACCTTCACACCTCGTATCACCCCAAGTAATAGACCTTCACACCAAAGATCATCCCAAGTAATAAACCTTCACACCTTAGATCATCCCAAGTACTAGACCTTCACCCCTCAGATCACTCCGAGTAATAGACCTTCACCCCTCAGATCACCCCAAGTAATAGACCTTCACCCCTCAGATCACTCCAAGTAATAGACCTTCACACCTCATATCACCCCAAGTAATAGACCTTCACCCCTCAGATCAACCCGAGTAATAGACCTTCACCCCTCAGATCACCCCAAGTAATAGACCTTCACCCCTCAGATCACCCCAAGTAATAGGCCTTTGCCCCTCAGATCACCCCGAGCAATAGTCCTTCACATCTCAGATCACCCCAAGTAATAGACTCTCACCCCTCAGATCACCCTAAGTAATAGACCCTCACCCCTCAGATCACCCCAAGTAATAGACCTTCACCCCTCAGATCACCCCAAGTAATAGACCTTCACCCCTCAGATCACCCCAAGTAATAGACCCTCACCCCTCAGATCACCCCAAGTAATAGACCTTCACCCCTCAGATCACCCCAAGTAATAGACCTTCACCCCTCAGATCACCCCAAGTAATAGACCTTCACCTCTCAGATCACCCCAAGTAATAGACTCTCACCCCTCAGATCACCCCAAGTAATAGACCTTCACCCCTCAGATCAACCCAAGTAATAGACCTTCACCCCTCAGATCACCCCAAGTAATAGGCCTTCGCCCCTCAGATTCCCCCGAGTAATAGACCTTCACCCCTCAGATCACCCCGAGTAATAAACCTTCCCCCTCAGATCATCCCGAGTAATAGATCTTCACCCCTCAGATCACCCCAAGTAATAGATCTTCACCCCTCAGATTATCCCAAGTAATAGACTTTCACATCTCAGGTCACACCGAGTAATAGACCTTCACCCCTCAGATCACCCCAAGTAATAGACCTTCACACCTCAGATCACCCCGAGTAATAGACCTTCACCCCTCAGATCACCCCAAGTAATAGACATTCACCTCTCAGATCACCCCAAGTAATAGACCTTCACCCCTCAGATCACCCCGAGTAATAGACCTTCACCCCTCAGATCATCCCAAGTAACAGACCTTCACACCTCAGATCATCCCAAGTAATAAACCTTCACCCCTCAGATCATCCCAAGTAATAGACCTTCACCCCTCAGATCACCCCAAGTAATAAACCTTCACCCCTCAGATCATACCAAGTAATAGACCTTTAATCCTCAGATCACCCCAAGTAATAGACCTTCACCCCTCAGATCACCCCAAGTAATAGACCTTCACCCCTCAGATCACCCCAAGTAATAGACCTTCACCCCTCAGATCACCCCAAGTAATAAACCTTCACCCCTCAGATCACCCCAAGTAATAGACCTTCACACCTCGTATCACCCCAAGTAATAGACCTTCACACCAAAGATCATCCCAAGTAATAAACCTTCACACCTTAGATCATCCCAAGTACTAGACCTTCACCCCTCAGATCACTCCGAGTAATAGACCTTCACCCCTCAGATCACCCCAAGTAATAGACCTTCACCCCTCAGATCACTCCAAGTAATAGACCCTCACCCCTCAGATCACTCCAAGTAATAGACCTTCCCCCTCAGATCACCCCGAGTAATAGACCTTCACACCTCAGATCACCCCGAGTAATAGACCTTCACCCCTCAGATCACCCCGAGTAATAGACCTTCACCCCTCAGATCACCCCGAGTAATAGACCTTCACCCCTCAGATCACCCCGAGTAATAGACCTTCACACCTCAGATCACCCCAAGTAATAGACCTTCACCCCTCAGATCACCCCGAGTAATAGACCTTCACCCCTCAGATCACCCCGAGTAATAGACTTTCACCCCTTAGATCACCCCGAGTAATAGACCTTCACCCCTCAGATCACCCCAAGTAATAGACCTTCACATCTCAGATCACCCCAAGTAATAGACTCTCACCCCTCAGATCACCCTAAGTAATAGACCCTCACCCCTCATATCACCCCAAGTAATAGACCTTCACCCCTCAGATCAACCCGAGTAATAGACCTTCACCCCTCAGATCACCCCAAGTAATAGACCTTCACCCCTCAGATCACCCCAAGTAATAGGCCTTTGCCCCTCAGATCACCCCGAGTAATAGTCCTTCACATCTCAGATCACCCCAAGTAATAGACTCTCACCCCTCAGATCACCCTAAGTAATAGACCCTCACCCCTCAGATCACCCCAAGTAATAGACCTTCACCCCTCAGATCACCCCAAGTAATAGACCTTCACCCCTCAGATCACCCCAAGTAATAGACCCTCACCCCTCAGATCACCCCAAGTAATAGACCTTCACCCCTCAGATCACCCCAAGTAATAGACCTTCACCCCTCAGATCACCCCAAGTAATAGACCTTCACCTCTCAGATCACCCCAAGTAATAGACTCTCACCCCTCAGATCACCCCAAGTAATAGACCTTCACCCCTCAGATCAACCCAAGTAATAGACCTTCACCCCTCAGATCACCCCAAGTAATAGGCCTTCGCCCCTCAGATTCCCCCGAGTAATAGACCTTCACCCCTCAGATCACCCCGAGTAATAAACCTTCCCCCTCAGATCATCCCGAGTAATAGACCTTCACCCCTCAGATCACCCCAAGTAATAGATCTTCACCCCTCAGATTATCCCAAGTAATAGACTTTCACATCTCAGGTCACACCGAGTAATAGACCTTCACCCCTCAGATCACCCCAAGTAATAGACCTTCACACCTCAGATCACCCCGAGTAATAGACCTTCACCCCTCAGATCACCCCAAGTAATAGACCTTCACCCCTCAGATCACGCCAAGTAATAGACCCTCACCCCTCAGATCACCCCAAGTAATAGACCTTCACCCCTCAGATCACCCCAAGTAATAGACCTTCACCCCTCAGATCACACCAAGTAATAGACCTTCACCTCTCAGATCACCCCAAGTAATAGACTCTCACCCCTCAGATCACCACAAGTAATAGACCTTCACCCCTCAGATCAACCCAAGTAATAGACCTTCACCCCTCAGATCACCCCAAGTAATAGACCTTCACCCCTCAGATCACCCCGAGTAATAGACCTTCACATCTCAGATCACCCCAAGTAATAGACCTTCACACCTCAGATCATCCCAAGTAATAGACCTTCACACCTCAGATCACCCCAAGTAATAGACCTTCACACCTCAGATCACCCCAAGTAATAGACCTTCACCCCTCAGATTACCCCAAGTAATAGATCTTCACCCCTCAGATTATACCAAGTAATAGACCTTCACATCTCAGGTCACACCGAGTAATAGACCTTCACCCCTCAGATCACCCCGAGTAATAGACCTTCACCCCTCAGATCACCCCAAGTAATAGAACTTCACCCCTCAGATCACCCCAAGTAATAGACCTTCACCCCTCAGTTCCCCCCTGAGTAATAGACCTTCACCCCTCAGATCACCCCGAGTAATAGACCTTCACCCCTCAGATCACCCCGAGTAATAGACCTTCCCCCTCAGATCACCCCGAGTAATAGACCTTCACCCCTCAGATCACCCCGAGTAATAGACCTTCACCCCTCAGATCATCCCAAGTAATAGATCTTCACCCCTCAGATCACCCCAAGTAATAGACCCTCACCCCTCAGATCACTCCAAGTAATAGACCTTCCCCCTCAGATCACCCCGAATAATAGACCTTCACACCTCAGATCACCCCGAGTAATAGACCTTCACCCCTCAGATCACCCCGAGTAATAGACTTTCACCCCTCAGATCACCCCGAGTAATAGACCTTCACCCCTCAGATCACCCCGAGTAATAGACCTTCACACCTCAGATCACCCCAAGTAATAGACCTTCACCCCTCAGATCACCCCGAGTAATAGACCTTCACCCCTCAGATCACCCCGAGTAATAGACTTTCACCCCTTAGATCACCCCGAGTAATAGACCTTCACCCCTCAGATCACCCCAAGTAATAGACCTTCACATCTCAGATCACCCCAAGTAATAGACTCTCACCCCTCAGATCACCCTAAGTAATAGACCCCCACCCCTCAGATCATCCCAAGTAATAGACCTTCACCCCTCAGATCACCCCAAGTAATAGACCCTCACCCCTCAGATCACCCCGAGTAATAGACCTTCACCCCTCAGATCACCCCAAGTAATAGACCTTCACCCCTCAGATCACCCAGAGTAATAGACCTTCACATCTCAGATCACCCCAAGTAATAGACCTTCACCCCTCAGATCACCCCAAGTAATAGACATTCACCTCTCAGATCACCCCAAGTAATAGACCTTCACCCCTCAGATCACCCCGAGTATTAGACCTTCACCCCTCAGATCATCCCAAGTAATAGACCTTCACAATTCAGATCATCCCAAGTAATAAACCTTCACCCCTCAGATCATCCCAAGTAATAGACCTTCACCCCTCAGATCACCCCAAGTAATAAACCTTCACCCCTCAGATCATACCAAGTAATAGACCTTTACCCCTCAGATCACCCCAAGTAATAGACCTTCACCCCTCAGATCACCCCAAGTAATAGACCTTCACCCCTCAGATCACCCCAAGTAATAGACCTTCACCCCTCAGATCACCCCAAGTAATAGACCTTCACCCCTCAGATCACCCCAAGTAATAGACCCTCACCCCTCAGATCACCCCAAGTAATAGACCTTCACCCCTCAGATCACCCCAAGTAATAGACCTTCACCCCTCAGATCATCCCAAGTAATAGACCTTCACCTCTCAGATCACCCCAAGTAATAGACTCTCACCCCTCAGATCACCCCAAGTAATAGACCTTCACCCCTCAGATCAACCCAAGTAATAGACCTTCACCCCTCAGATCACCCCAAGTAATAGGCCTTCGCCCCTCAGATCCCCCCGAGTAATAGACCTTCACCCCTCAGATCACCCCGAGTAATAAACCTTCCCCCTCAGATCATCCCAAGTAATAGACCTTCACCCCTTAGATCACCCCGAGTAATAGACTTTCACCCCTCAGATCGTCCCAAGTAATAGATCTTCAACCCTCAGATCACCCCAAGTAATAGACCTTCACCCCTCAGATCACCCCAAGTAATAGCCCTTCACACCTCAGATCATCCCAAGTAATAAACCTTCACCCCTCAGATCACCCCAAGTAATAGACCTTCACCCCTCAGATCACCCCAAGTAATAGACCTTCACCCCTCAGATCACCCCAAGTAATAGCCCTTCACACCTCAGATCTTCCCAAGTAATAAACCTTCACCCCTCAGATCACCCCAAGTAATAGACCTTCACCCCTCAGATCACCCCAATTAATAGACCTTCACCCCTCAGATCACCCCAAGTAATAGACCTTCACACCTCAGATCATCCCAAGTAATAAACCTTCACCCCTCAGATCATCCCAAGTAATAGCCCTTCACCCCTCAGATCATCCCAAGTAATAGACCTTTACCCCTCAGATCACCCCAAGTAATAGACCTTCACCCCTCAGATCACCCCAAGTAATAGACCTTCACCCCTCAGATCACCCCAAGTAATAAACCTTCACCCCTCAGATCACCACAAGTAATAGACCTTCACCCCTCAGATCACCCCAAGTAATAGACCTTCACACCTCAGATCACCCCAAGTAATAGACCTTCACATCTCAGATCACCCCAAGTAATAGACCTTCACACCAAAGATCATCCCAAGTAATAAACCTTCACACCTTAGATCATCCCAAGTAATAGACCTTCACCCCTCAGATCACCCCAAGTAATAGACCTTCACCCCTCAGATCACCCCAAGTAATAGACCTTCACCCCTCAGATCACCCCAAGTAATAGATCTTCACCCCTCAGATTATCCCAAGTAATAGACTTTCACATCTTAGGTCACACCGAGTAATAGACCTTCACCCCTCAGATCACCCCAAGTAATAGACCTTCACCCCTCAGATCACCCCGAGTAATAGACCTTCACCCCTCAGATCACCCCAAGTAATAGATCTTCACCCCTCAGATTATCCCAAGTAATAGACTTTCACATCTCAGGTCACACCGAGTAATAGACCTTCACCCCTCAGATCACCCCAAGTAATAGACCTTCACACCTCAGATCACCCCGAGTAATAGACCTTCACCCCTCAGATCACCCCAAGTAATAGACCTTCACCCCTCAGATCACGCCAAGTAATAGACCCTCACCCCTCAGATCACCCCAAGTAATAGACCTTCACCCCTCAGATCACCCCAAGTAATAGACCTTCACCCCTCAGATCACACCAAGTAATAGACCTTCACCTCTCAGATCACCCCAAGTAATAGACTCTCACCCCTCAGATCACCCCAAGTAATAGACCTTCACCACTCAGATCAACCCAAGTAATAGACCTTCACCCCTCAGATCACCCCAAGTAATAGACCTTCATCCCTCAGATCACCCCGAGTAATAGACCTTCACATCTCAGATCACCCCAAGTAATAGACCTTCACACCTCAGATCATCCCAAGTAATAGACCTTCACACCTCAGATCACCCCAAGTAATAGACCTTCACCCCTCAGATTACCCCAAGTAATAGATCTTCACCCCTCAGATTATCCCAAGTAATAGACCTTCACATCTCAGGTCACACCGAGTAATAGACCTTCACCCCTCAGATCACCCCGAGTAATAGACCTTCACCCCTCAGATCACCCCAAGTAATAGACCTTCACCCCTCAGATCACCCCAAGTAATAGACCTTCACCCCTCAGTTCCCCCCGGAGTAATAGACCTTCACCCCTCAGATCACCCCGAGTAATAGACCTTCACCCCTCAGATCACCCCGAGTAATAGACCTTCCCCCTCAGATCACCCCGAGTAATAGACCTTCACCCCTCAGATCACCCCGAGTAATAGACCTTCACCCCTCAGATCATCCCAAGTAATAGATCTTCACCCCTCAGATCACCCCTAGTAATAGACCCTCACCCCTCAGATCACTCCAAGTAATAGACCTTCCCCCTCAGATCACCCCGAGTAATAGACCTTCACACCTCAGATCACCCCGAGTAATAGACCTTCACCCCTCAGATCACCCCGAGTAATAGACCTTCACCCCTCAGATCACCCCGAGTAATAGACCTTCACCCCTCAGATCACCCCGAGTAATAGACCTTCACACCTCAGATCACCCCAAGTAATAGACCTTCACCCCTCAGATCACCCCGAGTAATAGACCTTCACCCCTCAGATCACCCCGAGTAATAGACTTTCACCCCTTAGATCACCCCGAGTAATAGACCTTCACCCCTCAGATCACCCCAAGTAATAGACCTTCACATCTCAGATCACCCCAAGTAATAGACTCTCACCCCTCAGATCACCCTAAGTAATAGACCCTCACCCCTCAGATCATCCCAAGTAATAGACCTTCACCCCTCAGATCACCCCAAGTAATAGACCCTCACCCCTCAGATCACCCCGAGTAATAGACCTTCACCCCTCAGATCACCCTAAGTAATAGACCTTCACCCCTCAGATCACCCAGAGTAATAGACCTTCACATCTCAGATCACCCCAAGTAATAGACCTTCACCCCTCAGATCACCCCAAGTAATAGACATTCACCTCTCAGATCACCCCAAGTAATAGACCTTCACCCCTCAGATCACCCCGAGTAATAGACCTTCACCCCTCAGATCATCCCAAGTAATAGACCTTCACACCTCAGATCATCCCAAGTAATAAACCTTCACCCCTCAGATCATCCCAAGTAATAGACCTTCACCCCTCAGATCACCCCAAGTAATAAACCTTCACCCCTCAGATCATACCAAGTAATAGACCTTTACCCCTCAGATCACCCCAAGTAATAGACCTTCACCCCTCAGATCACCCCAAGTAATAGACCTTCACCCCTCAGATCACCCCAAGTAATAGACCTTTACCCCTCAGATCACCCCAAGTAATAAACCTTCACCCCTCAGATCACCCCAAGTAATAGACCTTCACACCTCGTATCACCCCAAGTAATAGACCTTCACACCAAAGATCATCCCAAGTAATAAACCTTCACACCTTAGATCATCCCAAGTACTAGACCTTCACCCCTCAGATCACTCCGAGTAATAGACCTTCACCCCTCAGATCACCCCAAGTAATAGACCTTCACCCCTCAGATCACTCCAAGTAATAGACCTTCACACCTCATATCACCCCAAGTAATAGACCTTCACCCCTCAGATCAACCCGAGTAATAGACCTTCACCCCTCAGATCACCCCAAGTAATAGACCTTCACCCCTCAGATCACCCCAAGTAATAGGCCTTTGCCCCTCAGATCACCCCGAGCAATAGTCCTTCACATCTCAGATCACCCCAAGTAATAGACTCTCACCCCTCAGATCACCCTAAGTAATAGACCCTCACCCCTCAGATCACCCCAAGTAATAGACCTTCACCCCTCAGATCACCCCAAGTAATAGACCTTCACCCCTCAGATCACCCCAAGTAATAGACCCTCACCCCTCAGATCACCCCAAGTAATAGACCTTCACCCCTCAGATCACCCCAAGTAATAGACCTTCACCCCTCAGATCACCCCAAGTAATAGACCTTCACCTCTCAGATCACCCCAAGTAATAGACTCTCACCCCTCAGATCACCCCAAGTAATAGACCTTCACCCCTCAGATCAACCCAAGTAATAGACCTTCACCCCTCAGATCACCCCAAGTAATAGGCCTTCGCCCCTCAGATTCCCCCGAGTAATAGACCTTCACCCCTCAGATCACCCCGAGTAATAAACCTTCCCCCTCAGATCATCCCGAGTAATAGATCTTCACCCCTCAGATCACCCCAAGTAATAGATCTTCACCCCTCAGATTATCCCAAGTAATAGACTTTCACATCTCAGGTCACACCGAGTAATAGACCTTCACCCCTCAGATCACCCCAAGTAATAGACCTTCACACCTCAGATCACCCCGAGTAATAGACCATCACCCCTCAGATCACCCCAAGTAATAGACATTCACCTCTCAGATCACCCCAAGTAATAGACCTTCACCCCTCAGATCACCCCGAGTAATAGACCTTCACCCCTCAGATCATCCCAAGTAACAGACCTTCACACCTCAGATCATCCCAAGTAATAAACCTTCACCCCTCAGATCATCCCAAGTAATAGACCTTCACCCCTCAGATCACCCCAAGTAATAAACCTTCACCCCTCAGATCATACCAAGTAATAGACCTTTAATCCTCAGATCACCCCAAGTAATAGACCTTCACCCCTCAGATCACCCCAAGTACTAGACCTTCACCCCTCAGATCACCCCAAGTAATAGACCTTCACCCCTCAGATCACCCCAAGTAATAAACCTTCACCCCTCAGATCACCCCAAGTAATAGACCTTCACACCTCGTATCACCCCAAGTAATAGACCTTCACACCAAAGATCATCCCAAGTAATAAACCTTCACACCTTAGATCATCCCAAGTACTAGACCTTCACCCCTCAGATCACTCCGAGTAATAGACCTTCACCCCTCAGATCACCCCAAGTAATAGACCTTCACCCCTCAGATCACTCCAAGTAATAGACCCTCACCCCTCAGATCACTCCAAGTAATAGACCTTCCCCCTCAGATCACCCCGAGTAATAGACCTTCACACCTCAGATCACCCCGAGTAATAGACCTTCACCCCTCAGATCACCCCGAGTAATAGACCTTCACCCCTCAGATCACCCCGAGTAATAGACCTTCACCCCTTAGATCACCCCGAGTAATAGACCTTCACACCTCAGATCACCCCAAGTAATAGACCTTCACCCCTCAGATCACCCCGAGTAATAGACCTTCACCCCTCAGATCACCCCGAGTAATAGACTTTCACCCCTTAGATCACCCCGAGTAATAGACCTTCACCCCTCAGATCACCCCAAGTAATAGACCTTCACATCTCAGATCACCCCAAGTAATAGACTCTCACCCCTCAGATCACCCTAAGTAATAGACCCTCACCCCTCATATCACCCCAAGTAATAGACCTTCACCCCTCAGATCAACCCGAGTAATAGACCTTCACCCCTCAGATCACCCCAAGTAATAGACCTTCACCCCTCAGATCACCCCAAGTAATAGGCCTTTGCCCCTCAGATCACCCCGAGTAATAGTCCTTCACATCTCAGATCACCCCAAGTAATAGACTCTCACCCCTCAGATCACCCTAAGTAATAGACCCTCACCCCTCAGATCACCCCAAGTAATAGACCTTCACCCCTCAGATCACCCCAAGTAATAGACCTTCACCCCTCAGATCACCCCAAGTAATAGACCCTCACCCCTCAGATCACCCCAAGTAATAGACCTTCACCCCTCAGATCACCCCAAGTAATAGACCTTCACCCCTCAGATCACCCCAAGTAATAGACCTTCACCTCTCAGATCACCCCAAGTAATAGACTCTCACCCCTCAGATCACCCAAGTAATAGACCTTCACCCCTCAGATCAACCCAAGTAATAGACCTTCACCCCTCAGATCACCCCAAGTAATAGGCCTTCGCCCCTCAGATTCCCCCGAGTAATAGACCTTCACCCCTCAGATCACCCCGAGTAATAAACCTTCCCCCTCAGATCATCCCGAGTAATAGACCTTCACCCCTCAGATCACCCCAAGTAATAGATCTTCACCCCTCAGATTATCCCAAGTAATAGACTTTCACATCTCAGGTCACACCGAGTAATAGACCTTCACCCCTCAGATCACCCCAAGTAATAGACCTTCACACCTCAGATCACCCCGAGTAATAGACCTTCACCCCTCAGATCACCCCAAGTAATAGACCTTCACCCCTCAGATCACGCCAAGTAATAGACCCTCACCCCTCAGATCACCCCAAGTAATAGACCTTCACCCCTCAGATCACCCCAAGTAATAGACCTTCACCCCTCAGATCACACCAAGTAATAGACCTTCACCTCTCAGATCACCCCAAGTAATAGACTCTCACCCCTCAGATCACCACAAGTAATAGACCTTCACCCCTCAGATCAACCCAAGTAATAGACCTTCACCCCTCAGATCACCCCAAGTAATAGACCTTCACCCCTCAGATCACCCCGAGTAATAGACCTTCACATCTCAGATCACCCCAAGTAATAGACCTTCACACCTCAGATCATCCCAAGTAATAGACCTTCACACCTCAGATCACCCCAAGTAATAGACCTTCACACCTCAGATCACCCCAAGTAATAGACCTTCACCCCTCAGATTACCCCAAGTAATAGATCTTCACCCCTCAGATTATACCAAGTAATAGACCTTCACATCTCAGGTCACACCGAGTAATAGACCTTCACCCCTCAGATCACCCCGAGTAATAGACCTTCACCCCTCAGATCACCCCAAGTAATAGAACTTCACCCCTCAGATCACCCCAAGTAATAGACCTTCACCCCTCAGTTCCCCCCTGAGTAATAGACCTTCACCCCTCAGATCACCCCGAGTAATAGACCTTCACCCCTCAGATCACCCCGAGTAATAGACCTTCCCCCTCAGATCACCCCGAGTAATAGACCTTCACCCCTCAGATCACCCCGAGTAATAGACCTTCACCCCTCAGATCATCCCAAGTAATAGATCTTCACCCCTCAGATCACCCCAAGTAATAGACCCTCACCCCTCAGATCACTCCAAGTAATAGACCTTCCCCCTCAGATCACCCCGAATAATAGACCTTCACACCTCAGATCACCCCGAGTAATAGACCTTCACCCCTCAGATCACCCCGAGTAATAGACTTTCACCCCTCAGATCACCCCGAGTAATAGACCTTCACCCCTCAGATCACCCCGAGTAATAGACCTTCACACCTCAGATCACCCCAAGTAATAGACCTTCACCCCTCAGATCACCCCGAGTAATAGACCTTCACCCCTCAGATCACCCCGAGTAATAGACTTTCACCCCTTAGATCACCCCGAGTAATAGACCTTCACCCCTCAGATCACCCCAAGTAATAGACCTTCACATCTCAGATCACCCCAAGTAATAGACTCTCACCCCTCAGATCACCCTAAGTAATAGACCCCCACCCCTCAGATCATCCCAAGTAATAGACCTTCACCCCTCAGATCACCCCAAGTAATAGACCCTCACCCCTCAGATCACCCCGAGTAATAGACCTTCACCCCTCAGATCACCCCAAGTAATAGACCTTCACCCCTCAGATCACCCAGAGTAATAGACCTTCACATCTCAGATCACCCCAAGTAATAGACCTTCACCCCTCAGATCACCCCAAGTAATAGACATTCACCTCTCAGATCACCCCAAGTAATAGACCTTCACCCCTCAGATCACCCCGAGTATTAGACCTTCACCCCTCAGATCATCCCAAGTAATAGACCTTCACAATTCAGATCATCCCAAGTAATAAACCTTCACCCCTCAGATCATCCCAAGTAATAGACCTTCACCCCTCAGATCACCCCAAGTAATAAACCTTCACCCCTCAGATCATACCAAGTAATAGACCTTTACCCCTCAGATCACCCCAAGTAATAGACCTTCACCCCTCAGATCACCCCAAGTAATAGACCTTCACCCCTCAGATCACCCCAAGTAATAGACCTTCACCCCTCAGATCACCCCAAGTAATAAACCTTCACCCCTCAGATCACCCCAAATAATAGACCTTCACACCTCGTATCACCCCAAGTAATAGACCTTCACACCAAAGATCATCCCAAGTAATAAACCTTCACACCTTAGATCATCCCAAGTACTAGACCTTCACCCCTCAGATCACTCCGAGTAATAGACCTTCACCCCTCAGATCACCCCAAGTAATAGACCTTCACCCCTCAGATCACTCCAAGTAATAGACCTTCACACCTCATATCACCCCAAGTAATAGACCTTCACCCCTCAGATCAACCCGAGTAATAGACCTTCACCCCTCAGATCACCCCAAGTAATAGACCTTCACCCCTCAGATCACCCCAAGTAATAGGCCTTTGCCCCTCAGATCACCCCGAGTAATAGTCCTTCACATCTCAGATCACCCCAAGTAATAGACTCTCACCCCTCAGATCACCCTAAGTAATAGACCCTCACCCCTCAGATCACCCCAAGTAATAGACCTTCACCCCTCAGATCACCCTAAGTAATAGACCTTCACCCCTCAGATCACCCCAAGTAATAGACCCTCACCCCTCAGATCACCCCAAGTAATAGACCTTCACCCCTCTGATCACCCCAAGTAATAGACCTTCACCCCTCAGATCACCCCAAGTAATAGACCTTCACCTCTCAGATCACCCCAAGTAATAGACTCTCACCCCTCAGATCACCCCAAGTAATAGACCTTCACCCCTCAGATCAACCCAAGTAATAGACCTTCACCCCTCAGATCACCCCAAGTAATAGGCCTTCGCCCCTCAGATTTCCCCGAGTAATAGACCTTCACCCCTCAGATCACCCCGAGTAATAAACCTTCCCCCTCAGATCATCCCGAGTAATAGACCTTCACCCCTTAGATCACCCCGAGTAATAGACCTTCAGCCCTCAGATCGTCCCAAGTAATAGATCTTCAACCCTCAGATCACCCCAAGTAATAGACCTTCACATCTCAGATCACCCCAAGTAATAGACCTTTACCCCTTTAGATCACCCCAAGTAATAGACCTTCACCCCTCAGATCACCCCAAGTAATAGACCTTCAACCTTCAGATCACCCCAAGTAATAGCCCTTCACACCTCAGATCATCCCAAGTAATAAACCTTCACCCCTCAGATCACCCCAAGTAATAGACCTTCACCCCTCAGATCACCCCAAGTAATAGACCTTCACCCCTCAGATCACCCCAAGTAATAGCCCTTCACACCTCAGATCTTCCCAAGTAATAAACCTTCACCCCTCAGATCACCCCAAGTAATAGACCTTCACCCCTCAGATCACCCCAAGTAATAGACCTTCACCCCTCAGATCACCCCAAGTAATAGACCTTCACACCTCAGATCATCCCAAGTAATAAACCTTCACCCCTCAGATCATCCCAAGTAATAGCCCTTCACCCCTCAGATCATCCCAAGTAATAGACCTTCACCCCTCAGATCACCCCAAGTAATAGACCTTCACCCCTCAGATCACCCCAAGTAATAGACCTTCACCCCTCAGATCACCCCAAGTAATAGACCTTCACACCTCAGATCATCCCAAGTAATAAACCTTCACCCCTCAGATCATCCCAAGTAATAGCCCTTCACCCCTCAGATCATCCCAAGTAATAGACCTTCACCCCTCAGATCACCCCAAGTAATAGACCTTCACACCTCAGATCACCCCAAGTAATAAACCTTCACCCCTCAGATCACCACAAGTAATAGACCTTCACCCCTCAGATCACCCCAAGTAATAGACCTTCACACCTCAGATCACCCCAAGTAATAGACCTTCACATCTCAGATCACCCCAAGTAATAGACCTTCACACCAAAGATCATCCCAAGTAATAAACCTTCACACCTTAGATCATCCCAAGTAATAGACCTTCACCCCTCAGATCACCCCAAGTAATAGACCTTCACCCCTCAGATCACCCCAAGTAATAGACCTTCACCCCTCAGATCACCCCAAGTAATAGATCTTCACCCCTCAGATTATCCCAAGTAATAGACTTTCACATCTTAGGTCACACCGAGTAACAGACCTTCACCCCTCAGATCACCCCAAGTAATAGCCCTTCACACCTCAGATCATCCCAAGTAATAAACCTTCACCCCTCAGATCACCCCAAGTAATAGACCTTCACCCCTCAGATCACCCCAAGTAATAGACCTTCACCCCTCAGATCGCCACAAGTAATAGCCCTTCACACCTCAGATCATCCCAAGTAATAAACCTTCACCCCTCAGATCACCCCAAGTAATAGACCTTCACCCCTCAGATCACCCCAAGTAATAGACCTTCACCCCTCAGATCACCCCAAGTAATAGACCTTCACACCTCAGATCATCCCAAGTAATAAACCTTCACCCCTCAGATCATCCCAAGTAATAGCCCTTCACCCCTCAGATCATCCCAAGTAATAGACCTTTACCCCTCAGATCACCCCAAGTAATAGACCTTCACCCCTCAGATCACCCCAAGTAATAGACCTTCACCCCTAAGATCACCCCAAGTAATAAACCTTCACCCCTCAGATCACCACAAGTAATAGACCTTCACCCCTCAGATCACCCCAAGTAATAGACCTTCACACCTCAGATCACCCCAAGTAATAGACCTTCACATCTCAGATCACCCCAAGTAATAGACCTTCACACCAAAGATCATCCCAAGTAATAAACCTTCACCCCTCAGAACATCCCAAGTAATAGACCTTCACACCTTAGATCATCCCAAGTAATAGACCTTCACCCCTCAGATCACCCCAAGTAATAGACCTTCACCCCTCAGATCACCCCAAGTAATAGACCTTCACCCCTCAGATCACCCCAAGTAATAGATCTTCACCCCTCAGATTATCCCAAGTAATAGACTTTCACATCTCAGGTCACACCGAGTAATAGACCTTCACCCCTCAGATCACCCCAAGTAATAGACCTTCACCCCTCAGATCACCCCGAGTAATAGATCTTCACCCCTCAGATCACCCCAAGTAATAGATCTTCACCCCTCAGATTATCCCAAGTAATAGACTTTCACATCTCAGGTCACACCGAGTAATAGACCTTCACCCCTCAGATCACCCCAAATAATAGACCTTCACACCTCAGATCACCCTGAGTAATAGACCTTCACCCCTCAGATCACGCCAAGTAATAGACCCTCACCCCTCAGATCACCCCAAGTAATAGACCTTCACCCCTCAGATCACCCCAAGTAATAGACCTTCACCCCTCAGATCACACCAAGTAATAGACCTTCACCTCTCAGATCACCCCAAGTAATAGACCTTCACCCCTTAGATCAACCCAAGTAATAGACCTTCACCCCTCAGATCACCCCAAGTAATAGACCTTCACCCCTCAGATCACCCCCAAGTAATAGACCTTCACATCTCAGATCACCCCAAGTAATAGACCTTCACACCTCAGATCACCCCAAGTAATAGACCTTCACACCTCAGATCACCCCAAGTAATAGACCTTCACCCCTCAGATTACCCCAAGTAATAGATCTTCACTCCTCAGATTATCCCAAGTAATAGACCTTCACATCTCAGGTCACACCGAGTAATAGACCTTCACCCCTCAGATCACCCCGAGTAATAGACCTTCACCCCTCAGATCACACCAAGTAATAGACCTTCACCCTTCAGATCACCCCAAGTAATAGACCTTCACCCCTCAGTTCCCCCCTGAGTAATAGACCTTCACCCCACAGATCACCCCGAGTAATAGACCTTCACCCCTCAGATCACCCCGAGTAATAGACCTTCCCCCTCAGATCACCCCGAGTAATAGACCTTCACCCCTCAGATCACACCGAGTAATAGACCTTCACCCCTCAGATCATCCCAAGTAATAGATCTTCACCCCTCAGATCACCCCAAGTAATAGACCCTCACCCCTCAGATCACTCCAAGTAATAGACCTTCCCCCTCAGATCACCCCGAGTAATAGACCTTCACACCTCAGATCACCCCAAGTAATAGACCTTCACCCCTCAGATCACCCCGAGTAATAGACCTTCACCCCTCAGATCACCCCAAGTAATAGACTTTCACCCCTCAGATCACCCCGAGTAATAGACCTTCACCCCTCAGATCACCCCAAGTAATAGACCTTCACATCTCAGATCACCCCAAGTAATAGACTCTCACCCCTCAGATCACCCTAAGTAATAGACCCTCACCCCTCAGATCACCCCAAGTAATAGACCTTCACCCCTCAGATCACCCCAAGTAATAGACCCTCACCCCTCAGATCACCCCAAGTAATATACCTTCACCCCTCAGATCACCCCAAGTAATAGACCTTCACCCCTCAGATCACCCCGAGTAATAGACCTTCACATCTCAGATCACCCCAAGTAATAGACCTTCACCCCTCAGATCACCCTGAGTAATAGACCTTCACACCTCAGATCACCCCAAGTAATAGACCTTCACACCTCAGATCATCCCAAGTAATAGACCTTCACACCTCAGATCACCCCAAGTAATAGACCTTCACACCTCAGATCACCCCAAGTAATAGACCTTCACCCCTCAGATTACCCCAAGTAATAGATCTTCACCCCTCAGATTATCCCAAGTAATAGACCTTCACCCCTCAGATCACCCCGAGTAATAGACCTTCACCCCTCAGATCACCCCAAGTAATAGACCTTCACCCCTCAGATCACCCCAAGTAATAGACCTTTACCCCTCAGATCACCCCAAGTAATAGACCTTCACCCCTCAGATCACCCCGAGTAATAGACCTTCCCCCTCAGATCACCCCAAGTAATAGACCTTCACCCCTCAGATCACCCCGAGTAATAGACCTTCACCCCTCAGATCATCCCAAGTAATAGATCTTCACCCCTCAGATCACCCCAAGTAATAGACCCTCACCCCTCAGATCACTCCAAGTAATAGACCTTCCCCCTCAGATCACCCCGAGTAATAGACCTTCACACCTCAGATCACCCCAAGTAATAGACCTTCACCCCTCAGATCACCCCGAGTAATAGACCTTCACCCCTCAGATCACCCCGAGTAATAGACTTTCACCCCTCAGATCACCCCGAGTAATAGACCTTCACCCCTCAGATCACCCCAAGTAATAGACCTTCACACCTCAGATCACCCCAAGTAATAGACATTCACCCCTCAGATCACCCCAAGTAATAGACCTTCACACCTTAGATCACCCCAAGTAATAGATCTTCACCCCTCAGATCACCCCGAGTAATAGATCTTCACCCCTCAGATTATCCCAAGTAGGGATGAGCTTTCTGTTCGTGTCGAACATTGTCTGTTCGCCCGTTGTCGAAAAACGAATATTATAGGGCGTTTGCGCCAAATTCAAGCGGCGTGGAACGTCCCATAATGCACTGCGACATCGCATGGATGATGATGGGCCAAGCATGCACTATGACCCGAATACTTTGGCCAATCACAGCGCTGTCAGCAAAGAGAGCCATAATTGGCCAAAGGCAAGGTGCCTTTGGCCAATTATTGCTCAGGGGGTTAAGTCCACACCCCACACTATATAAGGCCGCCTGCACATCAGCCCTGTGTAGTGTGTTGGTGGTGTTGAGTGAGAGAGAGAGAGACAGTGTCATTTCATTTAGTTTGAGCAGGCAGGCGATTCAGTTAGCTGCAGTGTATTTAGTATATACAGTATATACATCCCGGCTTTGTATATATATATACACTGTATCCAGTTTAGCTAGATCTGACTGCAGACTGTTCCTGGTGTACTGTTTCTAATATACTTCAGGCAGGCAGTTGATTCAGTTAGCTGCAGTGTTTTTAATATATATATATATATATATATATATATATATATATATATATACACTGTATCCTGTGTAGCTAGATTTTACTGCAGGCCATTCCTGGTGTACGTATTCAAATACACTGTCAGGCAGGCAGGTAGTGATGAGCCGAACACCCCCGGGTTCGGTTCGCACCAGAACCCGCGAACGGACCGAAAGTTCGTACGAACATTAGAACCCTATTAAATACAATGGATGCGAACGTTCGAATTCTAAAGTGCTAATTATAACAACTATTATGCATGTTATTGTCCGAAAAAGGGTTTGGGAACCCGGGTTCTGCACCAGGGGACATGTATCAATGCAAAAAGAAGTTTTAAAAACGGTCGTTTTTCGGGAGCAGTCATTTTAATGATGCATAAAGTGAAAAAAAAAAAGTCAAATATTCCTTTAAATATCGTACCTGGGGGGTGTCTAAAGTATGCCTGTGAAGTGCCACGTGTTTCCCGTGTTTAGAACTGTCCCTGCACAAAATGACACTTCTAAAGGAAAAAAAAGCCATTTAAAACTGCTTGCGGCTTTAATGTAATGTCTGGTCCCGGTAATATGGATGAAATTCTTTAAGAAAAATGGCATAGCTACCCCATGACCCCCCCCCCCCCTACCCCAGCCCATTACCAGCCCCTTTGGGTCTTGTATGGATATTAAGGGGAACCCCGCACATAAAATAAAAAAGGCCCTATATACTCTGAACAGCCGTATACAGGCGGTGCATACAAGACAGGGACTGTAGGTTTGTTCTTATGTAGAATCTGTTTGTAATTTTGAACAGGTACATTGTTGAAGTGTAGCTCCAGCCCAAAAATCTATTTTTAAACTTTTTGGAAAACATAGGTAAGGGTTATCACCCCTGTAACATTTGTTTTGCTGTCTGTGCCCCTGTTCAGAACATTTCACCTCACTTTCCGTCCCAATGACAAATGTTTTTGAAATGTGGTGTTTTTCTTGAAACAAGGATTGCTGATAAAGCATCAGTACAGAGGAGACACCTTTCTCCCATATTTATTCTTACAGGAGAGAATTTTCCTTTCTAGGGGTAGATTTCCTCTCACTTCCTGTTGTCTTCTTGCGTTTGCAAGTAGGAGTCGTTTGTAAGTTGGATGTTTGAAAGTAGGGACCTGCCGTATATACTCTGCAGAAATAGGCCCCTTAGTTGTTGGTGTTGGCACAACACTGTAAGCACTCACAGTTACTCTTGGTTGGTGCTGGAACGCCCTGCTGTCAACTATTATATCAGGAATTTTAATTACATATAATTGTTGAACAGTGGTAGTAAAAATTGGGCCTTTGATGGTGGTGCTGGTGCCACAACACTGTAAGCCCTGACAGTTACTCTTGGTGGGTGCAGCAATGGGCCCTGCTGTGAATTATTAGATCAAGAATTGTAATTGCATGCCCCTGTTGAACAGGGGCTGAAAAATTGGGCCTTTCGTGGTGGTGGTGGTGGTGGTGGTGTTGCCACAACACTGTAAGCCCTCAGAGTTACTCTTGGTGGGTGCAGGAATGGGCCCTGCTGTGAATTATTAGATCAAGAATTGTAATTACATGCCCCTTTTGAACAGGGGCTGAAAAATTGGGCCTTTCGTGGTGGTGGTGGTGGTGGTGGTGGTGGCGTTGCCACAACACTGTAAGCCCTCAGAGTTACTCTTGGTGGGTGCAGCAATGGGCCCTGCTGTGAATTATTAGATCAAGAATTGTAATTGCATGCCCCTGTTGAACAGGGGCTGAAAAATTGGGCCTTAGGCACTGGTGGCACAACACTACAACCCCTCACAGATACGTTACTTGGAGCACAGCAATGAGCCCTGTTGCAAAGTATTGCTTCAAAAATTGTAATGACACGCCCCTGTTAAACAGGGGCTGAAAAATTGGGCCTTAGGCACTGGTGCCACAACACTCCAACCCCTCACAGATACTGTACTTGGAGCACAGCAATGAGCCCTATGGCAAATTATTGCTAAAAAAATTGTAATTACACGCCCCTGTAAAACAGGGGCTGAAAAATTGGGCCTTAGCCACTGGTGGCGGCACCCATAAACAAAAATGATCTTCCAAGCTATCATCATCAATCGTATCATTGAGGACTCGGAGGAGGAGGATAGCCAGTCAACATAACAGCACAGGCACTCAGCATCAGCATCAGTCTTGAAGGGATGTGACATGTTAAAATCAATTAGTCTGTTATATCAGCATCAGGTGTGTGGTAGCTGGTGGTGATCCAAGACTGGTTCATCTTGATGAAAGTCAATCGATCAACCGAGTCGGTGGACAGGCGCACCCTGTGATCCGTGACAAATCCTCCAGCAGCACTGAATGTGCGTTCCGAAAGAACGCTGGATGCAGGACAGGCCAGTAGCTCAATTGCATACTGTGCAAGCTCTGGCCAGTGATCCATCCTCAAGACCCAGTAAGCCAGAGGATTTTCGGTGGGGAAGGTGTCCAAGTCTAACCTTGCCCCTAGATATTCCTGCACCATGTTTATCAGACGCTGGCGATGGTTGCTGGAACCGATCATACTTTGGGGCTGCGGACTAAAGAATTGTCTGAACGCATCGGTCAGACGGCCACCTTCCCCACCGCTCCTTCTTTGACTGGCCGAAGCCTCAGCAACTCGTTGTCCAGGACCAGGAGTTTGTAACCTCCCAGTCTCTGGGAACGCGTTGCACAGACCTTTCTGCAAGGCCTCCCGGAGTTGTCTCATCCTCTGCTCCCTCTGCGAAGGTAACATAAGGTCCGCAACCTTACCCTTGTACCGTGGATCAAGGAGAGTGGCCAGCCAGTAATGGTCCCTCTCCTTGATCCGAAGAATACGAGGATCCTTCCGCAGACTTTGCAGGATCAGGGAGGCCATGCAGCGTAGGTTTGCTGAGGCATTCGCTGCGGAGTCCTCTGGGTCACTAAGGACGACATGATCCGCAGCCACCTCCTCCCAGCCACGTACAAGTCCACTGGTTTCTTGGGACTGTAAATCATCCCTAAAAGACTGCTGCTGATGATGCTGAGTGCCAGCCTCCACCTCCATGCTGACACAATCCTCCTCCTCCTCCTCTTCCTCTTCCTGTGCGATGGGTGGGACAGAAGGAACACTGTCTGGGTAAAGGGGACCTTGAGAGGCAAGGAAGTCCTCCTCTTCCTGCCTCTGTTCTGCCTCAAGTGCCCTGTCCATTATTCCACGCAGCGTGTGCTCCAACAGGTGGACAAGAGGTACAGTGTCACTGATGCATGCACTGTCACTGCTCACCATCCTCGTGGCCTCCTCAAATGGTGCCAGGACAGTGCATGCATCCCTGATCATGCCCCACTGGCGTGGAGAAAAAAAACCAAGCTCCCCTGACCCTGTCCTGGTGCCGTAGTCGCACAGGTACTCATTGATGGCCCTCTGCTGCGTGTGCAGCCGCTGCAGCATGGCCAACGTTGAGTTCCACCTGGTGGGCATGTCACATATAAGGCGGTTCTTGGGCAGGTTCAACTCCTTTTGCAGCTCAGCCAGGCGAGCACTGGCATTATAAGATCTGCGGAAATGCACACAGACTTTCCTGGCCTGCCTCAGGACATCCTGTAAGCCCGGGTACCTGCCCAAGAACCGCTGCACCACCAGGTTAAGGACGTGAGCCACACAGGGCACATGGGTCAGTTGTCCCTGTCGGAGGGCGGAGAGGAGGTTGGTGCCATTGTCGCAAACCACCATTCCTGGCTTAAGCTGGCGTGGCGTCAACCACCTCTCGGCCTGGCCCTGCAGAGCAGACAGGACCTCTGCCCCAGTGTGGCTTCTGTCCCCCAAACACACCAGCGCAAGCACGGCATGGCATCTTTTTGCCTGCGTACTTGCGTAGCCCCGTGAACGGCTACGGAGCACCGCTGGTTCATAGGACAAACCACAGGAAGAGGCCATGGAGGAAGAAGAAGAGGAGGGGGTGGAGGAGAGAGGTGTGTCACAACCAGTAGTAGCATTTTGGAGGCGTGGCGGTGGAACAACCTCCAACACTACTGCACCTTGTCCTGCATCTTTCCCAGCTGCCAAAAGAGTGACCCAATGGGCCGTGAAAGAAAGGTAACGTCCCTGTCCATGCCTGCTGGACCATGAGTCAGCGGTAATATGCACCTTACCGCTGACCGCCCTGTCCAGCAAGGCCAAGACATTGCCTTCCACATGCCGGTAGAGAGCCGGAATAGCCTTCCGTGAGAAAAAGTGGCGTTTGGGAACCTGCCACTGAGGAACCGCACATTGCACAAACTCACGGAAGGGGGCCGAGTCTACCAACTGAAAAGGCAGCAGTTGAAGCGCTAGCAATTTAGCCAAGCTAGCATTCAACCGCTGGGCATGTGGATGGCTGGGAGTGAACTTCTTTCGACGGTCCAGCAGCTGGGGCAGGGAAATTTGCCTGCTAGAATCGGACGTCGGTGTACTGCTAACAGAGTGGCCGCAAGTACTTGGCTGTGACACACCTAATTCTACACCTTCATTCCTCTCAGTGCATGTTTCAGAGAGGACTGAAGTTATAGTGGGGTTGGAGATCCCAGCTGATGCGGTGCAAGGAGAGGTCCG
The DNA here is from genome assembly GCA_029206835.1 of Rana muscosa. Taxonomy (NCBI): domain Eukaryota; kingdom Metazoa; phylum Chordata; class Amphibia; order Anura; family Ranidae; genus Rana; species Rana muscosa. The sequence continues at coordinate 226,308,280 of JARGYO010005626.1, forward strand.
CTTTGTTCTTTGGTGTGGGTCTTTGAGGTAGGCTTGCCAACGAGCTGCATGGCAGGTCAACATATGTCTGGTCAAGCATGTGGTGCCCAAGCGGGTGATGTTTTGGCCACGCGATATACGCTTGAGACATATGTTGCAAACAGCAGCTGTGCGATCTGATGCACTAGCCTCAAAAAAGGCCCACACCAAAGAACTTTTTGAATGACGGGCAGAGGCAGCGCCCTGCACAGGCGGAGCTCTGCGGTGTGATTCCGTCGGTGTACTGCCCTTACGCTGGCCACCAAAGGGCATCCTGCCTCGTTGGAGATGTGCCTCCTCCTCATCCTCCTCCTCCTCCTCTCTCCTATTAGGCACCCACGTGGAGTCAGTGACCTCATCATCACCTCCCTCCTCATCACTGGAGCCAATCTGGCAGTATGCTGCAGCTGCTGGAACATGACTGCCAGATTGGTGTCCTTCTTGAGCATCCCCTCTGTCTGCTCTCACCCTACTGCCTTCCTGTAGCTGGGTTTCATCATCAGACCCTTCGAAACGCTGGGCATCCTCCTGGAGCATGTACCCAACACTGTGCTCAAACAGTTCGGGGGACTCCTCAGGAGGAGGACATGGTGGGTCTAGGGAAGGAGTGACTGATGATGAGTCTGACATTGATACCAGGGAAGAGGACGCTTTGGCAGCTGCTTTGCCAGTACCCTGAGCCTGGGTGAGAGAGGATGAGGAGGAGGAGGAGGGCTTGGTCATCCACTCTACCAAGTCTTCGGCATGATGTGGCTCAACATGTCCAGCTGCCGAAAAGAAGGACAAGCGTGTCCCATGGCCATGTGCTGATGACAATGCACCGCGTCCACGACCAGCACTGTTGCCCCCAGACACAGAGCCTGCTTGCCCTCTTTTATTGCCTCCTGACTGTCTGCCTCTCCTTGTTTGCCTTCCAGACATTCTAATAGATGGCCTGCAGGGAGATGGGAAAAAAGCAATAAGGGCTACCTTCAGGTGTCCTTCTCTGTCCCTTTACTTAAGGATTTCTAAATATGGTTGAGGATGATTGCTTTTGCACAGAATAGCACAACGACAATTTCCCTGACTGTCCAAAAAACAAGGATTTCAAAGATGGTTAATGAGGAATGCTTTGGCACACTATAGCACAAGGAGAATTCCCCTCACTTTCCTTCTTTGTCCCTAGAAACAAGGACTGGCACAGTGAAAGAAACTGACACTCTCCCTACCTAGAGTTTTCTGTCCCTAGAAAAAATGTTTTTTTAAAGCACACTATAGCACAAGGAGAATTCCCCTCACTTTCCTTCTTTGTCCCTAGAAACAAGGACTGGCACAGTGAAAGAAACTGACACTCTCCCTACCTAGAGTTTTCTGTCCCTAGAAAAAATGTTTTTTTAAAGCACACTATAGCACAAGGAGAATTCCCCTCACTTTCCTTCTTTGTCCCTAGAAACAAGGACTGGCACAGTGAAAGAAACTGACACTCTCCCTACCTAGAGTTTTCTGTCCCTAGAAAAAATGTTTTTTTAAAGCACACTATAGCACAAGGAGAATTCCCCTCACTTTCCTTCTTTGTCCCTAGAAACAAGGACTGGCACAGTGAAAGAAACTGACACTCTCCCTACCTAGAGTTTTCTGTCCCTAGAAAAAATGTTTTTTTAAAGCACACTATAGCACAAGGAGAATTCCCCTCACTTTCCTTCTTTGTCCCTAGAAACAAGGACTGGCACAGTGAAAGAAACTGACACTCTCCCTACCTAGAGTTTTCTGTCCCTAGAAAAAATGTTTTTTTAAAGCACACTATAGCACAAGGAGAATTCCCCTCACTTTCCTTCTTTGTCCCTAGAAACAAGGACTGGCACAGTGAAAGAAACTGACACTCTCCCTACCTACAGTTTTCTGTCCCTAGAAAAAATGTTTTTTTAAAGCACACTATAGCACAAGGAGAATTCCCCTCACTTTCCTTCTTTGTCCCTAGAAACAAGGATTATCACAGTGAAAGAAACTGACACTCTCCCTACCTACAGTTTTCTGTCCCTAGAAAAAATGTTTTTTTAAAGCACACTATAGCACAAGGAGAATTCCCCTCACTTTCCTTCTTTGTCCCTAGAAACAAGGACTGGCACAGTGAAAGAAACTGACACTCTCCCTACCTAGAGTTTTCTGTCCCTAGAAAAAATGTTTTTTTAAAGCACACTATAGCACAAGGAGAATTCCCCTCACTTTCCTTCTTTGTCCCTAGAAACAAGGACTGGCACAGTGAAAGAAACTGACACTCTCCCTACCTAGAGTTTTCTGTCCCTAGAAAAAATGTTTTTTTAAAGCACACTATAGCACAAGGAGAAATCCCCTCACTTTCCTTCTTTGTCCCTAGAAACAAGGACTCGCACAGTAAAACACACTGACACTCTCCCTACCTATCCTTCTCTTTCCCTAAACTAAAGGAATCCAGGTTAAGCAAGAAAGAAATAAATGTCACTGTCCCTGCCTATGCTTGTCTTTCCCTGCTCCGGAACACACTACACTAGGCCGCCGTGCTGGCGGCCTTTTATAGTGTGGGGCGTGTACTAAACACCCTCAGCAATAATTGGCCACAGGCATCCTGCCTGTGGCCAATCATTGCTCTCCTCGCTGCCGGCGCTGTGATTGGCCAAGCATGCGGGGTCACAGTGCATGCTTGGCCAATCACAGCGCCTGGATGACACTGCGATGGCGTAGTGCATTGTGGGCCGTTAGCGTCACTCGAATTTGGCGCGAACGGCCCAAATCGTTCGATCTTCGTCGAACGATCGAACAGCCGATGTTCGAGTCGAACGTATGTTCGACTCGAACACGAAGCTCATCCCTACAGGCAGGCCAGGCAGGTGATTCAGTGATCTGCAGTGCATAAAATATATACTGTCTCCTACATATATATCCACTGCATTCTAGTGTAGCCAAGCCTATTTCTTTTTGCTGTAATATTTCGCAGCAGGGCTCATTCCTGCACCCAACTAGAGTAACTGTGAGGGCTTAAAGTGTTGTGTCACCACCACCACCAAAAGCCCAATTTTTCTACCCCTGTTCAACAGGGGCACGTGATTACAATTCTTGATCTAATAGTTCACAGCAGGGCGTTCCTGCACCCACCAAGAGTAACTATGAGTGCTTACAGTGTTGTGGCAACACCAACACCTAAGGGTCCTATTTCTGCAGAGTATATACGGCAGGTCCCTACTTTCAAACATCCAACTTACAAACGACTCCTACTTGCAAACGGAAGGAGACAACAGGAAGTGAGAGGAAATCTACCCCTAGGAAGGAAAATTCTCTCCTGTAAGAATTAATATGGGAGAAAGGTGTCTCCTCTCTACTGATGCTTTATCACCAATTCTTGTTTCAATAAAAACCTAACTTTTCAAAAACAGTTGACATTAGGACGGAAAGTGAGGTGAAATGTTCTGAACAGGGGCACAGACAGCAAAACAAATGTTACAGGGGTGATAACCCTTCCCTATGTTTTCCAAAAAGCTTAAAAATTGTTTTTTTGGCAGGAGCTACACTTAAACAATGTACCTGTTCAAAATTACAAACACATTCTACATAAGAACAAACATACAGTCCCTGTCTTGTATGCACCGCCTGTATACGGCTGTTCAGAGTATATAGGGCCTGGGGGCCCTACACCTTTTCTTTTTTATTTGGGTGCGGGGTTCCCCTTAATATCCATACAAGACCCAAAGTGGCTGGGGGGGGGTACCCATGCCATTTTTCTCAATGATTTTCATCCATATTGCCGGGATCAGACATTACATTACAGCCGCAAGCAGTTTTAAATGACTTTTATTGCTAGAATGTCATTTTGTGCAGGGACAGTTCTAAACACGGGAAAAATATGCACAGGCATACTATAGACACCCCCCAGATACGATATTTAAAGGAATATTTCACTTTTATTGTTTCACTTTAAGCATTATTAAAATCACTGCTCCTGAAAAAACAGCAATTTTTAAAACTTATTTTTGCATTGATACATGTCCCCTGAGGCAGGACCCGGGTCCCCAAACCTTTTTTAGGACAATAACTTGCATATTAGCCTTTAAAATTTGCACTTTTGATTTTTGATGTTCGAGTCCCATAGACTTTAATGGTGTTCGAAAGTTTGCACAAATTTTCTGTCCGTTCGCACGTTCTGCCGCAAACCGAACCAGGGGGTGTTTGGCTCATCCCTAATCCCAAGTAATAGACCTTCACACCTCAGATCACCCCCAATTACTGGACCTTCAGGCCTAAGATCAGCCAAATTCCTGCGCCACCACATCTCATATCACCCCCAGAACAAGGACCATCACAGCTCAGATCACTCCAATACCTTTACATCTCAGATCACCCCAAATGCTAGAAGTTCACACCTCAGATCACCCCCATTACTGGACCTTCTCATCTCAGATCACCCCAATTCATTTAAGATGTATCCAGTCTATAAACCAGAGGCTTCGGATGGACAGTTGGATAAATGGCTCTATATTAAGGATGTATCTGGTCTATAAACCAGAGGCTCTGGATGGACAGTTGGATAAATGGCTCTATATTTAGGATGTATCCAGTCTATAAACCAGAGGCTTCGGATGGACAGTTGGATAAATGGCTCTATATTAAGGATGTATCTGGTCTATAAACCAGAGGCTCTGGATGGACAGTTGGATAAATGGCTCTATATTTAGGATGTATCCGGTCTATAAACCAGAGGCTCTGGATGGACAGTTGGATAAATGGTTCTATATTTAGGATGTATCCGGTCTATAAACCAGAGGCTCTGGATGAACAGTTGGATAAATGGTTCTATATTTAGGATGTATCCGGTCTATAAACCAGAGGTTCTGGATGGACAGTTGGATAAATGGTTCTATATTTAGGATGTATCCGGTCTATAAACCAGAGGCTCTGGATGGACAGTTGGATAAATGGCTCTATATTTAGGATGTATCCGGTCTATAAAACAGAGGCTCTGGATGGACAGTTGGATAAATGGTTCTGTATTTAGGATGTATCTGGTCTATAAACCAGAGGCTCTAAATGGACAGTTGGATAAATGGTTCTATATTTAGGATGTATCTGGTCTATAAACCAGAGGCTCTGGATGGACAGTTGGATAAATGGTTCTATATTTAGGATGTATCTGGTCTATAAACCAGAGGCTCTGAATGGACAGTTGGATAAATGGTTCTATATTTAGGATGTATCTGGTCTATAAACCAGAGGCTCTGGATGGACAGTTGGATAAATGGTTCTATATTTAGGATGTATCCGGTCTATAAACCAGAGGCTCTGGATGGACAGTTGGATAAATGGCTCTATATTTAGGATGTATCCGGTCTATAAACCAGAGGCTCTGAATGGACAGTTGGATAAATGGTTCTATATTTAGGATGTATCCGGTCTATAAACCAGAGGCTCTGGATGGACAGTTGGATAAATGGCTCTATATTTAGGATGTATCTGGTCTATAAACCAGAGGCTCTGGATGGACAGTTGGATAAATGGTTCTATATTTAGGATGTATCCGGTCTATAAACCAGAGGCTCTGGATGGACAGTTGGATAAATGGTTCTATATTTAGGATGTATCTGGTCTATAAACCAGAGGCTCTGGATGGACAGTTGGATAAATGGTTCTATATTTAGGATGTATCCGGTCTATAAACCAGAGGCTCTGGATGGACAGTTGGATAAATGGCTCTATATTTAGGATGTATCCGGTCTATAAACCAGAGGCTCTGAATGGACAGTTGGATAAATGGCTCTATATTTAGGATGTATCCGGTCTATAAACCAGAGGCTCTGGATGGACAGTTGGATAAATAGTTCTATATTTAGGATGTATCCGGTCTATAAACCAGAGGCTCTGGATGGACAGTTGGATAAATGGCTCTATATTTAGGATGTATCCGGTCTATAAACCAGAGGCTCTGGATGGACAGTTGGATAAATGGTTCTATATGTAGGATGTATCCGGTCTATAAACCAGAGGCTCTGGATGGACAGTTGGATAAATGGCTCTATATTTAGGAAGTATCCGGTCTATAAACCAGAGGCTCTGGATGGACAGTTGGATAAATGGCTCTATATTTAGGATGTATCTGGTCTATAAACCAGAGGCTCTGGATAGACAGTTGGATAAATGGCTCTATATTTAGGATGTATCTGGTCTATAAACCAGAGGCTCTGGATAGACAGTTGGACAAATGGTTCTATATTTAGGATGTATCCGGTCTATAAACCAGAGGCTCTGGATGGACAGTTGGATAAATGGCTCTATATTTAGGATGTATCTGGTCTATAAACCAGAGGCTCTGGATGGACAGTTGGATAAATGGTTCTATATTTAGGATGTATCCGGTCTATAAACCAGAGGCTCTGGATGGACAGTTGGATAAATGGTTCTATATTTAGGATGTATCTGGTCTATAAACCAGAGGCTCTGGATGGACAGTTGGATAAATGGTTCTATATGTAGGATGTATCCGGTCTATAAACCAGAGGCTCTGGATGGACAGTTGGATAAATGGCTCTATATTTAGGATGTATCTGGTCTATAAACCAGAGGCTCTGGATGGACAGTTGGATAAATGGTTCTATATTTAGGATGTATCCGGTCTATAAACCAGAGGCTCTGGATGGACAGTTGGATAAATGGTTCTATATTTAGGATGTATCTGGTCTATAAACCAGAGGCTCTGGATGGACAGTTGGATAAATGGTTCTATATGTAGGATGTATCCGGTCTATAAACCAGAGGCTCTGGATGGACAGTTGGATAAATGGTTCTATATTTAGGATGTATCTGGTCTATAAACCAGAGGCTCTGGATGGACAGTTGGATAAATGGCTCTATATTTAGGATGTATCCGGTCTATAAACCAGAGGCTCTGGATGGACAGTTGGATAAATGGTTCTATATGTAGGATGTATAGAGGACATATATTCGGAGCGCTGTAAAAGCAAAAATAATTTTCTGGACAGCGAGGATGAGAATTGTGGAGTGACGGAGAAGTCCTGGCTGGTTATTAAGGGGTTAATGTCGGAGGTGGGATCACAGGGAGGTCCCTGACCCCGTAGCATAGACAGGTAAAGGTGAGATGACAGGTCATTCCCCTCTCCACATGCAATGAACATGAAGTCATTCTAAAGTCTCGCTTCTTTGTGTTTTCTGCATTTCCTGCCTGTGGTTCTCTATTACCATCAGTCTTCTTTATATTTTCCTCAGACCTGTGTAGATGCTGATTGGTGGAAAGATACAACTTCTCTCCATCTCTATATTTCACATACATTTGCAGAAAGCTTGGTGAAGTCTGGTCCTATTCTGACACTTCTCTCCTACATGTAAGAATCCAAAAAAAAATTGCTAGAAAATTACTTAGAACACCCGAACATTATATATATATATTTATTTTTTAGCAGATGCCCTAGAGAATAAAATGGTGTGTTGTGGAAAATTTTATTAATGTAAGTTGTCAGATGTCCCCCTGTGTCAGTTTTTCTGTAATGCGCTCATGTGAACGTATTCGCACTTACAGTCGTTGGTGGAAGACCGGTGGCGTGAAAATCTTCCTGTGGACACAGCAACGTTTGCTCTTTTAGGGACGTTTGTTTTATGCCTCGCCAAGGGACTGGCCACTTCTCGGCGTTGGCATTAAATGACTCCGAGCGGACAGATCTGCGTCCACGAGAACTATAGCATAACTATATGTAGCGGGGTCTCCTTTAAGGCCCTGGGACTACGTTACCCAGAACCCCGTTCGGCACCCAGGGTGCATTTAGCCACCGCAGAGACTCATGGGAGGGGCTATATAAGAAGAGGGCGAGGAGGAGCTCGGCCTCTTTGGACACCGCGCTGTAATCAACAGGTCTTCCTGTGCGGATCTGCTGCAGTGCAGGGCCTGAAGCCAGGGGCCTTGCACAAACTTCCAGAGAGCCTTCCACCCCACTGCGGAGCCTGGGTGGCACCTGACTTGTCGAGTTTGGACATCAGTTGGACCGGGGACCCGGCCGTTGCGGACACTGTGTGCGGAGACACAGTAGGTGGAAGTCCCGGACTGGGATCGCGTCCGGAGTGGTGAGCGAGCACCTGCTCATTCATATAAACTGTACTTTAACTAGGCCTAGAGACTGCCTTGGCCCTCCTGGTTCTCTTTACTGTCCCACAGGAGACTATTGGAGGAACTGAGTTGAGTAGTCTCCTGTGAGTGGTTCATTCTCTTTTTTAACTTTCCTACCCTTTGGATTACAAATTACTGTTCCTGTTGTGCACCACCAGTCAAGTTGCATGCGAAGAAATTGATCTTCCAGAGACTGAGTCTAAAGCTGGGTCAGGCCTGATCCGTAGGTAGAACTTTTGTTGCTGCGCCATAAGGGCGCATAGATAGAGATAGCTGCACTTGGCGGGTAATCGCCTGTATTATACTTTCTGTCGGCAGGGCTCTGCCGACATATATGTGTTATGTGTTAACCTTGTGCCTTTTATCCAAAGTAAAGAAACATTATAATTTATCACTTGCTATCAGTGTGTTATCTTCATGCAAAGAGGTTACCCTTGCAATACAGATAGATTGTGTGCATATACTGTTAGATTGTGATACGAGAACAATCCCTAGACTAGCTGTGCCAGAGTGGGTCGAGTAGATTGCCGGGGGTTGGCGGTGCTGTACGCAGGGCCCGAAACAAATCCAGCGGCTCTCTTAACTGGGGGTAGCACTACACGTGGGGGCTCTCGAGTCCGGGATCCTGTTACAGCAAGTAACGCGCCAAAAGTACCAGCATGGACCCACTGGAAGTAGAACAGTGGTGCAAGGCGGCCTACACAGATTCAGCCGCGGCAGTAGTCATAGAACTCCCAGGGACCTGGCAAGAAGTAGCAGTGAAGCGGTTAGTAACCTCACTGTCCCCGCAACAGAAGGTATAGGTGATGGATGTCAGGATGAATTCCACACTGACCCACGCGTTAATAGCTTGGATGAAGGAAATCCCAGAACATTTTAAGGGTCCAAGTATAAAAGCAATGGATGATCAGACCTATAGCTTAATACATGCGCTGCCACTCATACCGGGAGGATGGGTTCAGACACCTAAACCATCATCTCCACAGATATCTCCACCACAGTCCCCAAAAGCAGAAAACCGGAAGGCTAAAGAGAGTCCTGGGCCACCACCGGCCACCCTCAGCGCAGAATTATGCGCAGTCCTGGGGGAGATTGTAGCCCAGTGTAAGAAAGATCCTACAGACTACCAAATGTCGGGATACAGGAAACTTAGAATATTCTCTGGAAGGAAACCTGTACCTTCGGGAGAAGAGGGGTTTGAGGAGTGGTTAGACGGTGCCACTCAGGCCCTAGAAGCATGGGAAGTCCCAGAACACAGAAAGAAGCAGAGAATTGCTGAGAGTTTAAAGGGGCCTGCTCTAGAGGCCATACGCAACCTCAAGATGAGCAAGACAGACTGTGATGCACAGGACTATCTGGACATTCTACAGAATGTGTTCGGTGGAACAGAGAAAATCACTGAGCTCCATTACCAGCTGGAGCACTGCTACCAAAAGACGGGAGAGAAACTGTCAGAGTTCATGAGGCGCTTGGATAAGATCCTGCATAAGATGATACTGAAGAAGGGAATCGACCCACGGAAGGTGGATGAGGCCCGTGTTCAGCAGGTGATGAGAGGATCTCAGCCCCTGGACCCCATCGCCTTGGCACTACGCACAAGACAGGACGGGAAGAGCCTGGAGTACCCTGACTTAATACGAGTGGTCAGAGAGGAAGAAGCTATGCTGGAGGGGAAGAAGAGGAACCAACCAGTTGAGCCAGTTAACCCTCCTCCGGTGATGGTCAGGACGGCCATGACCCTGGAAAGAGACTCAGAGGTAGATACCTTAAAGTCACAGATGTCCCAGGTATTGGAGATGCTGACCTCTCTGATGAAAAAGGATCCAGGGATACCAGAGAGGGAGAGGGAAGGACCAAGGAAGGAACTGTTCCCAAACACCTCAGCGCCCGCATCCTTACAAGATTGGGGGGACATGACTTGTTTCAATTGTGGAGGGGTTGGCCATGCTGCCAGAGTGTGTTCCAGTCCCAAGAAAAAAAAACTGAATAACCGCAAGCCGGCGGAAAACTTCAGAGGGCCCCGGTGAAGGAGTCAACCGGGTGCCCATCATCTCCAGTGAGCTCCAAACTGAATGAGAAGCACAGGAAAAGAGTGGACAAGACCCCTCAGAAGAAACACAAGGTTCCTCAGTGGTAACACACAAAAAGAAAAAAAGAGAATAAAGTCCCTCAGCGGGTAGTTACACCCATTAAAAGGGGGGAGATCAATGCATACCAGGCCCAAGAGGGACTTAGGTCCAAAGAGAAAAGAAAGAAAGAAAGTCCAAAAGGGAAACGCAAAGATCCAAGGAAAGAGACCCCTTTGATGCGATATCCAGAGAAGCTGATAGGTCCCTCCCCGATAGTACCTGTCCAAGTAGAAGGAGTCTACACAAGAGCCATATTGGATACTGGGGCACAAGTGACCCTGTTGTACCGGAACTTTTATGACAAGCATCTAAGTCACCTACCCATCCAGAAGATTGAAGAGCTGGAGATATGGGGAATTGGGACAGAGAGTTTCCCTTATGATGGCTATCTGCCTATAAAACTGACTTTTGACCCGTCCATAGCCGGGGAGGCCGAAGTGTTCGATACTTTAGCTGTGGTATGCCCCCGACCGCCTGGAGCTAACAAGAGTTCCTAATAATAGGGACCAACACTGATCTGGTCCGAAGACTCTTGGCCCCTCTAACAAAAGGAAAAGACCCCACAGTCACTGAGATACACCCAATGTTGAAGACAGCCTACCAGCGACTGATCTTGGAACAGAAGGCCCCAGAAGAGGGGGTAGGGAAGGTCTGGAGGCTGGGAAGGAGAGAAATAGTGCTGCAGTCTGGTGAAGTAGCCTGTTTAAAAGCCACTGTGAAACTCACTTGGGAGCAGCCTGGGCCCTTTGTTATGTTGGAACCCGACCCAAGGGGAGAACACTCGGGCTTAGAAGTAGTCCCAGAAGTGGTCCCATTGAGGGCCCTGAAGAAGGCCCACTGTAAGGTACCTGTGAGTGTCAGGAATACTACGGATGGCCCCATGGAGATCCCAGCCAGGATATTGCTGGGCCAGATGAGCCCTGCTACCCCAGTTGCTTTGTCGGATGTGGAGAAGACAGATGGAGAAAGCACTGTGTGGGAGAAACTTTCCACGGAGAATCCAAACCTCCCCAGAGCTTGGAAAGAGAGAGCCAAGGCCCAGTTGACCAGGTGGAAAAAGATCTTCTCCCAAGATGAGTTCGATGTGGGGTGTGCAAGGAGTGCCACCCATCGAATCCGCCTCCAGGAAGACAAGCCCTTCAGGGAGAGAGTCAGGCGAGTTCCGTTAGCAGACCTCGAGGACTTGAGGGAACAGCTCGCCGAGCTCAAGCGAACCGGTGTGATTCGAGAATCTAGAAGCTCCTATGCCTCCCCGATAGTGGTGGTCAGAAAGAAGAATGGGTCATTGAGGCTGTGCATAGACTACAGGACCCTCAACAGGAGAACCGTACCCGACCAGTACACCACTCCGAGGATAGAAGATGCCCTACAGAGCTTGTCTGGAGCCAAGTGGTTCAGTGTTATGGACCTCAAGAGTCAGTACTATCAAATCCCGATGCATCCAGGAGACAAAGAGAAGACGGCTTTCATAACCCCAGTAGGGTTCTTTGAATTTGACCGGATGCCCCAAGGTCTGTCTGGAGCCCCAGCCACCTTCCAACGTCTCATGGAGAAGACTGTGGGAGACATGAACCTCATCGAAGTCCTTGTATACTTAGATGACATCATTGTCTTCGGGAGAACCTTGGAAGAACATGAAGAGAGGCTGGAGAAAGTTTTGAGAAGACTAAGTGAGGAAGGACTCAAGCTCTCACCTGAAAAATGCCAGTTCTATCAGTCATCAGTCAACTATCTGGGACACATAGTGTCCGAGGATGGGGTAGCAACAGACCCCGAGAAGTTGGAGACAGTCACCTCCTGGCCAAGGCCCACCACTGTGACAGAACTCAGATCTTTCTTGGGGTTCTGTTCCTATTATAGGAGATTCGTGGAGGGGTTTGCTTGGATAGCCAGGCCTCTGAATGAGCTGCTCAAGACGGAGGGGGAAGAGGATGACTCGGGCCCCAGGAAGCCAGGGAAGACAGTCAAGGACCAGTGGAACGAGAAATGTGAAGATGCCTTTCAGATGTTGAAGAAAAACTTAACCACTGCCCCTGTCTTGGCCTACGCAGACCCAAAGAAGCCTTATGAACTTCACGTAGATGCCAGTCATGATGGTCTGGGAGGAGTGCTCTACCAGGAGCATGAAGGGCAACTGAGACCCGTTGCATATGTGAGCAGAAGTCTGACTCCCTCTGAAAAGAACTACCCCACCCATAAGTTGGAGTTCCTGGCCCTTAAGTGGGCGGTAGTTGACAAACTCAGAGACTATCTGTATGGGGCAGAATTCACAGTGAAAACCGACAACAACCCCCTCACCTATCTTTTCACCACAGCAAAGCTGGATGCCACAGGACATAGATGGCTGGCGGCACTGTCTGCCTTCAATTTAAGCCTAAAATACAGGCCTGGGGCTGGAAATCGAGATGCAGATGCCTTGTCTAGAAGATCTTATGTCCCCACCTGCAGTACAGAAGATTGGACCCAAGTGGCACCCGACGGGGTGCGGGCCCTCTGTCAAGGGGCTGAACTCCAAGCCAGTGGCGGCTCAAGAGCAGGAGAAATAGGGTTACCATAGTAGGAGTTCCCAAGCAGTACTGTGGGGTAACCCAACTGGGGGAAGATAACTTGCCAAAACTGTCCAAAAAAGAGTTGAGATCTGACCAATTGGAAGACCCCATGGGGAGATTGGTTCTAGAGGCCCTGGAGAATCAGGATCCGAATAGACTCCTACGTCACCCTTCAAAGGAAGCTCGCCTGTTGAAGAAGGAGTGGGACAGGTTGCAGGTGCATCAGGTAGTGGTCTACCGAAGGGGCCCCTCTGATGACCTGGAAGACAAATGGCAATTGTTCCTGCCCGAGAAACATAGAGAGACTGTCATGGTTACTCTACACGACAACCATGGCCACCTAAGGGCGGAAAGAACCTTCCAACTCGTTAGGAACCGTTTCTATTGGCCCTGCATGAGGGCTGAAGTTGAAGAATACTGCCACTCATGTGCACGATGCATCCAGAGAAAGACTCTACCCCATCAAGCTGCCCCAATGGGCCATCTGCAAAGTCAAAGCCCACTGGATCTGGCATGCATTGATTTTCTCTGCCTCAAACCTGACCTGAGTGGACTAGGAAATGTTCTGTAGTAACCGACCATTTCACCCGGTATGCCCAGGCCTTCCCAACCAAAGACCAGAAGGCTTCCACTGTAGCTAAAGTGCTTATGGAGAAATACTTCGTACATTATGGGCTACCACAATGGCTTCATTCAGATCAGGGAAGGGATTTTGAAAGTCGGTTGATCCGCAAGCTCCTGGATTCCTTGGGGATCAAGAAGACAAGGACTACCCCCTACCATCCACAAGGTGATGCTCAGCCGGAGAGGTTCAACCGAACCCTGCTCAACATGCTGGGGACCTTAAGCAATGAAAAGAAGCAGCATTGGAGCAACCACATAGCGGCAGTTGTGCATGCATACAACAGCACCACCCGTGACGCTACAGGGTACTCACCCTATCGACTTATGTTCGGAAGAGAAGCAAGACTACCAGTAGATCTGGCCTTTGGCACTTCCCTAGACCATTGTTCTGCCACTTCCCACAAAGGATATGTTGATAGACTCAGACATAATTTCAAATTAGCCTATGAACAGGCCCAGGCGGCTTTGGAACAAAGGGGGGGCCCGCAACAAGAAAAACTTTGATCTGAAAGTTCGACCCACTCTAGCTGTGCCAGAGTGGGTCGAGTAGATTGCCGGGGGTTGGCGGTGCTGTACACAGGGCCCGAAACAAATCCAGTGGCTCTCTTAACTGGGGGTAGCGCTACATATACGACAATTGTGGCCCATTGAGAGCCATCGTTTTCGTATGGTTCCCGTCATTGGAAGCGGTGCATGTCACTGCTAGTCTATTTGAATGTATACATGTCTGTGATTGGTTCTTTTGTTGTATTCATGTATTGTATTGTATTGTATTAGCTGTATTTAACATATCCTTATATGGTCATCTGCTGGGTGGAGCTCACACCCTGTGAGCTCACTTCCTATGGAGGAGGTCACATGTTGTGACATCACTTCCGACTGGGAGTTTAATAAAAGACCGAGAGAAGCAGCTCCTGGGCAGTGTTTGCTGGGATGTCGAGATGAACCTAACAGTGTGGTGATGATGCTTCTTGATTTGAATGAATGGGAATAGAATGGAAGGTGAGTGAATTTTAGCTTAAGATGCATTATATCATTGAGACTAAATGTGTTACTATTAGAGACACGATATCTGCGTACAGCCTAATTTCGCTGACAGGTGGTCATTCCAATTTTTTATGTCACACGGTATTTGTGCAGCAGTTTTCAATAAAGTTTTTTTTTTTTAAATACACTTTAACCACTTCAGCCCCAGACCATTTGGCTGCTAAATGACCAGAGCCCTTTTTGCGATTCGGCACTGCGTCGCTTTAACTGACAATTGCGCGGTCGTGCGACGTGGCTCCCAAACAAAATTGACGTCCTTTTTTCCCCAGAAATAGAGCTTTCTTTTGGTGGTATTTGATCACCTCTGCGGTTTTTATTTTTTGCGCTACAAACAAAAACAGAGCGACAATTTTGAAAAAAAGTGCAATATTTTTTTACTTTTTGCTATAATAAATATCCCCAAAAAATATATCAAAATTTTTTTTTCCTCAGTTTAGGCCGATACGTATTCTTCTACATATTTTTGGTAAAAAAAAGCGTATATTGATTGGTTTGCGCAAAAGTTATAGCGTCTACAAAATAGGGGATAGTTTTATAGCATTTTCATATATATATATTTTTTTAACTAGTGATTTTTATCGTGACTGCGACATTATGGCGGACACATCGGACACTTTTGACACATTTTTGGGACCATTGTCCTTTTTACAGCGATCAGTGCACTGATTACTGTGAAAATGACACTGGCAGTGAAGGGGTTAACCACTAGGTGGCGCTGTAGGGGTTAAGTGTGCCCTAGGGAGTGCTTCTAGCTGTAGGGGGGGATGGGCTGTGTGTGACAAGACAGTGATCACCGCTCCCGATTACGGGAAGCAGTGATCAGTGTCATTGTCACTAGGCAGAGCGGGGAGATGCTTGTTGTTTACATCATTATCTCCCCGTTCTTCCTCACCGTGAGACGATCGTGGGTATCTACGCGGCGATCAGGTCCGTGGGACCCGCGGTCGGGCTCACGGAGCACGGATCCACAATGCCGCTTCCTTAAAGGGGACGTATATATATACGTCCTTCTGCCCAGGAGTGCCATTCTGTCGACATATAAGTGCGTGCGGCGGTCGGCAAGTGGTTAATAAAAATAAATATATATTTTTTTATTGAGAATGTGATAGCGCCGGCCAATAGTCAACTTCTTTCGTATTTCTTTCTTCTTTATTTATAGAGAATGTGCAGTTTTTTTTATTTTTTATTATTCAATACATTTTAGTGCAAAAAAATACAATATATAACCCAATTTTTTGGGTAAAGTATAAAACATGATGTTACGCCGAAGAAATAGATACCAAACACGTCGCGCTTTAAAATTGCGCACACTCGTGGAATGGTGACAAGCTACGACACTCAAAAATCTCCATAGGCGACGCTTTAAATATTTTTACCAGGTTACCAGTTTAGAGTTACAGACGAGATCTACTGCAAGAAAAAAAAAATAACACTGATCTCACGCTTTCCAGAAACAAAAAATGGCTCATTGCTTCCGGCCCCTAATGACGCGTACACGCGACCGGTTCTTCCGATGGTTTTCCCGACAGAATTCCTCTCAGCCTACCTTGCATACACACGCTCAGACAAAAGTCCGCCCGTCCAAAGTGCGGTGACGTACAACACGTACAACGGCACTATAAAGGGGAAGTTCCATTCGGATGGCGCCACCCTTTGGGCTGCTTTTGCTGATCCTCGTATTAATAAAAGTTTGAGAGACGATTCGCGCTTTTCAGCCTCGTGCTCTTCAGTCCGTTACAGCGTGACGAATGTGATATCTCCATTACGAACGCTAGTTTTACCAGAAAGAGTGCTCCCGCCTCGTACTTGATTCTGAGCATGCGCGTTTTTTTTTTGCATAGAGACGAATGGTTTTCCCGGCAGGATTTTTTCCTGACGAGGAAAAAAGAGATCCTGCTCTCTTTTTTTTTTGTCCGGCAGTTTTCCCGTTGGAAAAACTGCGATGGAGCATACACACGGCCGGGATTCCCGACCAAAAGCTCTCATAGCAGTTTTCCCGTCGGAAAAAATGGTCGTGTGTACGAGGCATTAGGCTCAGTTCACACTGCTGTGACTTGGGATCCGTGAGACCTCCCAAGTCACATGAGATGTGAAATCCCATGTTAGTCCATGAGAGCCGTCTCCCAATCAGCACTACTGAAGTCGCTCCGACTTTAGAAAAGGTTCCTGGACTACCTCAAGGCGACTTCTCCCTGACTTGTGACCATAGACTTTAAAGTCTGATCTTCATCTATATTGATGTGATTTGGATCCAACGTAACAGGAAGATTACCCAGGCATTCCCTGAAAGTTGCATCAAAGTAGTACTCAAGTCGCCAGGAACTCGCCTGGCAAAGTTGCACTGTAGGTCACAGTAGTCCAATCCAAGCCTTAGACCATAGAGATAATCAGGGACATTCCAGTCCCCGTTCAGCTCTGTGATTAACCGGCGGAACCGCCGACTTCAATGCCAGACCCCCCCCCCCCCCCCCGATCATACAGGAATACAGGAGAGCCTGGAGAGGCACTGGCGGGCAGTGGGAGGGCCCTCGCGCCCCTTGTTAAAAGCCATCCAGCAGTTAATTAGCTGCTAGGATCACTTTAACAATGTGGGGCATCGCCGGCTGAGAAAAACTATACAGGGTTATGGCTGACAGCTGCAGCCCCGGTATAACTGCTTGAACACAATGGCATGCATGTACAGTACATGATTGTGTGTCAAGTAATTAAGGGGTTCCCTTTATTGACTTGCTTAAAGGAGTAGTAAAGGTAAATGTTTTTTCACCTTAATGCATCCTATGCATTAAGGTGAAAAAACATCCGACAATACCGCCCCCCCCCTGAGCCCCCCGTTTTACTTACCTGGCCCCTCGAAAGTCCCGCGCTCGCCCCCGTCATCCTCTTCGGTTCTCAGCCTGGCCGCCGATTGACTACACTGGATGGATTGAAAGCAGCGCAGCCATTGGCTGGCGCTGCTGTCAATCACATCCAATGACGAGGCGCGCGCCGGGGGGCGGGGCCGAGTGATACAGTCGGCGGCTATGGCCGCCGCTGCATCACGGGAGCGCGCCCGCAATAACTCCACACCATGCGAGCTCGCTCGCATTATGGTGTGGAGTCCTTGTGGGGAGGAGCCGAGACAGCCGCCGAGGGACCCCAGAAGACCAGGATCGGGGGCCACTGTGTCCAAAACGAGCTGCACAGTGGAGGTAAGTATAAACTGTTTGTTATTTTTTTGGAAAAAAAAAAGAGAAGCTTTAGTGTCCCTATAAGTTATTAAGTGTAGCGGGGGTTCCAAATTTAGGGACTGCTATACCAAATTTAGGGGTGATTTGAGTACTAGTTGACTCAAATCTTTTTAATTGCTGGACTCTGTCTTGTTATTATTTCACCTGGTGTGCAGTTCCCCTAAGAAGTATGGGTGGCGCTGTCATCTATACTCGGGGTTGAACTAAAGGTGATGGGGCAGCGATTTGGTGTCTCCTCTCGGCAGCCATACAGTGGGTGTGGTGGACCTGCTGTGCATGCCGGGAGGGGGTACAAAATGGACAGACGCCATAGAGAGGGGGGAGTTGGAGAGTTTTAGAGTCGGAGTCGAGTTGCCACCCCGGGGGAAGGTATTGTGTGGAGTCCAGTTTCGAGTGCATGGCACCTTTAGTCCTGGGACTGCAACTTCAGCCCTGGGCCCAGCACCTTTAGCTGGAGCCCACTTCGGGAGGAAGAATCCCAGGGTGCCACCTTGCGAGGGGACCCGTTTCTGGATCAGGAGGCCGGGGGAGGACCGTTCTGAAGGACTGGTGAGAGAATCACAGTGAAGGAAGGGGCCCAGTAACACTCCGGAGGGATGTCATCCATCCGGAAACCAGGGGCCTAACATCTGGACCATCAGGAGGTTTGGGGTACCATAGATCCGGTGGCAGAGGATCTCCTAGACGCATCCATTAGAGAACTAAATTGACTGTTCGAGCTGCACGCCGGCTGCTAGTGCCATTGGGTGACTATCCGGGTGAGCTGTACCCACTCGGGATTGAGTGGCGATGAAGCCAGAAGTGCCTGAATTCCATCTGTCTTCCTAACACCTTTCTCCTTTCATGCATAAGAAAATAAAGCTCTACGTTGGAGTGATATACTGGTGTGGACCTTGGAGTTACTTGGGGCATAGAGACTCTGTCCTTACACACTAGGGACAGAATCCAACACTGAGGGGATCGCTGCAAAGACCCGTAAGGAAACTAAGTGTGCCTAACCTCTGCAACCCAGGGGGTACGGGCATGGCGGAGACCACATGCTCCTTCCTCTCCAGTGAACGAGCCAAAGAGTGGAGAAGGAGGGCGGCGGGTGAGCCACTACATAAGGAAGCAAGCCTTCGGGATAACTCAGATCCCGTCTTTTGAGATACGTTAGATCCCCGATTCTGGCTACATCCAAGGTAAGAACATTCCATGCAGAGGTGATCACAACGAGAAAGGCCACCTTGTAAGTTGGATCAGACAAGGAAATATCCTGTGTTGCAGGCCGCAAAAGAGCCTCATGCCTGATGGCGCCCAGCTTATGTATCCCTCCCCTCATTTGGCATTGCTTTGGGACGTCCCATTAGTAATGACTAAGTCGCTCTGTGTCCCGTGATGTACTCCAAGAAAAGGATTTTACAGGTAAGCTGTTATAAAAATCCCTTTTTCTTTTTCGTACATCACGGGACACAGAGCGACTTAGTCATTACTAATGGGACGTCCCAAAGCAATGCCAAATGAGGGGAGGGATACATAAGCTGGGCGCCATCAGGCATGAGGCTCTTTTGCGGCCTGCAACACACTGCGCCCAAAGGCGACATCCTCCTGACTTGTGACGTCTACCTGGTAGAACCTAGTAAACGTGTGTACTGAAGACCATGTTGCGGCCTTACAGATTTGAGCCAGGGAGGCCTGGTGATGCACTGCCCATGAAGTTCCAACTGCTCTCGTGGAGTGCGCCCTAACTTTGAACGGAGGCGGTCTCCTTCTCAAGCCATAGGCTTGTATTACGACCTGTCGAATCCACTTGGTTAAAGTAGATTTTTGATGCTGCCTGACCCTTTCTGGGGCCTTCCGGCAGAATAAACAAAGTATCCGTTCTACGAATCTGAGCAGTGGCTTTAAGATAAGCTTTAACTGCTCTTACTACATCCAAAGAATGCAATAACTTTTCCTCTACCGAACTAGGTTTGGGGAAAAAAGAAGGAAGAACCACATCTTGGTTCAAATGAAACCTCGATACCACCTTAGGAAGAAGGCTGGATGAGGACGTAACACTACTCTGTCCTTATGGACAACCAGATATGGCTCCTTACAGGACAAGGCGGCTAATTCCGATACTCTTTTAGCCGAACAAATGGCTACTAAGAAAATCAATTTCCTGGTGAGAAGAACCAAGGAAATGTGCCGCAATGGTTCAAATGGTTGTTTCTGTAGAACCGACAGAACCAGGTTTAAGTCCCATGGACATATGGGAATACTAACCGGAGGGCTAATACGCATCACTCCTTGTATGAAAGCTTTGACTAATGAATGCAAAGCCAAGGGCCTTTGTAAAAATATTGACAAGGCCGTCTGACCCTTGATAGTACTCAAGGCCAGCTTCCTATGTACAGCCCACTGTAGGAAGTCCAGAATCCTACCTATTACGTATTTACGTGGATGCCATTTCTTGGCCTCACACCACGTGATGTACGCCTTCTAGACCCTATAATAGATCTGCCTGGATACCAGCTTCCTGGCATTGATCATGGTAGATACCACAGGATTAGAGAGCCCTCTCTTTTTTAGAATGTGGGCTTCAATAGCCAGGCCGTCAAACCTAGGGCTGGTAAGGAAGGGTAGTATATCGGTCCTTGCGAAAGCAGGTCCGGACGATGTGGGAGGGTCCCAGGACTTCCCACTGACATTTTTACAATCTCCGCGTACCATACCCTTCGGGGCCACGCTGGAGCCACCAGAATCACTGGTTTCTTTTCTACCCTGATTCTGCGGATTAATCGCGGTGGGAATGCATATATCAGCTTGAACTGATCCCAAGGGAACACTAGGGCATCTGAACCGCAAGCTAGGGGATCCCTTGTGCGAGACACAAATCTGTCCACCTTTGCGTTGAATCTGGATGCTAGCAGATCTACATCCGGTGTTCCCCACCGCTGGCATAATGCCTGGAAAACCTCGGGGTGAAGAGACCATTCCCCCGGGCATAATTGCTGGCGACTTAAAAAGTCCGCTCTCCAATTTTCCACTCCTGGGATGAAAACCGCGGATATGGCTGGGACATATCTTTCTGCCCATTCCAGGATGCAATTCGCTTCCCTCTGGGCTGCACGTCTCCTGGTGCCACCCTGGTGATTGATATATGCCACTGCTGTGGCATTGTCTGATTGAATTCTGACAGGGGACCCTTGGAGTTTGGATGTCCATGCTACTAGGGCATACCGGGCTGCTCGTATCTCTAAGAGATTGATGGGCAGGGCCTTCTCTGCTTCTGACCACTTGCCCTGGAGAGACCATTGCTCCAGTACTGCCCCCCAGCCTATGAGGCTGGCATCTGTAGTGACCACATTCCAAGAAACCGGACTGAAGGGTTTCCCTTTTTCCAGATTCTGGGGAACCAACCACCAACGGAGGCTCTTGCGAACGGAAGGGGACAGGGACATTGGTAAGTCTAAAGCCTGAACTTTTTTGTTCCAGGCTGACAGTATGGCCCTCTGCAAGTTCCTTGAATGGAATTGACCGTAGGGTACTGCTTCGAATGAAGCCACCATTTTTCCCAGCAGCCTCATGCACAGGCGTATGGATGGTTTTCTTTTTTGTACCCACTAAGTGGGTCAAATCTTTCAAAGACGACACCTTCTCTGGAGGTAAGAAAATCTTTCTCTGATTTGAATCCAGTCTTAGCCCCCAAGTATTCCAGACTTTTGACTGGTTTTAGGGCTGACTTGTCTCGGTTGATAATGCAACCGTGAGATTCCAGATACTTGATTGTCTTGTGAACGACCACTTCTAGTTTTTTTCACTGAGTGGTCTATCAGCAACAAGTCGTCTAGATATGCCATTATCGTTACACCTTGTGTTCCTAGTTTGGCCAATCGTAGGGCCAGAATTTTTGTGAACACTCGTGGTGCTGTGGCCAGACCGAAAGGTAAGGCTCTGAACTGAAAATGGCGCCCTTCTACTGCAAAGCGTAGAAATTTCTGGTGGGCCGGACAGATGGGAATGTGCAAATAAGCATCCCTTATGTCGATCGAGGCTAGCCATTCCTGCCCTTGTAGGGCGGTGGCCACCGATCGGATCGACTCCATCCGAAAAGTCCTGATATTTAGGAACTTGTTTAGCCCTTTTAGATTTAATATGGGCCTCACGTCCCCATTTGGTTTGGGGACTGTGCCAAGGTTCGAGTAAAACCCGAACCCGCTTTCTTCCAAGGGAACCCTCATGATTACCCTTGGAGCAATAGTTGTTCTAGTGCCAGAAGGAGGGATCCACTCTTCTGGGGATCGCTTGGCACGTTTGACCTTATAAAATGGGCAGGAGGAATGTCTTTTAACTCCAGCTTGTATCCCAGACTTACTGCGGAGATCACCCATCTGTCTCTGATGGTGTTCCGCCAGGTCTCTGTGAACAACTGAAGTCTTCCCCTCACCCGATTGAGTGGGGGCAACCCTTCATGACTTGGGGGGAGGTTTTGTACCTCTCTT
The DNA here is from genome assembly GCA_029206835.1 of Rana muscosa. Taxonomy (NCBI): domain Eukaryota; kingdom Metazoa; phylum Chordata; class Amphibia; order Anura; family Ranidae; genus Rana; species Rana muscosa. The sequence goes on from JARGYO010005626.1 coordinate 226,330,456, forward strand.
GACCCAGGGTTTCTTGTTACCCTGTGATTGTCCCTGATTTCTGCCCCCTGGATTTGACCGCGGAGGCCGTCGGAACTGTTTCACAGCCGATGTGCCAGGGACTGGAGAAGTAGGCCTCTTAAAAGAAGGACTTCTACCCTTGTTCTTAACCGGCAAGAGTGTACTTTTACCGGCAGAAATTTTCTGGATATACTTGTCCAGATCTTCTCCAGATAAGCGTTCTCCATGAAATGGGAAACTAATCAGCAATTTCTTACAGGGAGCTTCAGCAGACCAGTTTTTGAGCCATAGAAGTCTACGCATATGTACTACAGACAGCGTAAAGCGGGAGGCCTGTTGGATTGTATCCTTTATGGCGTCCACCGCAACACAAGGCTCTAGGTAGGTCAGCTAGGGCAAGAGCCTGCTGATCTGGTAAGTCCTTTAAGACTTGTTTCAACTGATCTTTCATTGCTTGGCAGACTCCAGTCGCTGCTACCGCAGGTTGTGTCACCATGCTTGCTGTAGAGAAAGCAGATTTTAGTAAAGACTCCAATTTTTTATCTATTGGGTCTTTGAACATTGGAACATTATCTACTGGACATGTCAGTGATTTATTCACAGAAGAGATGGCTGCGTCCACTGTAGGGACCCTCCATTTTTTTATGAACTTATCCTCCATGGGATAGATCACTGGAAATCTCTTGGGGGGAGTAAATATTTTACAGGATGCTCCCAATCCTGGTAAATAAGCCCTTCCAATAAAGGATGGATTGGGAAGGAACAGACAGCCTGGGGAGCTTTCAGCGACCCCAGCGAGGAAACAGTAGTGGTTGATGGTTCCGCCAGAGGCATTTTAAATGCTGATCGGACCATATTAGTCAGAGACTGAACCCATAATCTTTCAGCCTGAGATGCTGAGAGAGGTTCTTCCACTGTTGATTCCTCTATAACTGAATCAACCTCATCCTGATCCCCTTCAGGTAGGTCGATCTCTGTGTGGGGCTGTTCCTCCACTAACAGGCACTCTGAAGGAGGAGACGGAGATCGGACGCGCTTTCCCTGTGACAGGGAAGCAGCGATCAATGCTGTTAATCTCTCTTCCAATCCTCCCAGAGTTGAGGATAAAACCTCCTCTGTTATATATACAGGAGCAGGTGGACTGGGGACAGCCGCAGCACCAGGCACTCCTGCGGGGTTTCTACGGCTACTGACCTCTGAATTCTCAGGGGAGATTGGTGCAGTACAAGCATGCCCAATATCCTCAGAGCCCGATGGAGACCCCTTTGGCTTCCTGGAAGACCTATTTCCGGAGCGTCTGGACGACATATCCTTTAAGCACAAAGCTGAGGTATTCCCGTCGTCATACACCAATTTTGCTGGTAATAGTCTAACACAGTTGCTGCTATATACCAGCTGGTGTCCACTAAAGTGTCTTTCTATGGGGATGCCTGCATCAACCGCCTCTGTGTGCCACTGTTTGTTGCTAGCTCTGCTTGCATCCAGCTGACACTGTACTGTGTCTTTTACACATGCTGGGACGCCTGCACATGCGCAGAAGCGCCGCGGCGCGCATCGAGCGTCATCCACCCGCTCCGCCCCTTTTTTTTTCATAGGAGGCGCGTGCACGTGCCCGCGCCCGTGCGCCATTGGCGCCCTTTTCAAAACCAAGCAGGGACTAGGAGCCAGGGCCCTTTTTGCCGGAGGGCCTGTGCGGTGGATGAGCGCAGCAACAGGGCAGAGGAAGTGGATTCCCACAGAGAACTTACCAACTGCCTGGATCTTTTGACTTGAGAAAACCAAAGATCCACATGACAAGAAAAAATGGACCACAGCGGCCTCTAGTGGTTTAACACAGGTACCGCGGTAATCTTTTTTTTTTTTTTTTTCTTGACTACTATTAAAATTTTACATTTTCCAGTAGTTACAGGCATACACAGATATTAGCGGGAATACCGTTAGGTAACAGACAGAAAGACAAATTAGGCTTGGGGGTCCCCCAATAGAACCAAGTTCCTGGGGGCCCCCACTTACCTGTTCCCCGCCGCAGGACTCTGTTTGGTCCACAGAAGCCCAAACTTCACCTCTCACGGCAGGCATTGTAATTAAACCTTCAGGGACCGGGTTCCCAAGGATTCCACTCCCCTGGACCTGTATAGCACCCTGCACAGACAACATCTTGGTCGTGGGTATGACCAGAGCTCTGGATCCCAGGGTCCAGCCCTCCTAAGAGAGGCATTACAGGCAAAACCTTGCTCTTCTGCTGCAAGGCCCGGGTACCGACCGTTTAGCTATGAAGCTTTTTTGGTGGGATCCGGAATAGCTTACTAAGGCCCAAAAGAACCTGTACGCAAGCTCAGTGAAAAACACATGTTACTCTTTGGCCAACACCTTAGACACTGGCAAAAAACTGAGGTGCTCCCGGATGGGAGGGGCTTATATAGGGGAGGGTACTTCCGGTTTGGAAGTTGCCAGTGCCAGCACCTGAAGGTAAACTATAAAACCCATTAGTAATGACTAAGTCGCTCTGTGTCCCGTGATGTACGAAAAAGAAATTATATTTTTTATAGCTTTTTTGGGGATATTTATTATAGCAAAAAGCAAAAAATATTGCATTTTTAAAAAAAATTGTCGCTCTATTTTTGTTTATAGCGCAAAAAATAAAAACCGCAGAGGTGATCAAATACCACCAAAAGAAATCTCTATTTGTGGGAAAAAAAATACGCCAATTTTGTTTTGGAGCCACGTCGCACGACCGCGCAATTGTCAGTTAAACGGACGCAGTGCCGAATCGCAAAAAGGGGCCTGGTCCTTTAGCTGCAAAATGGTCCGGGGCTGAAGTGGTTAAAGGGGTTGTAAAGGTTCGTTTTTTTATTTTCTAAACAGGTTCCCTTAAGCTCGTGCATTGTTGGTTCACTTACCTTTTCCTTCGATTTCCTTTCTAAATGTTTTTTTTTGTCTGAATTTCTCACTTCCTGTTCCTCCTCAGTAAGCTTCCCCCCATCACCCGAGCCGTTCTGGTTGGGGGTTAGTCAGCGTGCCCCCCCTCCTCTCTTGGGACTACATCCCTGCGGGGAGACGCTGTGAACGTTCACAGGCACGGGGGGGCTCCCCGCAGGGATGTAGTCCCAAGAGAGGAGGGGGGGGCACGCTGACTAACCCCCAACCAGAACGGCTCGGGTGATGGGGGGAAGCTTACTGAGGAGGAACAGGAAGTGAGAAATTCAGACAAAGAAAAAAAATAACATTTAGAAGGGAAATGGAAGGAAAAGGTAAGTGAACCAACAATGCACGAGCTTAAGGGAACCTGTTTAGAAAATAAAAAAACATACCTTTACAACCCCTTTAAGGTCCTATGGAGTCACGGGGGAACATACAGGGGGGAGCTATGTATGCCATATCTTACACAAAAACCTTACCTAAGGAATGAGAGGCCAGGGGTCCCTGAAACGGAATGGCCAAGGCTGAGATTAGTCCTTTGATAATACTAAAGGCAAGATTCTGATCTAGACCAGCCTGGAGGAAAGACAGGATGCATTCCATGAAGTGTTTTCTAGGATTTAACCAGATAAAATAGTTTTTTTACCCCCCCAAAATAATTGAGGGAGGGATTTTTGCTGGGAGGGGGAAGGAAATAGGAGAGATTTGTGCTTGTGGGGACATTTGGGGGAAGAATGTGTGCTAGGATGGGGGGTTTGTGTTTGAAGGGGAAATTTGAGGGGTAGATGGAGGGGCCATTTTTTGCGATTCGGCACTGCGTCGCTTTAACTGACAATTGCGCGGTCGTGCGACGCTGTATCCAAATAAAATTCACGTCTTTTTTTCCCCACAAATAGAGATTTCTTTTGGTGGTATTTGATCACCTCTGCAGTTTTTATTTTTTGCGCTATAAACAAAAATAAAGCGACAATTTTTTTTTTTTAAAAACACAATATTTTGTACTTTTTGCTATAATAAATATCCCATTTTTTTTTTTTTAAAGTAATTTTTTTACCTCAGTTTAGGCCGATACGTATTCTTCTACATATTTTTGGTAATAAAAATTGCAATAAGTGTATATCGATTGGTTTGCGCAAAAGTTATAGCGTCTACAAAATAGGGGATAGTTATATGGCATTTTTATTATTATTTTTTTGTACTAGTAATGGCGGCGATCTGCGATTTTTATCGTGACTGCGACATTATGGCGGACACATTTTTGGGACCTTTGGCATTTATACAGCGATCAGAGCTATAAAAACGCACTAATTACTGTGTAAATGTCACGGACAGGGAAGGGGTTAACACTAGCGGGCGATCAAGGGGTTAATTGTGTTCCCTAGTGTGTGTTCTAACTGTGGAAGGAGGGGACTTACTATAGGAAATGACAGATCGTAGCTCCTACCTATTAGGAACTCATGATCTGCATTTCCTCTCCTCACAGAAAAGGGATGTGTGTCCCTGTTCTTCCTCTCGTGCCCGCGATCGCTCGTGGCCGGCAGTCATCCCGACCGCCGGTCACGAGCATCGGCATTCCCGCAGTGCAGCGCGCGCACTCACCTGCTATCCAGTTTAAAGGAGCCGACGTCCAGCTACGACGGCTCACGGGATCGTGCAGACTTGCCGCAGTATAATGACGGCGGCAGGACGGCAAGTGGCTAATGCAGTGTTTCTCAACTCCAGTCCTCAAGGCGCCCCAACAGGTCATGTTTTCAGGCTCTCCATTGTTTTGCTCAGGTTATTTGATTAGTTTAACTGCTTTAGTAATTCCCACAGCTGTGTCATCTGAGGGAAATCCTGAAAACATGACCTGTTGGGGCGCCTTGAGGACTGGAGTTGAGAAACACTGGGCTAATGTCTAAACCGCTGGCAACAATAGTGAGTACACCCCGAAGTGAAAATGTCCAAATTGGGCCCAAAGTGTCAATATTTTGTGTGGCCGCCATTATTTTCCAGCACTGCCTTCACCACTTCCATACCGGGCACTTAAACACCTTCCTGCCCAGACCAATTTTCAGCTTTCGGCGCTGTCGCACTTTGAATGACAATTGCGCGGTCATGCTACACTTTACCCAAACAAAATTTTTATCATTTTGTTCCCACAAATAGAGATTTCTTTTGGTGGTATTTGATCACCTCTGCGATTTTTATTTTCTGCTAAAAAATAAAAAAAAAGACAACATTTTGAAAAAAAAAAGTTTTTTTTTTGGTTTCAGTTACAAAACTTTGTAAATAAGTTCGTTTTCTCCTTCACTGATGGGGCTGCAGTGACGGACACGGATAAGGCGGCACGGATGGGCACCGATGAGGTGGCACAGATGGGCACCGATGAGGTGGCACAGATGGGCACCGATGAGGTGGCACGGATGGGCAACGATCGGCGGCACAGATAGGCGGCACGGGTGGGCACAGATAGGCGGCACGGGTGGGCACAGATAGGCGGCATGGATGGGCACTGATAGGTGTCACGGGTGGGCATTGATAGGTGGCACTGTACTGTACTAATGGATGCCAAACAATAATGCCTGCCAATCAGTGGTGCCCATTGTGGGCACTGATTGGCATCCATTGTGGCACTGATTGGCATCCATTATCCCTGGTGGTCTAGGGTGGCATACCTTACATGGTGTGCTTCCCTGGTGGTCCAGTGGCATCCCTGGTGGTCTAGTGGCATCCCTGGTGGTCCAGTGGGCATCCTCGGGGGGGCTGTGCTGATAATCGATCAGCACAAACCCCCCCGTCAGAGGAGCAGCCGATCGGCTCTCCTCTACTCGCGTCTGACAGACGCGAGTGAGGAAAAGCCGATGACCGGCTTTTCCTGTTTACACTGTGATCAGCCGTGATTGGACACGGCTGATCACGTGGTAAAGAGTCTCCATCGGAGACTCTTTACCTAGATCGGTGTTGCGGGGTGTCAGACTGACACCCCGCAGCAACGATCGCCGCGATGCGCGCCCCCGGGGGCGCGCAGCGGCTCAAAATCCTGAGGACGTCATATGACGTCCTGTCAGGATTCTGCAACCACTTTGCCGCCGTCAATCCGCTATAGGGCGGGCGGCAAGTGGTTAAAAACTCACTTTTCCCAAAAAATAAATAAAAATAACACCTGCAAGAAAAAATAGGATTTTTATAACAGCTTACCTGTAAAATCCTTTTCTTGGAGTACATCACGGGACACAGAGCGACATAGTCATTACTAATGGGTTATATAGTTACCGTCAGGTGCTGGCACTGGCAACTTCCAAAACCGGAAGTACCCTCCCCTATATAAGCCCCTCCCATCCGGGAGCACCTCAGTTTTGTAGCAAAGCAATAAGTGTCCCTAAAGAGGGGCGGGAGCTCTGTGTCCCGTGATGTACTCCAAGAAAAGGATTTTACAGGTAAGCTGTTATAAAAATCCTATTTTCTTTCTCGTACATCACGGGACACAGAGCGACATAGTCATTACTAATGGGATGTCCTAAAGCAATGCCAAATGAGGGGGGGGATACACCATATATAAGCTGAGCGCTATCAGACATGAGGATCTTTTACGGCCTGCAACACACTGCGCCCAAAGGCGACATCCTCCTGACTTCTAACGTCCACCTGGTAGGACCTAGTAAACGTGTGAACTGAAGACCATGTTGCGGCCTTACAGATTTGAGCCAGGGAGGCCTGGTGATGCACTGCCCATGAAGTTCCAACTGCTCTCGTGGAGTGCGCTCTAACTTTGAACGGAGGCGGTCTCCTTCTCAAGCCATAGGCTTGTATTATGACCTGTCGAATCCACTTGGCTAAAGTAGATTTTGACGCTGCCTGACCCTTTCTGGGGCCTTCCGGCAGAATAAACAAAGTATCCGTTCTGCGAATCTGAGCAGTGGCTTTTAGATAAGCTTTAACTGCTCTTACTACATCCAAAGAATGCAATAACTTTTCCTCTACCGAAGTAGGTTTGGGGAAAAAAGAAGGAAGAACCACATCTTGGTTCAAATGAAACCTCGATACCACCTTAGGAAGAAAGGCTGGATGAGGGCTTAACACTACTCTATCCTTATGGATAACCAGATATGGCTCCTTACAGGACAAGGCGGCTAATTCCGATACTCTTTTAGCCGAACAAATGGCTACTAGAAAAATCAATTTCCTGGTGAGAAGAACCAAAGAAATATGCTGTAATGGTTCAAATGGTTGTTTCTGTAGAACCGACAGAACCAAGTTTAGATCCCATGGACATATGGGAATATTAACCGGAGGACTAATACGCATCACTCCTTGTATAAAGGCTTTGACTAGTGAATGCGAAGCCAAGGGCCTTTGAAAAAATATTGACAAGGCCGAAATCTGACCCTTGATAGTACTCAAGGCAAACTTCCTATCTACAGCCCATTGTAGGGAGTCCAGACTCCTACCTATTACGTACTTACGTGGATGCCATTTCTTGGCCTCACACCACGTAATGTACGCTTTCCAGATCCTATAATAGATCTGCCTGGATACCGGCTTCCTGGCATTGATCATGGTAGATACCACAGAATTAGAGAGCCCTCTCTTTTTTAGAATGTGGGCTTCAATAGCCAGGCCGTCAAACCTAGGGCTGGTAAGGAAGGGTGGTATATCGGTCCTTGCGAAAGCAGATCCGGACGATGTGGGAGAGTCCAAGGACTCCCCACTGACATTTTACAATCTCCATGTACCACGCTCTTCGGGGCCACGCTGGAGCCACCAGAATCACTGGTTTCTTTTCTACCCTGATTCTGCGGAGTAATCGAGGTAACCATTGTGGCGGTGTGAATGCATATATCAGCTTGAACTGATCCCAAGGGAACACTAGGGCATCCGAGCCGCAAGCTAGGGGATCCCTTGTCCGAGAGACAAACCTGTCCCCCTTTGCGTTGAATCTGGATGCTAGAAGATCTACATCCGATGTTCCCCACCGCTGACATATTGTCCGGAAAACCTCGGGGTGAAGGGACCCTTCCTCTGGGCCTAATTGCTGGCGACTTAGAAAGTCCGCCTTCCAATTCTCCACTCCTGGAATGAATACCGCAGATATGGCTGGGACATATTTTTTCTGCCCATTTCAGGATGTAATTTACTTCCCTCTGGGCTGCACGACTCCTGGTGCCCCCCTGATGATTGATATATGCCACTGCTGTGGCATTGTCTGATTGAATTCTGACAGGGGACTCTTGGAGTTTGGATGTCCATGCTACTAGGGCATACCGGGCTGCTCGTATCTCTAAGAGATTGATGGGCAGGGCCTTTTCTGCATCCGACCATCTGCCCTGGAGAGACTATTGCTCCAGTACTGCTCCCCAGCCTATAAGGCTGGCATCTGTAGTGACCACCTTCCAAGAAATCGGACTGAAGGATTTCCTTTTTTCCAGATTCTGGGGAACCAACCACCAACGGAGGCTCTTGCGAACGGAAGGGGACAAGGACATTGTAAGTCTAGGGCCTGAATTTTTTTGTTCCAGGCTGACAGTATGGCCCCTTGCAAATTCCTTGAATGGAATTGACCGTAGGGTACTGCTTCGAATGATGCCACCATTTTTCCCAGCAGCCTCATATACAGGCGTATGGACGGCTGTCTTTTTTGTACCCACTAAGTGGATCAAATCTTTCAAAGACAACACCTTTCCTCGAGGCAAGAATATTTTTCTCTGGCCTGAATCCAACCTTAGCCCCAAGTATTCCAGACTTTTGACTGGTTTTTAGGGCTGACTTGTCTCGGTTGATAATCCAACCGTGAGATTCCAGATACTTGATCGTCTTGTGAACGACCACGTCTAGTTTTTTCACTGAGTGGTCTATCAGCAACAAGTCATCCAGATATGCCATTATCATTACACCTTGTGTTCTTAGATTGGCCAATAAAGGGCCAGAATTTTTGTAAACACTCGTGGTGCTGTGGCCAAACCGAAGGGTAAGGCTCTGAACTGAAAATGGCGCCCTTCTACTGCAAAGCGTAGAAATTTTTGGTGGACTGGAAAGATGGGAATGTGCAAATAAGCATCTTTGATGTCGATCGTGGCTAACCAATCCTCCCCTTGTAGGGCAGTGGCCACCGATCGGATCGACTCCATCGGAAAGTCCTGATATACAGGAATTTGTATAGCCCTTTTAGAATTAATATGGGCCTCCCGTCCGCGTTTGCTTCGGGACTGTAAAGAGGTTTGAGTAAAACCCGAACCCTCATTCTTCCAGGGGAACCTCCATAATTACTCCTTGGAGCAATAGTTGTTCTAGTGCCAACAGGAGGGACTCTCTCTTCCGGGGATCCCTTGGCACGTTTGACCTCAAAAATGGGAAGGAGGAGAGTCTTTTAACTCCAAACTGTATCCCAAACCTACTGCGGAGAGCACCTATCTGTCTTGATCGTGTCCCGCCAGGTCTCTTGCGAACAACTGGAGTCCTCCCCCCACCCGACTGAGTGGGGGCTTCAATGAATTTAACTTTGGGGGAGGTTTTGTACCTCCCCTGACCCAGGGTTTCTCATTACCCTGCTACTGTCCCTGTTTTTTACCCCCGGGATTTTGACCGAGGAGGCCGTCGGAACTGTTACACAGCCGATGCCCCAGGGACTGGAGAAGCAGGCCTCTTAAAGAGGGACCTCTAACTCTGCTTTTAACCGGCAAGAGCGTATTTTTACCGCTGGAAATTTTCTGGATATATTTGTCCAGGTTTTCCCTGAATAAGCGTTCACCATGAAATGGGACGCTAACCAGCCATTCTTTACAGGGAGCTTCAGCAGACCAGTTTTTGAGCCATAGGAGCCTACGCATATGTACTATAGACAGCGTAAGGCGGGAGGCCTGATGGACTGAATCCTCTATGGCGTCAACCGCAAAGCCTAAGGCTCTAGGTAGATCAGCTAGGGCAAAGCCTGCTGATCTGTCAAGTCCCTCAAGACCTGTTTCAACTGATCCTTCACTGCTTAGCAGACCCCAATAGCTGCTACTGCTGGTTGTATCACCAAGCAGATTTTCATAAGGACTCCAATCTTTTATTTATTGGGTTCTTGAACATTTGGACATTATCCACTGGACATGTCAGTGATTTATACATACAAGAGATGGCTGCGTCCACTGTAGGGACCTTCCATTTTTTTTTTTTTTGATGAACTTATCCTCCATGGGATAGACCACCGGAAATCTCTTGGGGGAATAAATATTTTCTCAGGACGTTCCCAATCCTGGTAAATGAGCCCTTTCAGTAAAGGGTGAAGTGGAAAAGAACAAAACAGTCTGGGGGCTTCTAGCGACCCCAACGAGGATACAGTAGTGGTTGATGGTTCCGCAAGGTGCATTTTTAAATGCTGATCGGACCATGTTAGTCAGAGACTGAACCCATAATCTTTCAGCTTGAGATGCTGAGAAAAGGTTCCCCAACTGTTGATTCCTCTATAACAGAATCAACCTCATCCTGATCCCCTTCAGGCAGGTCGATCCCTGTATGGGACTGTTGCTCTGCTAACAGGCACTCTGAAGGAGGAGACGGAGATCGGGCGTGCTTTCCCTGACAGGGAGGCAGCGATAAATGACAATCTCTCTCTAATCCTCCCAGAGCTGAGGAAAAAACCTCCTCTGTTACATACACAGGAGCAGGTGACTGAGGACAGCCACAGTACCAAGTACCCCTGCGGGGTCTCTACGGTCACTTACCTCTGAACTTCAGGGGAGACTGGTGCAGCAGGAGTATGCCCAAGATCCTCCGAGCCCGATGAGACCCCCTTCGCTTCCTGGAAGATTCAGTTCCGGAGCTTCTGGACGGCATATTCCTAAGCCTAAAGCTGAGGTATTCCAGCCGTAATACACCACTTTTACTGAGAATAGTCTAGCACAATTGCTGCTATATCACAGTTGGTGTCTACTAATGTGCCTTTCTAGGGGATGCCTGTATCAACCGCTTGCTGTATGCCTTTAAATGTTGCCAGCTCTGTCTCTGTACTTCATAGCCAGCTCACTACAATATTGTGGTTTTTTTAAAACTGCTGGGACGCCCGCACATGCGCAGAAGCGCTGCGGCGCGCACAGAGCGTCATCCCCCAGGCTCCGCCCCCTTTCCCGGCTCACCTCTATATATAGAGGCGCGTGCACGCGCGCGGGCACGTGCGCCTTCGGCGCTAATTTCAAATATGGTAACAAGGGACAGGAGCCAGGGCCCCTCTTTGCCGCAGGCCGGGGGATGGACGAGCACTGCAACATGGCAGAGGAAGCAGTTTCCTATAAGAGAACTCACCATCTGCCTGGACTTTGCTCTGCTGAGAAGAAGCTAGTCCACATGACAAGAAAACATTCCACAGCGGCCTCTAGTGGACAAACACAGGTACCGCAGTCTAATATATTAAATATATATAAACATTTTTTTTTTTTTTTTTTTTTTTTCTTGACCACCATTAAAAATTATTACATTTTTTTAGTAGTTACAGGCATGCACAGAATTTTGCAGGAATACCATTAGGTAACAGACAGAAAGACAAATTAGGCTTGGGGGTCCCCCAATAGAACCAAGTTCCTGGGGGCCCCCACTTACCTGTTCCCCGCCGCAGGACTTTGTTTGGTCCACAAAAGCCCAAACTTCACCTATCACGGCAGGCATTGTAATCAAACCTTCAGGGACCGGGTTCCCAAGGATTCCACTCCCCTGGACCTGTATAGCACCCTGCACAGAAAACATCTTGGTCGTGGGTATGACCAGAGCTCTGGATCCCAGGGTCCAGCTCTCCTAAGAGAAGCATTACAGGCAAAACCTTGCTCTTCTCTGCAAGGCCCGGGTACCGACCGTTTAGCTATGAAGCTTTTTTGGTCGGATCCGGAATAGCTTACTGAGGCCCAAAAGAACCTGTACGCAAGCTCAGTGAAAAACACATGTTTCTTCTTGGCCAACACCTTAGACACTGGCAAAAAACTGAGGTGCTCCCGGATGGGAGGGGCTTATATAGGGGAGGGTACTTCCGGTTTTGGAAGTTGCCAGTGCCAGCACCTGACGGTATCTATATAACCCATTAGTAATGACTATGTCGCTCTGTGTCCCGTGATGTACGAGAAATACATAATGAGCTAGTATGCTATGCATACTAGCTCATTATGTGGCACTTACCTCAGATCGAAGCCTCCGCCGTGCTCCTCGTCCCCCTCCGCCATGTCCGCTCCCACCGTCTTCCTGTTATCGCCGCTCCGGCGCTGTGATTGGCCAGAGCTGGCGATGACGTCACACACATGCACGCGGGGCCGTCATTCTCCATTGAGAAAACCGGCAACACTCAGTGCGCCTGCGCCGCAGACATCGGTGCAGTGTTTTCTGAAAATATCTCCTTAACTGTGTAGGTTAAGGAGATATTTCTTGCACCTACAGGTAAGCCTTAAGCCCTGTACACACGGTCAGACTTCCATCTGACTTTTCCCTGGATTTTTGTCCGAACGGAGTTGGTCGGGAACACCCATAGCATACACACCACCGGACTTTTCTGCAAACTTTCTGCAACATTACTTGTTTTTTCTGCTCTTTACCGCCACCCTTTGGTCAACTTCTACTATTGTTGGTTGATTTTAACATTGGTTCTGGGCATGCGTGTTTGTACTTCGGACAAAAGTCCGATGGTTTCCTGTACACACGGTCGGACTTTGCTCCATCGGACTTTTGTTGGCCAAAAGTTTGTCCGTTTGCAGACCCAACTTTTGTCCGATGAAAGCTTAAAGCCCCGTACACACGGTCGGACTTTTGGCCAACAAACTCCATTTTGAGCAAGTTGGACCAACAATCCGACCGTGTGTACGCTCCATCGGACAAACTTTTTTTTTTGTTTGTGTTTTCATCGGACAAAAGTTGGGTCTGCAAACGGACAAACTTTTGGCCAACAAAAGTCCGACCGTGTGTACAGAAAAACATCGGACTTTTGTCCGATGGACAAAACAACTAATGTTAAAATCAACCAACAATAGCAGAAGTTGACCAAAGGGTGGCGGTAAAGAGCAGAAAAACCACGTGATGTTGCAAAAAGTTTTGGGAAAGTTTGCAGAAAAGTCCTGTGGTGTGTATGCTATGGGTGTGCCCGGCCAACTCCGTTCGGACAAAAATCCACGGAAAAGTCAGATGGAAGTCCAACCGTGTGTATGGGGCTTTAATCTAGGCTCACCCGTAGGTGCAAGTTGTGTGGTTGGGTTTACAACCACTTTAACCCTCTTGGGCATGGAGGTCACCAGAGCTTCACAGGTTGCCACTGGAGTCCTCTTCCCCTCCTCCATGACGACATCACGTAGCTGGTGGATGTTAGAGACCTCGTCATGGAGGAGTGTAAAGCCCTGTACACACGATCGGTTTTACCGATGAAAACAGTCAGATGGACTGTTTTCATCGGATGAACCGATCGTGTATGGGCCCCATCGGACTTTTTTCCATTGGTGAAAAAAAAATAGGATTTTTATAACAGCTTACCTGTAAAATCCTTTTCTTGGAGTACATCACGGGACACAGAGCGACATAGTCATTACTATGTGGGTTATATAGAATTACCTTCAGGTGCTGGCACTGGCAACTTCCAAACCGGAAGTACCCTCCCCTATATAAGCCCCTCCCATCCGGGAGCACCTCAGTTTTGTAGCAAAGCAATAAGTGTCCCCAAAGAGGGGCGGGAGCTCTGTGTCCCGTGATGTACTCCAAGAAAAGGATTTTACAGGTAAGCTGTTATAAAAATCCTATTTTCTTTCTCGTACATCACGGGACACAGAGCGACATAGTCATTACTAATGGGATGTCCTAAAGCAATGCCCAATGAGGGGGGGGGATACACCATATATAAGCTGAGCACTATCAGACATGAGGATCTTTTGCGGCCTGCAACACACTGCGCCCAAAGGCGACATCCTCCTGACTTCTAACGTCCACCTGGTAGAACCTAGTAAACGTGTGTACTGAAGACCATGTTGCGGCCTTACAGACTTGAGCCAGGGAGGCCTGGTGATGCACTGCCCATGAAGTTCCAACTGCTCTCGTGGAGTGCGCTCTAACTTTGAACGGAGGCGGTCTCCTTCTCAAGCCATAGGCTTGCATTATGACCTGTCGAATCCACTTGGCTAAAGTAGATTTTGACGCTGCCTGACCCTTTCTGGGGCCTTCCGGCAGAATAAACAAAGTATCCGTTCTGCGAATCTGAGCAGTGGCTTTTAGATAAGCTTTAACTGCTCTTACTACATCCAAAGAATGCAATAACTTTTCCTCTACCGAAGTAGGTTTGGGGAAAAAAGAAGGAAGAACCACATCTTGGTTCAAATGAAACCTCGATACCACCTTAGGAAGAAAGGCTGGATGAGGACGTAACACTACTCTGTCCTTATGGATAACCAGATATGGCTCCTTACAGGACATAGCTGCTAATTCCGACACTCTTTTAGCCGAACAAATGGCTACTAGAAAAATCAATTTCCTGGTGAGAAGAACCAGGGAAATATGCTGTAATGGTTCAAATGGTTGTTTCTGTAGAACCGACAGAACCAAGTTTAGATCCCATGGACATATGGGAATATTAACCGGAGGACTAATACGCATCACTCCTTGTATAAAGGCTTTGACTAGTGAATGCGAAGCCAAGGGCCTTTGAAAAAATATTGACAAGGCCGAAATCTGACCCTTGATAGTACTCAAGGCAAGCTTCCTATCTACAGCCCATTGTAGGAAGTCCAGAATCCTACCTATTACGTATTTACGTGGATGCCATTTCTTGGCCTCACACCAGGCGATGTACGCCTTCCAGATTCTATAGTAGATCTGCCTGGATACCGGCTTCCTGGCATTGATCATGGTAGATACCACAGCATTAGAGAGCCCTCTCTTTTTTAGAATGTGGGCTTCAATAGCCAGGCCGTCAAACCTAGGGCTGGTAAGGAAGGGTGGTATATCGGTCCTTGCGAAAGCAGGTCCGGACGATGTGGGAGGGTCCAAGGACTCCCCACAGACATCTTTACAATCTCCGCGTACCATGCTCTTCGGGGCCACGCTGGAGCCACCAGAATCACTGGTTTCTTTTCTACCCTGATTCTGCGGAGTAATCGAGGTAACAATTGTGGCGGTGGGAATGCATATATCAGCTTGAACTGATCCCAAGGGAACACTAGGGCATCCGAGCCGCAAGCTAGGGGATCCCTTGTCCAAGAGACAAACCTGTCCACTTTTGTATTGAATCTGGATGCTAGCAGATCTACATCCGGTGTTCCCCACCGCTGACATATTGTCCGGAAAACCTCGGGATGAAGGGACCATTCCCCTGGGCATAATTGTTGGCGACTTAGAAAGTCCGCCTTCCAATTCTCCACTCCTGGAATGAATACCGCAGATATGGCTGGGACATATCTTTCTGCCCATCTCAGGATGTAATTTACTTCCCTTTGGGCTGCACGACTCCTGGTGCCCCCCTGACGATTGATATATGCCACTGCTGTGGCATTGTCTGATTGAATTCTGACAGGGGACCCTTGGAGTTTGGATGTCCATGCTACTAGGGCATACCGGGCTGCTCGTATCTCTAAGAGATTGATGGGCAGGGCCTTTTCTGCATCCGACCATCTGCCCTGGAGAGACCATTGCTCCAGTACTGCTCCCCAGCCTATAAGGCTGGCATCTGTAGTGACCACCTTCCAGGAAATCGGACTGAAGGATTTCCCTCTTTCCAGATTCTGGGGAACCAACCACCAGCGGAGGCTCTTGCGAACGGAAGGGGACAAGGACATTGGTAAGTCCAGAGCCTGAACTTTTTTGTTCCAGGCTGACAGTATGGCCCTTTGCAAATTCCTTGAATGGAATTGACCGTAGGGTACTGCTTCGAATGATGCCACCATTTTTCCCAGCAGCCTCATGCACAGGCGTATGGATGGCTGTCTTTTTGAACCCACTAAGTGGATCAGATCCCTCAAAGACGACCCCTTTTCTTGAGGCAAGAAAATTTTTCTCTGGTCTGAATCCAGCCTTAGCCCCAAGTATTCCAGACTTTTGACTGGTTTTAGGGCTGACTTGTCTCGGTTGATAATCCAACCGTGATATTCCAGATACTTGATTGTCTCGTGAACAACCACTTCTAGTTTTTCCACTGAGTGGTCTATCAGCAACAAGTCGTCTAGATATGCCATTATCGTTACACCTCGTGTTCTTAGATTGGCCAATAATGGGGCCAGAATTTTTGTGAACACTCTTGGTGCTGTGGCCAGACCGAAGGGTAAGGCTCTGAACTGAAAATGGCGCCCTTCTACCGCAAAGCGTAGAAATTTTTGGTGGGCTGGAAAGATGGGAATGTGCAAATAAGCATCTTTGATGTCGATCGAGGCTAACCATTCCTCCCCTTGTAGGGCAGTGGCCACCGACCGGATCGACTCCATCCGGAAAGTCCTGATATGTAGGAATTTGTTTAGCCCTTTTAGATTTAATATGGGCCTCACGTCCCCGTTTGGCTTCGGGACTGTAAAGAGGTTTGAGTAAAACCCGAACCCCCATTCTTCCAGGGGAACCTCTATAATTACTGCTTGAAGCAATAATTGTTCTAGTGCCAACAGGAGGGATCCTCTCTTCTGGGGATCCCTTGGCACGTTTGACCTTATAAAGCGGGAAGGAGGGGAGTTTTTTAACTCCAATTTGTATCCCAGATTTACTGCGGAAAGCACCCATCTGTCTCTGATCGTGTCCCGCCAGGTCTCTGTGAACAACTGAAGTCTTCCCCCCACCCGATTGAGTGGGGGCAACCCTTCATGCATTTGACTTTGGGGGAGGTTTTGTACCTCTCCTGCTCCAGGGCTTCTTGTTACCCTGCAATTGTCCCTGATTTTTACCTCCGGGATTTGACCGAGGAGGTCGTCGGAACTGTTTCACAGCCGATGTCCTAGGGACTGGAGAAGCAGGCCTCTTAAAAGAGGGACCTCTAACTCTATTTTTAACCGGCAAAAGTGTACTTTTACCGCTGGAAATTCTCTGGATATATTTATCCAGGTCTTCCCCGAATAAGCGTTCACCATGAAATGGGAAGCTGACCAGCAATTTTTTACAGGGAGCTTCAGCAGACCAGTTTTTGAGCCATAGAAGCCTGCGCATATGTACTACAGACAGCGTAAGGCGGGAGGCCTGATGGATTGAATCCTTTATAGCGTCCACCGCAAAGCATAAGGCTCTAGGTAGATCGGCTAGGGCAAGAGCCTGCTGATCTGGCAAGTCCCTTAAGACCTGTTTCAACTGATCCTTCACTGCTTGGCAGACCCCAATAGCTGCCACTGCTGGTTGTGTCACCAATCCTGCTGTAGAGAAAGCAGATTTTAATAAGGACTCCAATTTTTTATCTATTGGGTCCTTGAACATTTGGACATTATCCACTGGACATGTCAGTGATTTATTCACACAAGAGATGGCTGCGTCCACTGTAGGGACCCTCCATTTTCTGATGAACTTATCCTCCATGGGATAGACCACCGGAAATCTCTTGGGGGGAGTAAATATTTTATCAGGATGCTCCCAATCCTGGTAAATGAGCCCTTCCAGTAAAGGATGGATCGGAAAGGAACAAACAGTCTGGGGAGCTTTTAGCGACCCCAACGAGGAGACAGAAGTGGATGATGGCTCCGCAAGGGGCATTTTAAATGCTGATCGGACCATATCAGTCAGGGACTGAACCCATAACCTTTCAGCATGTGATGCTGAGAATGGCTCTTCCACTGTTGATTCCTCTACAACCGAATCAACCTCATCCTGATCCCCTTCAGGCAGGTCGATCCCTGTATGGGACTGTTGCTCTGCTAACAGGCACTCTGAGGGAGGAGACGGAGATCGAGCGCTTTTTCCCTGTGACAGGGAAGCCGCGATCAATGCTGACAATCTCTCTTCCAGCCCTCCCAGAGCTGAGGAAAAAACCTCCTCTGTTACATACACAGGAGCAGGTGAACTGAGGACAGCCACAGTACCAGGTACTCCTGAGGGTGCTCTACGGTCACTAACCTCTGATTCTTCAGGGGAGACTGGTGCAGCCAAAGCATGCCCAAGATCCTCAGAGCCCGATGGAGACCCCCTATTCCTCCTGGAATTTCTAGTCCCGGAGTTTTTAGACGGCATATTCCTAAGCCACAAAGCTGAGGTATTCCAGCCGAAATACACCACTTACTAACAATAGTCTAGCATAAATGCTGCTATAAGAAACAGTTGGTGTCTACTAATGTGCCTTTCTAGGGGATGCCTGCATCAACCGCTTGCTGTATGCCTTTTTTAAATGTTGCCAGCTCTGTCTCTGCACTCCATAGCCAGCTCACCACACAAAATTGTGGTTTTTAACATGCTGGGACGCCCGCACATGCGCAGAAGCGCTGCGGCGCGCACAGAGCGTCATCCCCCAGGCTCCGCCCCCTTTCCCGGCTCACCTCTATATATAGAGGCGCGTGCACGCGCGCGGCCACGTGCGCCTTAGGCGCTAATTTCGAAAATGGAAACTAGGGACAAGAGCCAGGGCCCCTCTTTGCCGCAGGCCGGGGGATAGACGAGCATTGCAACATGGCAGAGGAAGCAGTTTCCCATAAGAGAACTCACCATCTGCCTGGACTTGCTCTGATGAAAAGAAACTAGTCCACATGACAAGAAACGTTCCACAGCGGCCTCTAGTGGACAAACACAGGTACCGCAGTCTAATATATTAAATATATATTGTGAGGGGGTTAGCTCGGCAGCGGGTGTGTGTGACCCCCGGGATGGGCTCCCCACACAAAAACAGGCCCAGCAAACGGAGGTTGTGGTTTTCAAAATCAAAAAAAGGTGCGGTTTATTTTCTATTTACAGTGACAAAACACAGCAAAGCAAAAGAAACATAAACAAAATAAATCCTGGTCAACTTGACCTCTGACTAAACATACAGGTTTCCTAACTAACAACTGGGATCAGCCTAGTGCTGTCCTAGTCCCTAAGTCCCTGGTTTTAAATGTCCAAGCAAATAGCCACACAGGCTTTGTCTCACCGCACAGGGGTTCACTCTCCCTAGACAGTCCACACAGGTCTGGTTCCAGGCATGAGCTAACATCTAATGAAGCTGGGAGTTCTTATAGAGGCCTAAATGAGCTGACAAGCTTCAGCTGGTCTCATCAACTCCCTGTCTGTACGACGCCCCACACTCTCCCTAGAGGTATGAGTCATCCATGAGCCCACTAGCCTTATACAACTCTCCACCTAGTTGTATAAGTCGGCGTAAAGCCTGAATCTGGGCGAAATATATCTACCCCCCTGGATGCAACCAGGTGACTTTACCTTCCTGCTGTCACATACCCCCCCCTCTTGTTTTAACCTCGGGGTTGGAACACCAGCAATCAGGCATTCATGTACTCGAGACAAAGCATCCACATTCCCCATTTGAACGCCAGGGCGATGCTTTACTGTGAAGTTGAATTCCTGGAGGGCCAGGAACCACCTATTCACTCTTCTATTTGTTTCCTTGTTTTGAGCCATCCACTTTAACGGAGCGTGATCCGTAACCATGTCAAAGTGCCTACCTAGCAGGTAGTACCGAAGGGAATCTAGAGCCCACTTCACCGCTAAACACTCCTTTTCAACGGTGGCGTAATTTACCTCATGGGACTTCAACTTCCTGCTGAGGTAAATGACTGGGTGCTCTTCCCCGTTCCAGACCTGGGACAATACTGCTCCTAACCCCACATCTGACGCATCACTTTGTACGACAAAGTCTTTAGAGAAGTCGGGTGAGTACAACACTGGCTGGCTACATAAGGCTTGTTTCAAGAATTGGAATGCTGCCTCAGCCTCGGGGGTCCATTTAATCATGACTGACCCTTTCCCCTTCGTCAGATTGGTTAGGGGCACAGCCTTAGAAGCAAAGTGGGGAATGAATCGCCGATAATACCCAGCGATTCCCAGAAAGGCTCGTACCTGCTTCTTGCTGTTGGGACGTGGCCAACTCTGGATGGCCTCGACTTTGTTGAGTTGGGGTTTTATTACTCCCCTCCCAATGGTGTACCCAAGATATTTGGCCTCCTCCTGCCCAATGGTACACTTCTTGGGGTTAGCCGTAAACCCCGCTTCCCGAACAGAGTCCAGGACTGCTTGCACTTTTGGCAGATGTGAGGCCCAATCTGTGCTATGGACAATTATGTCATCCAGGTAAGCCGCAGCATACTTCCGATGGGGCCTCAGCATCTGGTCCATTTTCCGCTGGAATGTGGCCGGCGCATTCTGTAACCCGAACGGCATTCTTTTATATTGGAACGCCCCATCTGGGGTTACAAATGCGGTTTTCTCTTTGGCCGACTTGGCCAGGGGGATTTGCCAATACCCTTTTGTGAGGTCAAGAGTCGTCATGTATCGGGCTGTTCCCAGCCGGTCGATCAACTCATCTATACGTGGCATGGGGTAGGTGTCAAATTTTGTAACTTTGTTCAACTGTCGAAAATCGTTACAAAATCGCCAGCTCCCATCCGGTTTAGGCACCAACACAATGGGACTAGACCAATCACTTTGGGACTCCTCTATCACCCCTAAGTTCAGCATTTTCTGTACTTCCTCCCGTATTGCCTCCCGTCGGGCCTCTGGGATCCGATAGGGTTTTAACTTCACCCTTTCACCGGGCGGGGTAATGATGTCATGCTCTACCCCAGATGTTTGTCCCGGCAGCTCAGAGAATACCTCCTTGTTGCGAAGCACAAACTCCTTAACCTCCTGTTGTTGGGGTTGTGACAAGGTGGCTGCTATTCCAACCTCCGGAATCACGCAACCAGTTTGAGCTGGTGACCAAGTGTCTGCGACTAGGGACTCTCTATCCCTCCAGGCTTTCAACAGATTAACGTGATAGATCTGTTCGGGCTTTCGCCTTCCTGGTTGTCTGACCTTGTAATTCACTTCGCTCACTTTTTCCATTATCTCGTAGGGGCCTTGCCATTTGGCAAGGAATTTACTTTCAACCGTAGGGACAAGTACCAGTATCCTATCCCCCGGGGAAAAGGTACGGGTCTTGGCTGCACGGTTGTACACTCTCTGCTGTGCTAACTGCGCTTGGGCCAAATGTTCCTTCACGATGGGCATTACCTGTGCAATTCGGTCTTGCATCAGGGCGACATGCTCAATCACACTCCTGTGGGGAGAACTCTCACTTTCCCAAGTTTCCTTGGCAATATCCAACAGCCCTCTTGGGTGTCTCCCATACAGTAACTCAAAGGGGGAGAATCCCGTAGAGGATTGGGGCACCTCCCTAATAGCAAACATCAGATAAGGAAGTAGACAGTCCCAATCCTTTCCATCTCTATCCACCACTTTCTTCAACATTTGTTTTAGGGTTTTGTTGAACCTTTCAACCAGCCCATCGGTTTGGGGGTGATACACAGATGTACGTAATTGCGTCACTTTGAACAATTTACACAGCTCCTTCATAACCCGGGACATAAAGGGTGTACCTTGGTCCGTAAGCAGTTCTTTACAAATACCCACCCGGCTAAACACAAGAGATAGCTCTTTGGCTATGGTTTTGGCCGAGGTATTTCGGAGAGGGATCGCTTCTGGATAACGGGTGGCATAGTCCATTATAACTAATATGTACTGGTGCCCCCTAGCGGACTTGATTATAGGACCTACCAAATCCATGGCGATCCTCTCAAACGGGACCTCAATGATGGGTAGAGGGACCAGCGGGCTACGGAAATGTGGCATCGGGGCCGACCTCTGACACACAGGGCAGGAGGAACAATAATTTTCTATGTCCTTCATCACCCCCGGCCAATAGAATCTCTGTAATACCCTCTCTCGGGTTTTCTCTGTCCCCAGATGACCTCCAAGAATGTGCCCATGGGCCAACTCCAACACCAACTTCCTGTAAGGTTTGGGCACCACAAGCTGCTCAACGGTTTCTTCTGCCCTTTTTGCCACCCGATACAGTAGGTCCTTCTCTACGCTGAAGTATGGGTAAGTGCAGGTATTATCTGGGTTCACTAACTCGCCATCTATTTTCACTACGTTTTCCCGTGCCTTTATTAGGGCGGGGTCTTTCAACTGTTCTGTGGCAAAGTTTTCCCTGTGAACCTCAAGATCAGAAAACTCCACAGACGGTAGGTTTTCGTCTGAGGAGGTGGGCTCCTCTCCAGTTTCTTGAGTCTCCCCTGCCAATACTGATAAGGGAAATTCCGGAGAGTCCTCACCACTCTCAGGGGAGTTCTGGCTATCACATTCCTGGTACATAGGGGCACCAGTGGGGGGCTCAGGATCATCCCACAGTTCCCAGAACTTCGGAAAATCCCTTCCCACAATGGCGTCATGCGGTAACTGAGATACTAAGCCCACTGGATGAGAGAGGGTACCTTTGGGGGTCTCGAAACACACTGTAGTCACTGGATACTCTCGGGTGTCCCCATGCACACAAATAACAGCTACCTTACTATTCCCAGAGACCTCTGTTTTAACTAACTCAGCCTTTATCAGGGTCACAAGGCTACCTGAATCCAGCAATACCACAACATTTCTACCATTAACACACATTTTGCATAAATGTTTCTCAGTTCCTCGAATGGCAGTGCATGCGACTGTCGCACACAGCGACTGACGTCTGCCCGTCAGAAAGTCACACTGCATGGGTTCCTCCACAACCGGGCAATTGGCTGCAATATGTCCCGCTTGCCGGCAGCGGTAGCAAACGATCCTTCTTGCGGCCTCTTGAGCCGCTGATTTCCCAGGCTGTTCTCGCCAAACTTGGGGTAGAGCTCCCACCCTCTCACTCTCTCCACCCTTACCCCTTGGAATCCTCTTATCTGCCCCTGGGGATGGTCTGGTCTTAGGGTGGAAAGTCCGAGTGTCTCTGGAAGAGGCCGTCAGGTTCTCTGTAGCCAAGTATTTCTCCACACGATCCACAAGACCATCGGCCGTCTCTGGGTCTCCATGGCTTACCCACTTTTGGATGGCAGTAGGAAGAGCTCTCAAAAACCGATCCATTACAACACGTTCCACAATCTTTGGTGCGGACAAAGTCTCTGGCTGTAGCCACTTTCTGCTCAGGTGAATGAGATCATACATTTGAGACCTGGGGGGTTTTCCAAGCTGGAAAGTCCAGTTATGCACACGCTGAGCCCGGACAGCCTGGGTGACACCCAGCCTTGCCAATATTTCAGCTTTTAGCATCGCATAGTCTTTTGCTTGGTTAGGCTCTAGGTCATAGTAAGCTTTCTGCGATTCACCAGTTAACAGAGGAGCCACCAGTCCAGCCCACTGCTCCTCAGGCCACTTTTCTCTTTCAGCGGTCCTTTCAAATGTGGTCAAAAATACCTCTGGATCATCCTCTCCAGTCATTTTTGTCAATAAACGACTCACCCCAAAGGACGCGGTATTAGTGGGACGGCTTTCCTCACTGGTCTGCGGACGTTGCTGCATTGCTGCTTCCATCTGTTGTTGTAGTCTCTGCTCTTGCTTCTGTAACAGGTCTATGAAGCGGGCCTCAGATTGCTGCTGGGCTTGTTGCTGAGCCTCCAGACTCTGTTGCAAAGTTGCGTTTGTCTGCTGCTGGGCTGCAAGGCTCTGTTGATGAGCTTGCTGCTGGGCTGCAAGGCTCTGTTGATGAGCTTGCTGCTGGGCTGCGAAGTTCTGTTGTTGAGCTGCAAGGCTCTTTTGCAAACCTGCATTTGTCTGCTGTTGATTGGCATTTGCTAGAGCCAGCTGCTTCAGTATCTCCTCCATGCTGGCTTAAAAAAAAACTGCCACTGGTTCTCCACCAACTGTGAGGGGGTTAGCTCGGCAGCGGGTGTGTGTGACCCCCGAGATGGGCTCCCCACACAAAAACAGGCCCAGCAAACGGAGGTTGTGGTTTTCAAAATCAAAAAAAGGTGCGGTTTATTTTCTATTTACAGTGACAAAACACAGCAAAGCAAAAGAAACATAAACAAAATAAATCCTGGTCAACTTGACCTCTGACTAAACATACAGGTTTCCTAACTAACAACTGGGATCAGCCTAGTGCTGTCCTAGTCCCTAAGTCCCTGGTTTTAAATGTCCAAGCAAATAGCCACACAGGCTTTGTCTCACCGCACAGGGGTTCACTCTCCCTAGACAGTCCACACAGGTCTGGTTCCAGGCATGAGCTAACATCTAATGAAGCTGGGAGTTCTTATAGAGGCCTAAATGAGCTGACAAGCTTCAGCTGGTCTCATCAACTCCCTGTCTGTACGACGCCCCACACTCTCCCTAGAGGTATGAGTCATCCATGAGCCCACTAGCCTTATACAACTCTCCACCTAGTTGTATAAGTCGGCGTAAAGCCTGAATCTGGGCGAAATATATCTACCCCCCTGGATGCAACCAGGTGACTTTACCTTCCTGCTGTCACAATATATAAAAAAAAAATTTTTTTTTTTTCTTGACCACTATTAAAATTATTAAATTTTTTTAGTAGTTACAGGCATGCACAGATATTAGCGGGAATACCGTTAGGTAACAGACAGAAAGACAAATTAGGCTTGGGGGTCCCCCAATAGAACCAAGTTCCTGGGGGCCCCCACTTACCTGTTCCCCGCCGCAGGACTTTGTTTGGTCCACAAAAGCGCAAACTTCACCTATCACGGCAGGCATTGTAATCAAACCTTCAGGGACCGGGTTCCCAAGGATTCCACTCCCCTGGACCTGTATAGCACTCTGCACAGAAAACATCTTGGTCGTGGGTATGACCAGAGCTCTGGATCCCAGGGTCCAGCTCTCCTAAGAAAAGCATTACAGGCAAAACCCTGCTCTTCTCTGCAAGGCCCGGGTACCGACCGTTTAGCTATGAAGCTTTTTTGGTCGGATCCGGAATAGCTTACTGAGGCCCAAAAGAACCTGTACGCAAGCTCAGTGAAAAACACATGTTTCTTCTTGGCCAACACCTTAGACACTGGCAAAAAACCGAGGTGCTCCCGGATGGGAGGGGCTTATATAGGGGAGGGTACTTCCGGTTTTGGAAGTTGCCAGTGCCAGCACCTGACGGTATCTATATAACCCATTAGTAATGACTATGTCGCTCTGTGTCCCGTGATGTACGAGAAAGAAATAGAACATGTTTTAATTTTTTCCGATGGGAAAAAAAAAAAACGATAGCAAATTCCGATCGTCTGTGTGGAACTCCATCGGAGAAAAAAACCCACGCATGCTCAGACTGAATTAGGAGACGGGAGCGCTCGTTCTGGTAAAACTAGCGTTGGTAATGGAGATCGCACATTCGTCACGCTGTAACGGACTTAAAAGCACAGAGACTGAAAAGCACGAATCGGCTAACATCAAACTTTTACTAACACGCAGGAACACGAAATCAGCAAAAGCAGCCCAAAGGGAGGCGCCATTGGATTTGAACTTCCCATTTATAGTGCCCTCGTACGTGTTTTACGTCACGGCGTTTTGGACGGTCGGAATTTTGTCTGATGGTGTGTGGGCAAGACTGATGGAAGTCAGCTTCATCGGAATTCCGATGGAAAAATCCAGCGTGTGTACAGGGCTTTAGAGGACTTCCCCAAAAT
The DNA here is from genome assembly GCA_029206835.1 of Rana muscosa. NCBI lineage: Eukaryota > Metazoa > Chordata > Amphibia > Anura > Ranidae > Rana > Rana muscosa. The sequence goes on from JARGYO010005626.1 coordinate 226,355,874, forward strand.
GGTGTCCTGATTGAATGGTGTCTGGGAGAAAAGACGGTGTGTGCGTGTGCAATACGGTTTCAAAACAGTCCTGTGCAGCAAAAGTCATACAGGCGAAATGGTGACAAATTCAAACAAAAAGGACATGTTCCTCAGCCACCGAAGAAGTCCACGACCAGCTAACACCATTCCGCGGTCACCATGCCCCACTGCCAGAAGGCAACACAGACACCATTTCAATTACCTGGTGCATAGATGCCCGTCCTAGTGACCCAGCTTGATCCAACGCCATTCTTGTCTGGCTTACGTCCCACAAGGGGTCTTCAGGATCTGGACCCATTGGTGTAAGAATAACTAATCCTGTGTTCTGCGATGTACTGTAGAGTTGTATTTAGTGCATCTCTGCAACACATGTACATTTCTCTCTTTAGGCCCCATTCACCCTTGCGAATGGGGCTACATGTGGGAACCGCATTGAGAGTTCCCGTGCGATTAGGTGCAGGGGGCGGCCTCACTGCAATCAATAGGGAGGCCAACAGCTCCCGTGGCAAATCACGGCTGCTTGCATGTAATTGCTCATGAAGCAATTTTACCTGAGAGTGATCGGCCCATGGCGTGGTCCGTCTGCATCCAGGGCCAATCACTCCATGAGCAATTACATGTAAGTTGCTGCATTCGGCTGCGGGAACGGTCAGCCTCCCTTTGATTTCAATAAGGCTGCCTCCTGCACCTCATCAGCCATGTCTACTGGCTAAAAGAACGCCACCAATCTTCGCCTATATCTGTCCAATTCCACATGTATATATTTATTTCCCAGCAAAACAACGCTGCTGGTTTGCCCACATGGTGTGTATGAAAAGGGCTTTTTGGAGATGTAGTTCTGGGGGCATTTCTACGTCAACAGGAACTGAGCTCCAGCAGCTGCCCCTGAAAGACATTTATAGGCTTTCTACATGCTGACGCGTGCTCTAAAGGGCGAGTAGGAGGTTTGGGTGTATATCTGGGCATGCCTGCACAAATTCCTTAAGCCCCCCTTCACACTTGTGCCACCTGAAACTCGTGCCACTTTGCCGCGACTTAAAGCAATGACCGTGTAATCTTGAGATCCATGGACCTCAAGTTGCATCAAAGTCAGACCAAAGTAGTGCAGGGACTACCTTGAAGTCGCACAGATATGAATGGTACTCATTGGAAATCATGGGGTACGACTTGTCATGGGACTTTGCAGTCCCAAGTCGCAGAAGTGTGAAAGAGGCCTAAAGCTTAACTGAAGTCATAGAAATAAAGATACAGTCAAACATTGTATGAATAGACTTCATTTTCATAGTCTTACTTTTACTCTTTCCTGTTACAGCAGTTATTGGGGGGGGGGTGGGGGTCTAGATATGACCGTGCAATCTAACGGGCACCAGAAAACACACAGCGCACTTAGTAATTCACATAGACCTGGTCAGACACACCCACTCCTCTGCAACTGAAGTGTGGCTGTTACTCAGCTCTGCTGACTGTCCTTGCTTACACTGAGGGGTGTGACTGTTACTCAGCTCTGCTGGCTGTCCTCGCTTGCACTGAGGGGTGTGACTGTTACTCGGCTTTGCTGGCTGTCCTCGCTTGCACCGAGGGGTGTGACTGTTACTCAGCTCTGCTGGCTGTCCTCGCTTGCACTGAGGGGTGTGACTGTTACTCGGCTCTGCTGGCTGTCCTCACTTGCACTGAGGGGTGTGACTGTTACTCAGTTCTGCTGGCTGTCCTCACTTGCACTGAGGGGTGTAGTGGTTACTCAGCCCTGTTGGCTGTCCTCACTTGCACTGAGGGGTGTAGTGGTTACTCAGCCCTGTTGGCTGTCCTCACTTGCACTGAGGGGTGTAGTGGTTACTCAGCCCTGTTGGCTGTCCTCACTTGCACTGAGGGGTGTAGTGGTTACTCAGCCCTGTTGGCTGTCCTCACTTGCACTGAGGGGTGTGACTGTTACTCAGTTCTGCTGGCTGTCCTCACTTGCACTGAGGGGTGTAGTGGTTACTCAGCCCTGTTGGCTGTCCTCACTTGCACTGAGGGGTGTGACTGTTACTCAGCTCTGCTGGCTGTCCTCACTTGCACTGAGGGGTGTGACTGTTACTCAGTTCTGCTGGCTGTCCTCGCTTGCACTGAGGGGTGTGACTGTTACTCAGCTCTGCTGGCTGTCCTCACTTGCACTGAGGGGTGTGACTGTTACTCAGTTCTGCTGGCTGTCCTCACTTGCACTGAGGGGTGTGACTGTTACTCAGCTCTGCTGGCTGTCCTCGCTTGCACTGAGGGGTGTGGTGGTTACTCAGCCCTGTTGGCTGTCCTCACTTGCACTGAGGGGTGTGACTGTTACTCGGCTCTGCTGGCTGTCCTCGCTTGCACTGAGGGGTGTGGTGGTTACTCAGCCCTGTTGGCTGTCCTCACTTGCACTGAGGGGTGTGACTGTTACTCAGTTCTGCTGGCTGTCCTCGCTTGCACTGAGGGGTGTGGTGGTTACTCAGCCCTGTTGGCTGTCCTCACTTGCACTGAGGGGTGTGACTGTTACTCAGTTCTGCTGGCTGTCCTCACTTGCACTGAGGGGTGTGACTGTTACTCAGCTCTGCTGGCTGTCCTCGCTTGCACTGAGGGGTGTGGTGGTTACTCAGCCCTGTTGGCTGTCCTCACTTGCACTGAGGGGTGTGACTGTTACTCAGTTCTGCTGGCTGTCCTCACTTGCACTGAGGGGTGTGACTGTTACTCAGCTCTGCTGGCTGTCCTCGCTTGCACTGAGGGGTGTGACTGTTACTCAGTTCTGCTGGCTGTCCTCACTTGCACTGAGGGGTGTGACTGTTACTCAGCCCTGTTGGCTGTCCTCGCTTGCACTGAGGGGTGTGGTGGTTACTCAGCCCTGTTGGCTGTCCTCACTTGCACTGAGGGGTGTGACTGTTACTCAGTTCTGCTGGCTGTCCTCGCTTGCACTGAGGGGTGTGACTGTTACTCAGCTCTGCTGGCTGTCCTCGCTTGCACTGAGGGGTGTGGTGGTTACTCAGCCCTGTTGGCTGTCCTCGCTTGCACTGAGGGGTGTGACTGTTACTCAGCTCTGCTGGCTGTCCTCGCTTGCACTGAGGGGTGTGGTGGTTACTCAGCCCTGTTGGCTGTCCTCGCTTGCACTGAGGGGTGTGACTGTTACTCAGCTCTGCTGGCTGTCCTCACTTGCACTGAGGGGTGTGACTGTTACTCAGTTCTGCTGGCTGTCCTCGCTTACACTGAGGGGTGTGACTGTTACTCAGCTTTGCTGGCTGTCCTCATTTGCACTGAGGGGCGTGGTGGTTACTCAGCCCTGTTGGCTGTCCTCACTTGCACTGAGGGATGTGACTGTTACTCAGTTCTGCTGGCTGTCCTCACTTGCACTGAGGGGTGTGACTGTTACTCAGTTCTGCTGGCTGTCCTCACTTACACTGAGGAGTGTTGGTTACTCGGCTCTGCTTGCTGCCCTTACTTGCACTGAGGGGTGTGACTGTACTAAGCTCTGCTGCTTGTCCACACTTGCATTTGGTGTTGCTGTTATTCAGCGTTTGGCTGTCCTCACTTATAATGAGGGGTGTGGCTGTTACTCAGCTCTGCTGGCTGTCCCTCAGCTTCGCTGGCTGTCCTCACAAAGAGGGGTTTGGCTATTACTCAGCTCTGCAGGCTGTCCTCACAAAGAGGGGTGTGGCTATTACTCAGCTCTGCAGGCTGTCCTCACAAAGAGGGGTGTGGCTATTACTCAGCTCTGCAGGCTGTCCTCACAAAGAGGGGTGTGGCTGTTACTCAGCTCTGCAGGCTGTCCTCACAAAGAGGGATGTGGCTGTTACTCAGCTATGCTGGCTGTACTCACTTGCACTGAGGGGTGTGGCTGTTACTCAGCATGGTGGTCAGAAGGAAGCACTTTTACTAAGAGTATTTTAACGCAAGCTAGCCAAGGTCATTAAGGGCTCTGCTGCTTTAAGACCAGTCAGCCAGGTGTCTTATTCCCCAAGTAACAAAAGATACGCAAAGACAAGTGCTATAAACCTTTGTACTAGTGGCAACCTTGACCCCAGGCCGGACTTTAGAATGGACCACTTGCTCCAACCAGTATATTGCTTAGCAATACCAAAATTAGTTGAGCATAGAGAATAGTAAACAGCAAGACACCAATGTTCCACCACCAACAGTATAATAGGATATTTATATACAGAGAATTTACATTAGGTTTACTTATAGTGGAAGAAGCATCATTCTCCAACATAGAGATATCACACTGGACTTTAGGTGTCTTCATGATCATTGTAAGGAGAGGCCCTAAATGTCTGATGTTCTCCTTACAGTCGCCCTGTTTGCTATCAGTTGTAACATTTACACAGTATATAGAACTATTCAAGCTGTATCACTTCAATTTCACTTCCAACTTGTGTATTAATTGTATCTGCTATGGGGTTTACGCGTGGAAAGGCCTGGAGACTAACCACCACCTTGCCTCCATTCTCGCTCATGCTAAAATTATTGACACTATTTGAGTTTTTAGCTGTGATAAGAGCCAAGTTTTTTAGTACAAGGTCCCGGCACATGCTGCTGGGCTCACTCGCTTTCTCAGCCATAGGGACCAGCAATGGTGACTGGACATCAAAGTTGGACAGTCTCGTCTTCTTAATTCTATGGATGCGTCTGTGTTTTATGAACTGCGTCAGGGACTGACAGACCAGGCCGCAGTCTAAGCACTTCAACCGAAATTCATTCTGAGTTTCCGTCTGCGATTGTTTCAACATGTGTTCATTCAAGGTTTCCACTCGCTGGTTGTCGACAGTCCACTTCAGTACCTGATCGTTACATGGTTCTGAAGGTTTATCCGAATATTTCAACGTGGGTTCCCCCTGAACTCCCACCTGTAGATTGTTGACCGTCCACGTTCGTGGCTCTGCGTGTTGGATGGGTCCCGGACATTCCAGCACAAGTTTCTTCTCGTTTTCCACTTTTTGGCTATTGATCGACCACTTCAACGCTTCCTCCATTGGCTGGGTGTTCATGCGCAGGCTTCTTCCTGGGTATTTAATCACAATTTCATCTTCAGTCTCAATGCATTGGAAGCCACCTGGAGAATTCAGTAGGTGTTCGTGCCGTGATGTCATGTGTTTGTCGTAGACCAGTACCTCTTCATTCTCAGTTTTTATTTGTGGAGCGAGGTCTGAAACTTTCAACTTGTTTTTATTCTGGGGTTCTTGACGTAGAAGGTGGTCTGAACATTTCACTGGCTGTTCCTTACGGAGTTCAGGAAGTGGCTGTGATTTCAGGTGTTTGTCATGGAGTAATACCTCTTCATTCTCAGTTTTTATTTGTGGAGCGAGGTCAGCAGAGAATTTTAGCTGGTGCTCATTATGAGGTTCTCGATGTTGGAGGAGGTCTGTATGTTTCACTGGCTGTTCCTTACGGGGTTCCAGACGTGGCTGTGATTTTAGTTGTTCATTCTGGTGTTTCAGAGGTTGACGGAGGTCTGAAAGTTTCACTTGTTGATTACGGGGTTCTGGATGTTGCTGTGAATTCACATGTTTGTCATAGACTAATGCCTCTTCATTCTCAATTTTAATGTGTGGAGCAAAGTCTGAAATTTTCAAATGGTGTTTATTTTGGGGTTCCGGATTTTGAAAGAAGACAGAATATGGCAAATTTTTTTCATTTTGGGGTTTCAGATGTTGACAGGGATCTGAATGTTTCACCTGATGTTCATTTCGGGGTTCCGGATGTTGCTGTGATTCCACTTGTTTGTCGTGGACCAATACCTTTTTGTTCTGAGTTTTTACGTGTGGAGCGAAGTCTGAAAATTTACGTTGGTGTTCATTTTGGGGATCTTGATGTTGAAGGAGGTCTGAATATTTCACTGGCTGTTCCTTACGGGGGTCCGGAAGTGGCTGTGATTTCAGGTGTTTGTCGTAGACTAATACCTCTTCGTTCTCAGTTTTTATGTGTGGACCGTGGTCTGGAAACTTCAGCTGGTGTTCATTCTGGTGCTTCAAGGATTGACGGAGGTCTGAAAGCTTCACTTGTTGATTATGGGGTTCCGGATGTTGCTGTGATTTCAGGTGTTTGTTATAGACTAATACCTCTTTAGTCTCAGTTTTTATGTGTGGACCGAGGTCTGGAAATTTCAGTTGATGTTCATTCTGGGGTTCTGGGTTTTGACAGAATACTGAATGTTTCACCTGATGTTCATTTTGAGGTTTCGGATGATGGAGACCTGAATGCTTCTCTTGTTGTTCATTTTGGGGTTCCAGATGTTGCTGCGATTTCACCTGTTTGTCGTTCTTAGTTTTTATGTGTGGATCAAGGTCTGAAAATTTCAAATGGTGTTTATTCTGGGGTTCCGGATGTTGAAAGAGAACAGAATGTTGCACATTTTTTTCATTTTGGGGTCCCAGTCGTTGACGAGGATCTGAATGTTTTATCTGCCGTTCATGTTGAGGTTCTAGATATTGACCAAGGTCTGAATGTTTCGCCTGATGTTCATTTCGAGGTTCCAGAGGTTGCTGCAATTTTACATGTTTGTCGCAGACCAGTATCTCTTCATTCTCAGTTTTTATGTGTCGAGTGAAGCCTGAAAATTTCAGGTGTTTATTCTGGGGTTCCAGCTGTTGAAATGGAACAGAATGTGGCACATTTTTTTCATTTTGGGGTTCCAGATGTTGACGGGGATCTGAATGTTTAATCTGTTGTTCATGACGGGGTTCCGGGTGTTGCTGTGATTTCACATGTTTGTCATAAACCAATACCTCTTCATTCTCAGTTTTTATGTGTGGACTTAGGTCTGAAAATTTCAGCTGGTGTTCTTTCTGGGGTTCCAGATGTTGATGGAGATCTGAATGTTTCACCTGTTGTTCATTTCGGGGTTCTGGATGTTCCTGTGATTTCATGTGTTTGTCGTAGACTAATACCCCTTCATTCTCAGTTTTTATGTGAGGAGCCATGTCTGAAAATTTTAAATGGTGTTTATTCTGGGGTTCTGGATGTTGAAGGAGGACAGAGTGCGGCACATTTTTTTCATTTTGGGGTTCCAGCTGTTTACGGGGATCTGAATGTTTTATTTGTCGTTCAAGTCGAGGTTCCAGATGTTGAGGGAGGTCTGAATATTTCCCCTGTTTTTCATTTTGGGGTTCTGGATGTTGCTGTGGCTTCATATGTTTGTCGTAGACCAATACCTCTTTGTTCTCAGTTTTTACATGTGGACCAAGGTCTGAAAATTTTAGCTGGTGTTCTTTCTGGGGTTCCAGGTGTTGAAGGAATTCTGAATGTTTCCCCTGTTGTTCATTTCGGGATTCCGGATGTTTCTGTGATTTTAGGTGTTTGTCATAGATTAATACCTCCTCATTCTCTTTTTTAATGTGTGGACCAAGGTCTGAAAACTTCAGCCGGGGTTCTTTCTGGGGTTCTGGATGTTGACGGAGGTCTGAATGTTTCATCTGTTCTTCATGTCGGGGTTCCAGATGTTGACGGAGGTCTGAAAGTTTCACCTGTTGTTCATTTATGGGTTCCAGATGTTGCACTGATTTCATGTGTTTCTGGTAGACTAATACCTCTTCGTTTTCAGTTTTTATGTGAGGACCGAGGTCTGAAAATTTTAGCTGGCATTTATTCTGAAGCTCTGGATATGGACAAAGATCTGACTGTTTCACCTGTGGTTCATTTCGGGGTTCTAGTTGTTGACGGAGGTCTGAACGTGTCACCTGTGGTTCATTAAGGGGTTTTGGATGTTGCGCTGGTTTCACGTGTTTATCATAGACGAATACCCTTTCATTCTCAGTTCTTGTGCATGGGCCAAGGTCTGAAAATCTTAGTGGGTGCTCATTTTGGGGTTCCAGATGTTGACGGAGGTCTGAATGTTTCACCTGTTGTTCTATTCGGGGTTCTGGATATTGCGATGATTTCACATGTTTGTCATAGACGAATGCTCCTTTATTTTCAGTAATTATGTGTGGACCATAGTCTGAAAATCTTAGTGAGTGCTTATTTTGGGGTTCCAGATGTTGATGGAAGACTGAATGTCCCACCTGTCGTACTATTTGGGGTTCCAAGTGTTGTGATGATTTCATGTGTTTGTCATAGACGAATACCCTTTCATTCTCACTTTTTGTGTGTGAAAATCTTAGCGGGTGTTCATTTTGGGGTTCCAGATATTGATGGAGGTCTGAATGTTCCACCTGTCGTTTATTTATAGATTCCAGGTGTTGCCATGGTTCTGAATGTTCCACCTGTCGTTTATTTTGGGGTTCCAGATGGTGACGGAGGTCTGAATAATCCACCTGTCTTTTATTTTGGGATTGCGGGTGTTGCCAGGGTTCAGAATATTTCAGATGGTGTTCGTTCCGGGGCTCCGGATGTTGGCACAGCTTTACACTTTTAAGTTGGTGCCCCGTGTGAGGTTCCTGCCATGAACTAATGTCCATCGAGTCTTCAGGCTCAGATTTTATCGGTTGAGTAATATGTGAATATGTCAACCTTGGTTCACCCAGAGGTTCCATGTGTTGAGTGGTGTCCAAAGAACTGAGCTCACCATAATTGTTCCTGTATTGACTAGCTGGATCTATAATGTTCTGGTTGTTATCCGCCAATGGAAAGTGCATTCGCTTGTGACGGTTCAGAGTAGAAGAGTCATTGAACCTCTTGCTGCAGACAGAGCACTGGAAAGGTTTCTCTCCAGTGTGAACTCTGATGTGCCTCCGCAGCTTGGCATGTTCAACAAAGCCCCTACTGCAAATGTGACATTGGTAGGGGCGTTCTCCGGTGTGCCTCCGCATGTGAATAATCAGAGAGGATTTCCGAGGGAAGCCTTTTTCGCACACCGAGCACTGGAACGGTTTCAGGCCATTGTGAGATTCCTGGTGCGCGAGGAGCATGCACCGGTAGATGAAGCTTTTACCGCAGTCGGGGCAATGGTGAGGTTTATTTCCAGAATGTGTTTTCTGGTGAGTGAGTAGCTTAGAGGGGTACATGAAGGACTTTCCACAGTCCTGGCAGACGTGTGGCTTCTGTCCACAGTGAGTCTTCTGGTGGATGAGAAGGTTGGATTGGTGGGTGAAGTGCTTGTTGCAGTTGGCGCACGAGTAAGACTTGGGCTTGGTGTGAGTTTTCCGGTGGGTGACCAGCTTAGATGGGTAAGTAAAGGATTTGTCACAGTCTGGGCACTTGTAAGGTTTCATCCCGCCATGAATGATGAAATGGCGAACCAGAAATTTCCACACGTCAAAAGTTTCACCACAACTGGCGCAGATATAGAGTTTTTCTCCCGAGTCTGGTTCCTCTGTGATGGGTTTGTTGGCCTCTTTAGTTTCAGGGGAGTCTTTTGGCTCTAGGCTCTTCTCTAGCTCGTGGTGCCCGTCCAACTCAGGATGTTCTGGTGGTGGGCATTCAGCTTGATTGTTGCACTTGGCTGGCTCACTACTTTCCATGGGCTTGTGGAGCTCCTCTCCCTTACTGGTCTCAGCTGGCGTGGGGCATACAGCAGACGCATGGCACGCCACTGGTTCATGGCATGTATCTGGCTCACTGCACTCTGGCAGCTGAGTGCACACAGCTGGCTCACTGCACTCCACTGGCTGAGGGCACACAGTCTGCTCAATTAACACCACTGGCTGAAGGCAGGGACTTATTCCTTCAGTTGGCTTACTTAGCACCACTGGCTGAAGGCGGGGACTTATAGGTGGCTCACTGCACTCCATTGGCTTAGGGCACACAGACGACTCAATTAATGCCACTGGCTGAGAGCAGGGACTTATTCCTTCAGTTGGCTTACTTAGCATAGCTGTCTGTGGGCAGGAACTTACAGGAGGTTCACTGCACTCCATTGGCTCACAGCATGGACTTACAGGTGGCTCACTGCCCCCCATTGGCTGAAGGCACACCACTGGTTGAGGGTTGATAGTTACTTCACTGCACTCCATTGGCTGAGGGCACACTACTGGTTGAGGGTTGATAGTTACTTCACTGCCCCCCATTGGCTGAAGGCACACCACTGGTTGAGGGTTGATAGTTACTTCACTGCACTCCATTGGCTGAGGGCACACCACTGGTTGAGGGTTGATAGTTACTTCACTGCCCCCCATTGGCTGAAGGCACACCACTGGTTGAGGGTTGATAGTTACTTCACTGCACTCCATTGGATGAGGGCACACCACTGGTTGAGGGTTGATAGTTACTCCACTGCACTCCATTGGATGAGGGTACACCACTGGTTGAGGGTTGATAGTTACTCCACTGCACTCCATTGGATGAGGGTACACCACTGGTTGAGGGTTAACCATTGGTTCGCTGCAGGCCAATGGCTTACGCTTCACAGCTGGGCCAGCGCGCTTCATTGTCTTACAGGACTGAGTTGGTTCATGGCACTCCTCTGAGACATCCTCCGCAGTAATGCTCCGGTTACAAGGCACTCCCATTTTTAGACCGTGAAGCTGTAAGGTGAAATCAGTGAGGATTTCCAGGGTGGACTTGGATTGGATTTGCATATTTTGAATCCTAACTTCTTTGGGTTTCTCGGTAGAGTTTTGTGCCACGCGAGTCCCGATGCCGACCAGAGACTGCAGTGAAGTTTTTTCTGCGAAAACCAAGAAAAAAATATATAGTTAGATTATTAGTACGGAAAGTGACCCTAACAATCTGTATGACTTAAAAGTATAAGTTTAGGCCCCCAAAAAGTTTTAAACCCCCCCCAAAGTTTTCAAATCCCTGCCCCACCTCAGTACGCCCCCCCCCCCCATGCAGACCTCAGGTGAAGCAGGGACCCCTTTCCTCCCAATGCCCAGATCTCTATCATTCCAGTCAATGTTTAAATGTATTTATCAGCAGGATGCCTGTGCTGCAGTGCAATGGTGCCACAATAGGTATATATATACACATATATATATATATATATTGTGAGGGGGTTAGCTCGGCAGCGGGTGTGTGTGACCCCCGAGATGGGCTCCCCACACAAAAACAGGCCCAGCAAACGGAGGTTGTGGTTTTCAAAATCAAAAAGGTGCGGTTTATTTTCTATTTACAGTGACAAAACACAGCAAAGCAAAAGAAACATAAACAAAATAAATCCTGGTCAACTTGACCTCTGACTAAACATACAGGTTTCCTAACTAACAACTGGGATCAGCCTAGTGCTGTCCTAGTCCCTAAGTCCCTGGTTTTAAATGTCCAAGCAAATAGCCACACAGGCTTTGTCTCACCGCACAGGGGTTCACTCTCCCTAGACAGTCCACACAGGTCTGGGTCCAGGCATGAGCTAACATCTAATGAAGCTGGGAGTTCTTATAGAGGCCTAAATGAGCTGACAAGCTTCAGCTGGTCTCCTCATCTCTGTCTGCACGACGCCCCACACTCTCCCTAGAGGTATGAGTCATCCATGAGCCCACTAGCCTTATACAACTCTCCACCTAGTTGTATAAGTCGGCGTAAAGCCTGAATCTGGGCGAAATATATCTACCCCCCTGGATGCAACCAGGTGACTTTACCTTCCTGCTGTCACATACCCCCCCCTCTTGTTTTAACCTCGGGGTTGGAACACCAGCAATCAGGCATTCATGTACTCGAGACAAAGCATCCACATTCCCCATTTGAACGCCAGGGCGATGCTTTACTGTGAAGTTGAATTCCTGGAGGGCCAGGAACCACCTATTCACTCTTCTATTTGTTTCCTTGTTTTGAGCCATCCACTTTAACGGAGCGTGATCCGTAACCATGTCAAAGTGCCTACCTAGCAGGTAGTACCGAAGGGAATCTAGAGCCCACTTCACCGCTAAACACTCCTTTTCAACGGTGGCGTAATTTACCTCATGGGACTTCAACTTCCTGCTGAGGTAAATGACTGGGTGCTCTTCCCCGTTCCAGACCTGGGACAATACTGCTCCTAACCCCACATCTGACGCATCACTTTGTACGACAAAGTCTTTAGAGAAGTCGGGTGAGTACAACACTGGCTGGCTACATAAGGCTTGTTTCAAGAGTTGGAATGCTGCCTCAGCCTCGGGGGTCCATTTAATCATGACCGACCCTTTCCCCTTCGTCAGGTTGGTTAGGGGCACAGCCTTAGAAGCAAAGTGGGGAATGAATCGCCGATAATACCCAGCGATTCCCAGAAAGGCTCGTACCTGCTTCTTGCTGTTGGGACGTGGCCAACTCTGGATGGCCTCGACTTTGTTGAGTTGGGGTTTTATTACTCCCCTCCCAATGGTGTACCCAAGATATTTGGCCTCCTCCTGCCCAATGGTACACTTCTTGGGGTTAGCCGTAAACCCCGCTTCCCGAACAGAGTCCAGGACTGCTTGCACTTTTGGCAGATGTGAGGCCCAATCTGTGCTATGGACAATTATGTCATCCAGGTAAGCCGCAGCATACTTCCGATGGGGCCTCAGCATCTGGTCCATTTTCCGCTGGAATGTGGCCGGCGCATTCTGTAACCCGAACGGCATTCTTTTATATTGGAATGCCCCGTCTGGGGTTACAAATGCGGTTTTCTCTTTGGCTGACTTGGCCAGGGGGATTTGCCAATACCCTTTTGTGAGGTCAAGAGTCGTCATGTATCGGGCTGTTCCCAGCCGGTCGATCAACTCATCTATACGTGGCATGGGGTAGGTGTCAAATTTTGTAACTTTGTTCAACTGACGAAAATCGTTACAAAATCGCCAGCTCCCATCCGGTTTAGGCACCAACACAATGGGACTAGACCAATCACTTTGGGACTCCTCTATCACCCCTAAGTTCAGCATTTTCTGTACTTCCTCCCGTATTGCCTCCCGTCGGGCCTCTGGGATCCGATAGGGTTTTAACTTCACCCTTTCACCGGGCGGGGTAATGATGTCATGCTCTACCCCAGATGTTTGTCCCGGCAGCTCAGAGAATACCTCCTTGTTGCGAAGCACAAACTCCTTAACCTCCTGTTGTTGGGGTTGTGACAAGGTGGCTGCTATTCCAACCTCAGGAATCACGCAACCAGTTTGAGCTGGTGACCAAGTGTCTGCGACTAGGGACTCTCTATCCCTCCAGGCTTTCAACAGATTAACGTGATAGATCTGTTCGGGCTTTCGCCTTCCTGGTTGTCTGACCTTGTAATTCACTTCGCTCACTTTTTCCATTATCTCGTAGGGGCCTTGCCATTTGGCAAGGAATTTACTTTCAACCGTAGGGACAAGTACCAGTATCCTATCCCCCGGGGAAAAGGTACGGGTCTTGGCTCCACGGTTGTACACTCTCTGCTGTGCTAACTGCGCTTGGGCCAAATGTTCCTTCACGATGGGCATTACCTGTGCAATTCGGTCTTGCATCAGGGCGACATGCTCAATCACACTCCTGTGGGGAGAACTCTCACTTTCCCAAGTTTCCTTGGCAATATCCAACAGCCCTCTTGGGTGTCTCCCATACAGTAACTCAAAGGGGGAGAATCCCGTAGAGGATTGGGGCACCTCCCTAATAGCAAACATCAAATAAGGAAGTAAACAGTCCCAATCCTTTCCATCTCTATCCACCACTTTCTTCAACATTTGTTTTAGGGTTTTGTTGAATCTTTCAACCAGCCCATCGGTTTGGGGGTGATACACAGATGTACGTAATTGCGTCACTTTGAACAATTTACACAGCTCCTTCATAACCCGGGACATAAAGGGTGTACCTTGGTCCGTAAGCAGTTCTTTACAAATACCCACCCGGCTAAACACAAGAGATAGCTCTTTGGCTATGGTTTTGGCCGAGGTATTTCGGAGAGGGATCGCTTCTGGATAACGGGTGGCATAGTCCATTATAACTAATATGTACTGGTGCCCCCTAGCGGACTTGATTATAGGACCTACCAAATCCATGGCGATCCTCTCAAACGGGACCTCAATGATGGGTAGAGGGACCAGCGGGCTACGGAAATGTGGCATCGGGGCCGACCTCTGACACACAGGGCAGGAGGAACAATAATTTTCTATGTCCTTCATCACCCCCGGCCAATAGAATCTCTGTAATACCCTCTCTCGGGTTTTCTCTGTCCCCAGATGACCTCCAAGAATGTGCCCATGGGCCAACTCCAACACCAACTTCCTGTAAGGTTTGGGCACCACAAGCTGCTCAACGGTTTCTTCTGCCCTTTTTGCCACCCGATACAGTAGGTCCTTCTCTACGCTGAAGTATGGGTAAGTGCAGGTATTATCTGGGTTCACTAACTCGCCATCTATTTTCACTACGTTTTCCCGTGCCTTTATTAGGGCGGGGTCTTTCAACTGTTCTGTGGCAAAGTTTTCCCTGTGAACCTCAAGATCAGAAAACTCCACAGACGGTAGGTTTTCGTCTGAGGAGGTGGGCTCCTCTCCAGTTTCTTGAGTCTCCCCTGCCAATACTGATAAGGGAAATTCCGGAGAGTCCTCACCACTCTCAGGGGAGTTCTGGCTATCACATTCCTGGTACATAGGGGCACCAGTGGGGGGCTCAGGATCATCCCACAGTTCCCAGAACTTCGGAAAATCCCTTCCCACAATGGCGTCATGCGGTAACTGAGATACTAAGCCCACTGGATGAGAGAGGGTACCTTTGGGGGTCTCGAAACACACTGTAGTCACTGGATACTCTCGGGTGTCCCCATGCACACAAATAACAGCTACCTTGCTATTCCCAGAGACCTCTGTTTTAACTAACTCAGCCTTTATCAGGGTCACAAGGCTACCTGAATCCAACAATACCACAACATTTCTACCATTAACACACATTTTGCATAAATGTTTCTCAGTTCCTCGAATGGCAGTGCATGCGACTGTCGCACACAGCGACTGACGTCTGCCCGTCAGAAAGTCACACTGCATGGGTTCCTCCACAACCGGGCAATTGGCTGCAATATGTCCCGCTTGCCGGCAGCGGTAGCAAACGATCCTTCTTGCGGCCTCTTGAGCCGCTGATTTCCCAGGCTGTTCTCGCCAAACTTGGGGTAGAGCTCCCACCCTCTCACTCTCTCCACCCTCACCCCTTGGAATCCTCTTATCCGCCCCTGGGGATGGTCTGGTCTTAGGGTGGAAAGTCCGAGTGTCTCTGGAAGAGGCCGTCAGGTTCTCTGTAGCCAAGTATTTCTCCACACGATCCACAAGACCATCGGCCGTCTCTGGGTCTCCATGGCTTACCCACTTTTGGATGGCAGTAGGAAGAGCTCTCAAAAACCGATCCATTACAACACGTTCCACAATCTTTGGTGCGGACAAAGTCTCTGGCTGTAGCCACTTTCTGCTCAGGTGAATGAGATCATACATTTGAGACCTGGGGGGTTTTCCAAGCTGGAAAGTCCAGTTATGCACACGCTGAGCCCGGACAGCCTGGGTGACACCCAGCCTTGCCAATATTTCAGCTTTTAGCATCACATAGTCTTTTGCTTGGTTAGGCTCTAGGTCATAGTAAGCTTTCTGCGATTCACCAGTTAACAGAGGAGCCACCAGTCCAGCCCACTGCTCCTCAGGCCACTTTTCTCTTTCAGCGGTCCTTTCAAATGTGGTCAAAAATACCTCTGGATCATCCTCTCCAGTCATTTTTGTCAATAAACGACTCACCCCAAAGGACGCGGTATTAGTGGGACGGCTTTCCTCACTGGTCTGCGGACGTTGCTGCATTACTGCTTCCATCTGTTGTTGTAGTCTCTGCTCTTGCTTCTGCAACAGGTCTATGAAGCGGGCCTCAGATTGCTGCTGGGCTTGTTGCTGAGCCTCCAGACTCTGTTGCAAAGTTGCGTTTGTCTGCTGCTGGGCTGCAAGGCTCTGTTGATGAGCTTGCTGCTGGGCTGCGAAGTTCTTTTGCAAACCTGCATTTGTCTGCTGTTGATTGGCATTTGCTAGAGCCAGCTGCTTCAGTATCTCCTCCATGCTGGCTTAAAAAAAAAAACTGCCACTGGTTCTCCACCAACTGTGAGGGGGTTAGCTCGGCAGCGGGTGTGTGTGACCCCCGGGATGGGCTCCCCACACAAAAACAGGCCCAGCAAACGGAGGTTGTGGTTTTCAAAATCAAAAAGGTGCGGTTTATTTTCTATTTACAGTGACAAAACACAGCAAAGCAAAAGAAACATAAACAAAATAAATCCTGGTCAACTTGACCTCTGACTAAACATACAGGTTTCCTAACTAACAACTGGGATCAGCCTAGTGCTGTCCTAGTCCCTAAGTCCCTGGTTTTAAATGTCCAAGCAAATAGCCACACAGGCTTTGTCTCACCGCACAGGGGTTCACTCTCCCTAGACAGTCCACACAGGTCTGGGTCCAGGCATGAGCTAACATCTAATGAAGCTGGGAGTTCTTATAGAGGCCTAAATGAGCTGACAAGCTTCAGCTGGTCTCCTCATCTCTGTCTGCACGACGCCCCACACTCTCCCTAGAGGTATGAGTCATCCATGAGCCCACTAGCCTTATACAACTCTCCACCTAGTTGTATAAGTCGGCGTAAAGCCTGAATCTGGGCGAAATATATCTACCCCCCTGGATGCAACCAGGTGACTTTACCTTCCTGCTGTCACAATATATATATATATTGTGACAGCAGGAAGGTAAAGTCACCTGGTTGCATCCAGGGGGGTAGATATATTTCGCCCAGATTCAGGCTTTACGCCGACTTATACAACTAGGTGGAGAGTTGTATAAGCCCAGCTAAGGCTAGTGGGCTCATGGATGACTCATACCTCTAGGGAGAGTGTGGGGCGTCGTGCAGACAGAGATGAGGAGACCAGCTGAACCTTGTCAGCTCATTTAGGCCTCTATAAGAACTCCCAGCTTCATTAGATGTTAGCTCATGCCTGGAAGCAGACCTGTGTGGACTTCCTGGAGAGAGTGAACCCCTGTGCGGTGAGACAAAGCCTGTGTGGCTATTTGCTTGGACATTTAAACCCAGGGACTTAGGGACTAGGACAGCACTAGGCTGATCCCAGTTGTTAGTTAGGAAACCTGTATGTTTAGTCAGAGGTCAACTTGACCAGGATTTATTTTGTTTATGTTTCTTTTGCTTTGCTGTGTTTTTGTCACTGTAAATAGAAAATAAACCGCACCTTTTTGATTTTGAAAACCATAAGCTCCGTCTGCTGGGCCTGTTTTTGTGTGGGGAGCCCATCCCGGGGGTCACACACACCCGCTGCCGAGCTAACCCCCTCACAGTTGGTGGAGAACCAGTGGCAGTTTTTTTAAGCCAGCATGGAGGAGATACTGAAACAGCTGGCTCTAGCAAATGCCAATCAACAGCAGACAAATGCAGGTTTGCAAAGGAGCCTTGCAGCCCAGCAGCAAGCTCATCAACAGAGCCTTGCAGCCCAGCAACAAGCCCTGCAGCAATCTGAGGCCCGCTTCATAGACCTGTTACAGAAGCAAGAGCAGAGACTACAACAAATGGAAGCAGTAATGCAGCAACGTCCGCAGACCAGTGAGGAAAGCCGTCCCACTAATACCGCGTCCTTTGGGGTGAGTCGTTTATTGACAAAAATGACTGGAGAGGATGATCCAGAGGTATTTTTGACCACATTTGAAAGGACTGCTGAAAGAGAAAAGTGGCCTGAGGAGCAGTGGGCTGGACTGGTGGCTCCTCTGTTAACTGGTGAATCGCAGAAGGCTTACTATGACCTAGAGCATGACCAAGCAAAAGACTATGTGATGCTAAAAGCTGAAATATTGGCAAGGCTGGGTGTCACCCTGGCTGTCCGGGCTCAGCGTGTGCATAACTGGACTTTCCAGCTTGGAAAACCCCCCAGGTCTCAAATGTATGATCTCATTCACCTGAGCAGAAAGTGGCTACAGCCAGAGACTTTGTCCGCACCAAAGATTGTGGAACGTGTTGTAATGGATCGGTTTTTGAGAGCTCTTCCTACTGCCATCCAAAAGTGGGTAAGCCATGGGGACCCAGAGACGGCCGATGGTCTTGTGGATCGTGTGGAGAAATACTTGGCTACAGAGAACCTGACGGCCTCTTCCAGAGACACTCGGACTTTCCACCCTAAGACCAGACCATCCCCAGGGGCGGATAAGAGGATTCCAAGGGGTGAGGGTGGAGAGAGTGAGAGGGTGGGAGCTCTCCCCCAAGTTTGGCGAGAACAGCCTGGGAAATCAGCGGCTCAAGAGGCGGCAAGAAGGATCGTTTGCTACCGCTGCCGGCAAGCGGGACATATTGCAGCCAATTGCCCGGTTGTGGAGGAACCCATGCAGTGTGACTTTCTGACGGGCAGACGTCAGTCGCTGTGTGCGACAGTCGCATGCACTGCCATTCGGGGAACTGAGAAACATTTATGCAAAATGTGTATTAATGGTAGAAATGTTGTGGTATTGCTGGATTCAGGTAGCCTTGTGACCCTGATAAAGGCTGAGTTAGTTAAAACAGAGGTCTCTGGGAATAGCAAGGTAGCTGTTATTTGTGTGCATGGGGACACCCGAGAGTATCCAGTGACTACAGTGTGTTTCGAGACCCCCAAAGGTACCCTCTCTCATCCAGTGGGCTTAGTATCTCAGTTACCGCATGACGCCATTGTGGGAAGGGATTTTCCGAAGTTCTGGGAACTGTGGGATGATCCTGAGCCCCCCACTGGTGCCCCTATGTACCAGGAATGTGATAGCCAGAACTCCCCTGAGAGTGGTGAGGACTCTCCGGAATTTCCCTTATCAGTATTGGCAGGGGAGACTCAAGAAACTGGAGAGGAGCCCACCTCCTCAGACGAAAACCTACCGTCTGTGGAGTTTTCTGATCTTGAGGTTCACAGGGAAAACTTTGCCACAGAACAGTTGAAAGACCCCGCCCTAATAAAGGCACGGGAAAACGTAGTGAAAATAGATGGCGAGTTAGTGAACCCAGATAATACCTGCACTTACCCATACTTCAGCGTAGAGAAGGACCTACTGTATCGGGTGGCAAAAAGGGCAGAAGAAACCGTTGAGCAGCTTGTGGTGCCCAAACCTTACAGGAAGTTGGTGTTGGAGTTGGCCCATGGGCACATTCTTGGAGGTCATCTGGGGACAGAGAAAACCCGAGAGAGGGTATTACAGAGATTCTATTGGCCGGGGGTGATGAAGGACATAGAAAATTATTGTTCCTCCTGCCCTGTGTGTCAGAGGTCGGCCCCGATGCCACATTTCCGTAGCCCGCTGGTCCCTCTACCCATCATTGAGGTCCCGTTTGAGAGGATCGCCATGGATTTGGTAGGTCCTATAATCAAGTCCGCTAGGGGGCACCAGTACATATTAGTTATAATGGACTATGCCACCCGTTATCCAGAAGCGATCCCTCTCCGAAATACCTCGGCCAAAACCATAGCCAAAGAGCTATCTCTTGTGTTTAGCCGGGTGGGTATTTGTAAAGAACTGCTTACGGACCAAGGTACACCCTTTATGTCCCGGGTTATGAAGGAGCTATGTAAATTGTTCAAAGTGACGCAATTACGTACATCTGTGTATCACCCCCAAACCGATGGGCTGGTTGAAAGATTCAACAAAACCCTAAAACAAATGTTGAAGAAAGTGGTGGATAGAGATGGAAAGGATTGGGACTGTCTACTTCCTTATCTGATGTTTGCTATTAGGGAGGTGCCCCAATCCTCTACGGGATTCTCCCCCTTTGAGTTACTGTATGGGAGACACCCAAGAGGGCTGTTGGATATTGCCAAGGAAACTTGGGAAAGTGAGAGTTCTCCCCACAGGAGTGTGATTGAGCATGTCGCCCTGATGCAAGACCGAATTGCACAGGTAATGCCCATCGTGAAGGAACATTTGGCCCAAGCGCAGTTAGCACAGCAGAGAGTGTACAACCGTGGAGCCAAGACCCGTACCTTTTCCCCGGGGGATAGGATACTGGTACTTGTCCCTACGGTTGAAAGTAAATTCCTTGCCAAATGGCAAGGCCCCTACGAGATAATGGAAAAAGTGAGCGAAGTGAATTACAAGGTCAGACAACCAGGAAGGCGAAAGCCCGAACAGATCTATCACGTTAATCTGTTGAAAGCCTGGAGGGATAGAGAGTCCCTAGTCGCAGACACTTGGTCACCAGCTCAAACTGGTTGCGTGATTCCTGAGGTTGGAATCGCAGCCACCTTGTCACAACCCCAACAACAGGAGGTTAAGGAGTTTGTGCTTCGCAACAAGGAGGTATTCTCTGAGCTGCCGGGACAAACATCTGGGGTAGAGCATGACATTATTACCCCGCCCGGTGAAAGGGTGAAGTTAAAACCCTATCGGATCCCAGAGGCCCGACGGGAGGCAATACGGGAGGAAGTATAGAAAATGCTGAACTTAGGGGTGATAGAGGAGTCCCAAAGTGATTGGTCTAGTCCCATCGTGTTGGTGCCTAAACCGGATGGGAGCTGGCGATTTTGTAACGATTTTCGTCAGTTGAACAAAGTTACAAAATTTGACACCTACCCCATGCCACGTATAGATGAGTTGATCGACCGGCTGGGAACAGCCCGATACATGACGACTCTTGACCTCACAAAAGGGTATTGGCAAATCCCCCTGGCCAAGTCGGCCAAAGAGAAAACCGCATTTGTAACCCCAGACGGGGCGTTCCAATATAAAAGAATGCCGTTCGGGTTACAGAATGCGCCGGCCACATTCCAGCGGAAAATGGACCAGATGCTGAGGCCCCATCGGAAGTATGCTGCGGCTTACCTGGATGACGTAATTGTCCATAGCACAGATTGGGCCTCACATCTGCCAAAAGTGCAAGCAGTCCTGGACTCTGTTCGGGAAGCGGGGTTTACGGCTAACCCCAAGAAGTGTACCATTGGGCAGGAGGAGGCCAAATATCTTGGGTACACCATTGGGAGGGGAGTAATAAAACCCCAACTCAACAAAGTCGAGGCCATCCAGAGTTGGCCACGTCCCAACAGCAAGAAGCAGGTACGAGCCTTTCTGGGAATCGCTGGGTATTATCGGCGATTCATTCCCCACTTTGCTTCTAAGGCTGTGCCCCTAACCAACCTGACGAAGGGGAAAGGGTCGGTCATGATTAAATGGACCCCCGAGGCTGAGGCAGCATTCCAATTCTTGAAACAAGCCTTATGTAGCCAGCCAGTGTTGTACTCACCCGACTTCTCTAAAGACTTTGTCGTACAAAGTGATGCGTCAGATGTGGGGTTAGGAGCAGTATTGTCCCAGGTCTGGAACGGGGAAGAGCACCCAGTCATTTACCTCAGCAGGAAGTTGAAGTCCCATGAGGTAAATTACGCCACCGTTGAAAAGGAGTGTTTAGCGGTGAAGTGGGCTCTAGATTCCCTTCGGTACTACCTGCTAGGTAGGCACTTTGACATGGTTACGGATCACGCTCCGTTAAAGTGGATGGCTCAAAACAAGGAGACAAATAGAAGAGTGAATAGGTGGTTCCTGGCCCTCCAGGAATTCAACTTCACAGTAAAGCATCGCCCTGGCGTTCAAATGGGGAATGTGGATGCTTTGTCTCGAGTACATGAATGCCTGATTGCTGGTGTTCCAACCCCGAGGTTAAAACAAGAGGGGGGGGTATGTGACAGCAGGAAGGTAAAGTCACCTGGTTGCATCCAGGGGGGTAGATATATTTCGCCCAGATTCAGGCTTTACGCCGACTTATACAACTAGGTGGAGAGTTGTATAAGACTAGTGGGCTCATGGATGACTCATACCTCTAGGGAGAGTGTGGGGCGTCGTGCAGACAGAGATGAGGAGACCAGCTGAACCTTGTCAGCTCATTTAGGCCTCTATAAGAACTCCCAGCTTCATTAGATGTTAGCTCATGCCTGGAAGCAGACCTGTGTGGACTTCCTGGAGAGAGTGAACCCTTGTGCGGTGAGACAAAGCCTGTGTGGCTATTTGCTTGGACATTTAAACCCAGGGACTTAGGGACTAGGACAGCACTAGGCTGATCCCAGTTGTTAGTTAGGAAACCTGTATGTTTAGTCAGAGGTCAACTTGACCAGGATTTATTTTGTTTATGTTTCTTTTGCTTTGCTGTGTTTTTGTCACTGTAAATAGAAAATAAACCGCACCTTTTTGATTTTGAAAACCACAAGCTCCGTCTGCTGGGCCTGTTTTTGTGTGGGGAGCCCATCCCGGGGGTCACACACACCCGCTGCCGAGCTAACCCCCTCACAATATATATATATATAGCGCCTTTGCAAGATTTGGATGCCTGCTAACCATAATTGGTGACATCCATGCTTTCCTTCTTGAAGTGCGGGGCAGGAGAGGTGGAGAGAGCGTCTGGCTTTAAGTTTACACCAAGAATTGAAGCCAGCTTTCAGTCAGGCAGCTGCCTTGATCCTGACATTAAGGAGGAAAACGAGGAGGAGAGAAGGAAGGAAAACGAGGAGGAGAGAAGAAAGACAAGAGGAGAGAAGGAAGCCAAGAGGAGAGAAGGATGATAAAGAGGAGAGAAGGAAGACAAGAGGATAGAAGAAAGATAAGGAGCAGAGAAGGATGATAGGGAGCAGAGAAGGATGATAGGGAGGGAGAAGGGAGGAGAGAAGGAAAACAAGGGGAGACAAGGAGAAGAGAAGGGAGACAAAGAGGAGAGAAGGAAGAAGGGAGGAGGGAAGGAAAATAAGGAGAAGAGAAGGGAGACAAGAGGATAGAAGGAAGAAGGGAGGAGAGAAGGAAGACAAGAGGATAGAAGAAAGATAAGGAGGAGAGAAGGATGATAGGGAGCAGAGAAGGATGATAGGGAGGGAGAAGGGAGGAGAGAAGGAAAACAAGGGGAGACAAGGAGAAGAGAAGGGAGACAAAGAGGAGAGAAGGGTGACAAGAAGGAGAGAAGGGAGGAGGGAAGGAAAACAAGGGGAGACAAGGAGAAGAGAAGGGAGACAAAGAGGAGAGAAGGGTGACAAGGAGGAGAGAAGGGAGGAGGGAAGGAAAACAAGGGGAGACAAGGAGAAGAGAAGGGAGACAAAGAGGAGAGAAGGGTGACAAGGAGGAGAGAAGGGAGGAGGGAAGGAAAACAAGGGGAGACAAGGAGAAGAGAAGGGAGACAAAGAGGAGAGAAGGAAGAAGGGAGGAGGGAAGGTAGACAGGAGGAGAGAAGGAAAATAAGGAGAAGAGAAGGAAGCCAAGAGGAGAGAAGGATGATAAAGAGGAGAGAAGGAAGACAAGAGGATAGAAGAAAGATAAGGAGGAGAGAAGGATGATAGGGAGCAGAGAAGGATGATAGGGAGCAGAGAAGGATGATAGGGAGGGAGAAGGGAGGAGAGAAGGAAAACAAGGGGAGACAAGGAGAAGAGAAGGGAGACAAAGAGGAGAGAAGGAAGAAGGGAGGAGGGAAGGAAAATAAGGAGAAGAGAAGGGAGACAAGAGGATAGAAGGAAGAAGGGAGGAGAGAAGGAAGACAAGAGGATAGAAGAAAGATAAGGAGGAGAGAAGGATGATAGGGAGCAGAGAAGGATGATAGGGAGCAGAGAAGGATGATAGGGAGGGAGAAGGGAGGAGAGAAGGAAAACAAGGGGAGACAAGGAGAAGAGAAGGGAGACAAAGAGGAGAGAAGGGTGACAAGGAGGAGAGAAGGGAGGAGGGAAGGAAAATAAGGGGAGACAAGGAGAAGAGAAGGGAGACAAAGAGGAGAGAAGGGTGACAAGGAGGAGAGAAGGGAGGAGGGAAGGAAAACAAGGGGAGACAAGGAGAAGAGAAGGGAGACAAAGAGAAGAGAAGGGAGACAAAGAGGAGAGAAGGGTGACAAGGAGGAGAGAAGGGAGGAGGGAAGGTAGACAGGAGGAGAGAAGGAAAATAAGGAGAAGAGAAGGGAGACAAGAGGATAGAAGGAAGACAAGAAGAGAAGGAAGACAATGAGAAGAGAAGGTAGACAAAGAGAACGGAGACAAAGAGAAGAGAAGGAAGAAGGGAGGAGAGAAGGAAGACAAGAGGAGAGAAGAATGATAAGGAGCAGAGAAGGATGATAGGGAGGGAGAAAGAAGAAGGGAGGAGAGAAGGAAAATAAGGGGAGACAAGGAGAAGAGAAGGGAGACAAAACGGAGAGAAGGGTGACAAGGAGGAGAGAAGGAAGAAGGGAGGAGAGAAGGTAGACAGGACGATAGAAGGAAGATAAGGAGAAGAGAAGGGAGACAAAGAGAAGAGAAGGGAGACAAAGAGAAGAGAAGGAAGATAAAGAGAACGGAGACAAAGAGAAGAGAAGGAAGAAGGGAGGAGAGAAGGAAGAAGGGCGGAGAGAAGGAAGGAGAGAAGGAAGAAGGGCGGAGAGAAGGAAGAAGAGAAGGAAGAAGGGAGGAGAGAACGAAGAAGAGAAGGAAGAAGGGAGGAGAGAAGGAAGAAGAGAAGGAAGAAGAGAAGGAAGAAGAGAAGAGAAGGAAAAAGGAAGAAGGGAGGAGAGAAGGAGGAGGAGAGCACAATACACCAACCACACACTTGGGGGAGTTGGGATTGTTTTTATACACAATGAAGAGTATAAAGAAGAGCAGATCCCACACAGACCTCTCCTAGATCTCCCCTCACACCGGATCTGCCTGTTTGTGGCGGCCTGTATAGGCCAAGCTGAGTGACGAATAATGGACAGGAAGAGGAGGAAGGTTCCCCAGTCCCTACCGAGATACCACCAGACCAATGGAAGACGATGAGAAGCGTTATTGGTCTCCTTACCGGCGGTGGATCCTCTGGTCTCCTTCCTGGATGTCGGGTTGGGCACGTACTCCCCATATAGGACGCTCCCCATCAGGATCTTCAGGATGATTTCCGGTCTCACCGCAGTCGGATCTACAGGAGAATTATAACAGCTGAGCTGTAGACGGCGTACCCCTTCATAGATAAGAATGATCCCCATGTACCCCTAAACCAACCAATCTCTATACAGAATATTTATTTATACATAAAGGGCATTTTATAGGGCAAGTTTTTCAACGAGCCATGGAGTCTTCTTTTGGTCCATGCAGTATCCATTCAAGAAGTGTAATGCACCCCCCAGAATGACATCCCACCTGGATCTGTCTTCTGGTCTTTCCTCTGAGTTTAGTGGGAGGGGCCAGTAGGGCTCCTATGAACATCCAGCACCCTGCCTTGAGAATCATATTTAAAAAAAAAACACATCCCTGGCATCCTTTTAGACATAAATATATGTACACCCTGTGAAGAAAAAAATAATATACATATATCAAATATAAAAATAATAAGTGTCCATAACGTTCATCCAATGCTTGAAGAGCAAATGAAAAAATGATAAATGAGCCCACAAGTGATTATAATATTTCCAAGTGTTTAAACTTCAGTAAAAAATCAATCTTCATGTGATATCTTGAATAAAAACTTCCACCACACCGTAAGTGCTCAGTGATTCCGCACCCTAAGGACTTGCACTCACCAATAGGATATGCCTCGCACTCTCATGCTTGGCGTCACAGCTTAATTTACCCCCAAGGGTATCAACCAGATCCAAACGGTGTATTAGAAAGCCAGATCACTCCACATGTGAAAATAAAATGTCTCCAATAGTGAAGTATATCAAAACTCTTTATTAAAACAGCACAAGTAGCCTTCAAATATTGCACTCACATCTAATAGAACAGATAAAAGCACTTCAGCAGTAAAAAGATTTCCAAACACCAGACAAGCTTGCGGTGGCAGCCGTGATGTATTACGGTCTCGGCGGACCCGGAATTGAATCACAAATCTCACCCTCCACTACCCTCGCTTGCCTCTCCACTTCACTCCAAAGCACTGCAATCTCCTGCACACTCGATAGCCGATACAGTCGGTAAGTGGCTGGTAAGATCAGAACGTTATGCACCTTGAGCAACAGCCGTGTAGCCAATCCCAGACTAGTTTCGTCACTCTGGACTTCTTCCAATGGGATTGGCTACACGGTCTAGCGCCATCCTCTTTATACTCCGTCCGTCACTGGAGCTCTGACGTGTATCTCATTGCGTCTGCGTGCATTCAGCGTCCCCATGACCGCAATACATCAGGCATGACCCCATTTGCAATAGGTATAAGAAGACAAGTGCTGATACAATTTGTGGTTTTATTCCTCCACAATAACTATATATTAGAACTTTGCAGCCCAACATATAAAATAGATCTGCTATATAAAACAACATGTATTATGTGGGAAGAACTAAATGGCTCCTAAGAATACGCATATCAGAGCACCTGGCCAACATTAGGAAGGGCTTCCGACATCACAGTGTGTCGCTGCACATTAAGGAGAAGCATAGTCAGGACCCATCTCTCTTAAAGTGGTTGTAAACCCAATTTATAAACAAAGACCTACAGGTGAGCCTAGATTAAGGCTTACCTGTAGGTGCATGAAATATCTCCTTAACCTACACGGTTAAGGAGATATTTGCTATTAAAAGCGGCGACGCTGACGTCGCGCGCATGCGCATGGGGTTAACCCCATTCACAAATTCGCCTAGGTCGCAGCATTCGACGCCGTAGCCGAATTTGACGGCTCATGCGTGCATGCGCGGAGTCACGTCTTCGCCGCTCCGGCCAATCACAGCGCCGGAGCGGCGCTGTGATTGGCTGGAGCGGCGATACCTGTAAGTAACCTTCCGGCTATCGCCGCAGCGATGGATGCGGCTGAAGAGGGAGACGAGGATGGCTTCGGGGGCCCCGATCTAAGGTAAGTGATGCATAATGAGCTATTATGCTAGTCATATTAGCTCATTATGCCTTTCTCTTACAGCTAGTTAAAAAAAAAAAAAAAAATTTATGAGGTTTTATAACCACTTTAAGCCTCGTACACACGGCCGGTTTTCTCGCCAAGAAACAACAAGAAAATTGCTGGCAGAGCTTTCTTGCCGAGAAAACCGGCCGCGTGTACGAGGCTTTCAGGTTTCTCGCCAGGAAAACTGGCCAAGATCTCGACGAGAAAAATAGAGAACCTGCTTTCTATTTTCTCGTTGGGATTCTCGTTGGCCTGTTTCCCGACGAGAAACCCGAGTGTGTGTACACTTACCTGTCGCCGTGGAAACCCGCGCATGCTCGAAATGACTTTGACGCATGCGCGGTAGCTTCCTAGGCATAGGTAGGGTGAAGCAAGATGGCGGCGACGGCATCGAATGTGACGAGCGCGCGCTCGTCGTAGTCGATGACGTCACCGCGTTCGTGCCATTCAAAAGAACGGCGGTTCTTTTGAATCGTACGTGTGTACACTCGGCCGGGCCAAGATTCTTGTTTAATGCCGTGTACACACGATCGATTTTCTCGACGGTGAAAACACCGTCGAGAAAATTGACGGGAAAAACAAGGAACGGCTTGGTTCCCCTATACACGGCCGTTTTTCCCGACATTTTTTTTCTTGGTCGAGAAAAACGTCCGTGTGTGGGCTCCGTGGCAGTGTTGCCCACACACGGTCGTTTTTCTTGTTAAAAAAAAAAAAATTTTTATTTTTCCCGACGGGGAAAAATGATCGTGTGTATGCGGCATTAGTGTTTCTACCTACATTAAATTCAACATATTACAGTATTACGCTATGTGCCCTTCTCCTTTCTATTTCTATACCGTGATTGGTTTCCTCCACTCGCCCTAATCGGGTCTCACCCGTAAGCATTACCATCGGGATCCACTCCCTCTTTGTTTCCAAATTGGATTGATGTGCGGGACGCCCTGTTTGAACTCAGTCATCACGGTGGTTTACCTATGCTTAGTTGACCCTCGAAACATACGTTCTAGACCAGGGGTCTCAAACCTGCGGCCCTCCAGCTGTTGCGGAACTACAAGTCCCATCATGCCTCTGCCTATGGGAGTCATGCTTGTAACTGTTTAGCCTTGCAATGCCTCATGGGAATTGTAGTTCTGCAACAGCTGGAGGGCCACCAGTTTGAGACCCCCTGACCTAGAGGGTCCACATCTTCTGGTAAGCCTTCCTTTCAACTGTTTGATGACGGACACTTCACATTTGCACTTGTTTATCTCAAGCCTTCCTTGGGATCACCCTCAAGTTTTCTTTGGGATCACCAACATTGTGACTTATTACAAACAATTTTTATTTTTGTTATTTCTTTTTTTTTCACTATTTTTGTCAGTTATCACTGAAATTATCATTCAGAGGTGGCGGTCAATTTTCATCCCACTTGTGTCATTTCAATTGTGAGATTACCACCCTAGAACATCCACACAGAACTTTTTTTTCTCATATCACTTGTATTCATTTGGATTTGTATTAAGCCCTGTACACACGATCGGTTTTACCGACGAAAACAGTCCGATGGATTTTTTTCATCGGACAAACCGATAGTGTATGGGACCCATCTGTCTTTTTTCCATCGGTTTTAAAAAATAGAACATGTTTTAAATTTTTCCGAAGGATCAAAAACTGATAGCAAATTCCGATCGTCTATGGGCAAGTCCATCGGATAAGAAACCCACGCATGCTCAGAATCAAGTCGACGCATGCTCAGAAGCATTAAACTTCATTTTTCTCGGCTCATCGGAGTGTTTTACGTCACCGCGTTTGGAACGGTCGGTTTTTTGACTGATGGTGTGTAGGCAAGACTGATGGAAGTCAGCTTCATCGGATTTCCGATGGACAAAACCATCGGATTAGAATCCATAGGAGATCCGATCGCGTGTACGAGGCTTTAGAGCTGCAACTAACGATTATTTTGTCTGTCGACTAATCTAGCGATTATTTTTTCAATTAGTCATCGACTATAACGATTATTTTTATTACATTTTTTTACTTAATCTAGTGTGTTTTTTTTTTTTGATTAGCTAATTAATCCTTTGGATAACTTTACAAAAAATAAGAACATAAAAAAAAAAAAGTAAGATAAAAGAATATAACTACATATATATTATATATATGTATGTAGTTATATTCTTTTATCTTACCTTTTTTTTTTATGTTCTGTTTTTCTTTTCTGTTCAGAAGTTCATGAATGTTTATAATTTTATTTTTAACAATGCTTTCTTTTTTTAAGGGGGGGGGGGGAGATGTGGGGACAGTGTCAGAGTGTTGTTTTTATTATTATTTAAAAAAAAAAAAAAAATTATTATTATTATTTATTGCAATTTTTTTTTATCAGCCCTGTTGGTGGGCTATGGTGAGATATCGGGGGTCTTAACAGACCTCTGACATCTCCCATTTGACACAGGGAAAGGGACTATGGACACAGATTCCCCAGTCCCTTTCTCAGCAGCCTCAGTTGCACTGATAATGAATGGAGAGAAGACAGCGGCTTCTCTTCATTCATTAACTGAGACATCGTCATCACAGGAGGTTACAATGTTTCATTAATGTAAATGGACAGAGTCAGTGATCACCCCCGCTCTCCATCCTGAGATACCGAGGGGGACGGCAGCACGGAGGGGGAGAAGAGAGGGGGACAGCAGCATGGAGGGGGACAGCAGCATGGAGGGGGACAGCAGCATGGAGGGGGACACAGAGAAGAGAAGGGGACAGATGAACAGAGGAGAGAGGGAGACAAGGAGCAGTATGGAGGGGGACACGGAGGAGAGAGGGAGACACGGAGCAGCATGGAGGGGGACAGCAGCATGGAGGGGGACAGCAGCATGGAGGGGGACAGATGAACGGAGGAGAGAGGGAGACACAGAGAATGGAGGGGGACATATGAACGGAGGAGAGAAGGAGACACAGAGCAGCATGGAGGGGGACAGCAGCATGGAGGGGGACATGGAGAAGAGAGGGGGACAGATGAACGGAGGAGAGGGGGACACACGGAGCCGCATGGAGGGAGACAGAAGCATGGAGGGGGACACGGAGAAGAGAGGGGGACAGATGCACGGAGGAGAGAGGGAGACACGGAGCAGCATGGAGGGGGACAGCAGCATGGAGGAGGACATAGAGAATGGAGGGGGACAGATGAACGGAGGAGAGAGGGAGACACAGAGAATGGAGGGGGGCAGATGAACGGAGGAGAGAGGGAGACACAGAGCAGCATGGAGGGGGACAGCAGCATGGAGGGGGACAGATGCACAGAGGAGAGAGGGAGACACGGAGCAGCATGGAGGGGGACAGAAGCATGGAGGGGGATACGGAGAAGAGAGGGGGACACGGAGCAGCATGGAGGGAGACAGAAGCATGAAGGGGACACAGAAAAGAGAGGGGGACAGATGCACGGAGGCGAGAGGGAGACACGGAGCAGCATGGAGGGAGACAGAAGCATGAAGGGGACACAGAAAAGAGAGGGGGACAGATGCACGGAGGCGAGAGGGAGACACGGAGCAGCATGGAGGGGGACAGCAGCATGGAGGGGGACACGGAGGAGAGAGGGGGACACGGAGCAGCATGGAGGGGGACACGGAGAAGAGAGGGGGACAGATGTACGGAGGCGAGAGGGAGACACGGAGCAGCATGGAGGGGGACAGCAGCATGGAGGGGGACACGGAGAAGAGAGGGGGACACGGAGCAGCATGGAGGGGGACACGGAGAAGAGAGGGGGACAGATGTACGGAGGAGAGAGGGAGACACAGAGCAGCATGGAGGGGGACACGGAGAAGAGAGGGGGACAGATGCACGGAGGAGAGAGGGAGACACAGAGCAGCATGGAGGGGGACAGAAGCATGGAGGGGGACACGGAGCAGCATGGAGGGAGACAGAAGCATGGAGGGGGACACGGAGAAGAGAGGGGGACAGATGCACGGAGGCGAGAGGGAGACACGGAGCAGCATGGAGGGGGACGGCAGCATGGAGGGGGACACGGAGAAGAGAGGGGGACACGAAGCAGCATGGAGGGGGACACGGAGAAGAGAGGGGGACAGATGTACGGAGGATAGAGGGAGACACAGAGCAGCATGGAGGGGGACAGCAGCATGGAGGGGGACACGGAGAAGAGAGGGGGACACGGAGCAGCATGGAGGGGGACACGGAGAAGAGAGGGGGACAGATGTACGGAGGATAGAAAGAGACACAGAGCAGCATGGAGGGGGACAGCAGCATGGAGGGGGACACGGAGAAGAGAGGGGGACACGGAGTAGCATGGATGGGGACACGGAGAAGAGAGGGGGACAGATGCACAGAGGAGAGAGGGAGACACGGAGCAGCATGGAGGGGGACAGCAGCATGGAGAAGGACGGATGGGGATTGGAGGAGGATAGGGGAC
This sequence comes from Rana muscosa, assembly GCA_029206835.1. Lineage (NCBI taxonomy): Eukaryota > Metazoa > Chordata > Amphibia > Anura > Ranidae > Rana > Rana muscosa. The sequence goes on from JARGYO010005626.1 coordinate 226,386,832, forward strand.
AGTCAGCGGTGATCGTGTGTGGGAGAGAAGCACTGCGCTGAAAGCCGCGGTGGGGGTGTTTTGACCTGCAACTCGCAACGTGTGACGCATCGACGCCTTTCACGCATGTGGACGTATTTCCGTAGTCGCCGTTCGCGGCTTTGTTTCAGTCTCTCTCTAGGCGCCGGAGTCGGCGCATCGTGGATCGGGTCTCCCGGTGGGATGGGAGGCCCTGTAAGAGCGGTGGAGGTGGGGGATTCCCCCTCCCGCTCCTCCGGGATAACAACCGAGCGGCTTTTAGCCGCATTGGTTGTTATCCCTGGAAAGCCAATCGCCAGCTCTAAAAAACGATACCTGCAGCTGCGGCATCATCCCGGTACAACCCCCGAAAGCTGAGGCTGCATCCGTTCGGCGGGAAAGGGTTGAACACTTGGAAATAATATAATCACTTGTGGACTCATTTATGATTTTTTCATTTGCTCTTCAAGCATTGGATGAACGTTATGGACACTTATTATTTTTGATATATGTATATTATTTTTTTCTTCACAGGGTGTACATATATTTATTTCTTTTACTTAGATTTGTTTATTCACTGAACACAGCACTACTATTTTGTTTATTCAAAATTATTTTTCCAATATCTTTTCATTTAAAGTAGCAGCTTTAGGTTTTTCACATAAGCCTGACTCGGTCCAGCTTATTCCAGGGCGCAGTGGGGTGTAAGAAAGGAAAGGGGTGCGCATTATTTTCTTTTTTCACTATTGTTATTATCCTTTTAGACATGCATGCTCCTCCTCGGTGGCCACTGAGCGCTGCATACTTGAGCTGTGCAATCTGCTGATCTCTCCATTGGTGTGCAATCAAGCAACTGATCATCAGATTCCACAACTAAAGTCCGCAGCAGCCAGTGTCCCGCAGGGAGGAGCATGCATGTCCAAAGGGATGCCGGTGGATGTGTTCTTTCATACAATGCTCAGGAACAGGAGTACAGTGACTGACACAGCTCTAAAGGTCACGCCTACAAATGACAGACCCCAAATGCTTCATGGCATGGGATCTGATTTAGAAATGCGTTAGTTCTAAAGTTTATTCCATTTAGATTCGTCCTTCTCTGGTTCCCCCCCCCTCCCCCTCATAATGACTTTCATAAATAAAATCTTATTTTGGACCTGGTGATATCATCATTGGGTCTCTGTGCTTTTTCTCCATGCAATCCAGGCTAGTGGGAGGGGCTGGCAGGTACAAAGCTTCCTGAAAACATCACAGTACTCCTATGGGAGGAGTTATGCAAAAATCAAAACGCCTTGATGGGTGGAGTCAGTCTGAAGGAGTGGGTGTTCTCAGGCAGGTTGTATTTGAATAGGTAACGCCCACATGTGATGCTGAGCCTCCAAAATTGGTAGAACTGAAATCCAATGAATGAAAGGGGTGGAGCCAGGGACATTCAGGGGGATGGTATGTGTACATAGAGTGGAATTCATAGACACCTGAACCAGGTACATGACTACAGGACACAGCAGGGAAACAGAGGGGGAGGAGTCAGAAACCACAAAATAATGGACGGCTCAATCCACACAGCTAACACATCAGGGATAAGAATCCTTATTGTCCAATCGGAGATGGAAACTACAGTCACATGACTGACACTGGAGATCCTTACCCTGTGTGAGAGCTGTGTGTACTCAGCCCCATCTCTGCTACAATCATCTCCAGCTGTGAGTCCGTCCTCCTCAACGTGTGTTCTCATTGGTCATCTGTGAGTCCGTCTTTCTCAACGTGTTTTCATTGGTCAGCTGTGAGTCCGTCCTCCTCAATGTGTGTCCTCATTGGTCAGCTGTGAGTCCGTCTTTCTCAACGTGTGTTTTCATTGGTCAGCTGTGAGTCCGTCCTCCTCAATGTGTGTCCTCATTGGTCAGCTGTGAGTCCGTCCTCCTCAGCGTGTGTTCTCATTGGTCAACTGTGACTACACCCTCCTCAATGTGTGTTCTCATTGGTCAGCGGTGAGTCCTCCCTCCTCAATGTGTGTTTTCATTGGTCAGCTGTGTGTCCTCCCTCCTCAATGTGTGTTCTCATTGGTCAGCTCCGAGTCCTCCCTCCTCAATGTGTATTCTCATTGGTCAGCTGTGAGTCCTCCCTCCTCAATGTGTGTTCTCATTGGTCATCTGTGAGTCTGTCCTCCTCAATGTGTGTTCTCATTGGTCAACTGTAACTACACCCTCCTCAACGTGTGTTTTCATTGGTCAGCTGTGAGTCCGTCCTCCTCAATGTGTGTCCTCATTGGTCAGCTGTGAGTCCGTCCTCCTCAGCGTGTGTTCTCATTGGTCAACTGTGACTACACCCTCCTCAATGTGTGTTCTCATTGGTCAGCTGTGTGTCCTCCCTCCTCAATGTGTGTTCTCATTGGTCAGCTCCGAGTCCTCCCTCCTCAATGTGTATTCTCATTGGTCAGCTGTGAGTCCTCCCTCCTCAATGTGTATTCTCATTGGTCAGCTGTGAGTCCTCCCTCCTCAATGTGTGTTCTCATTGGTCATCTGTGAGTCTGTCCTCCTCAATGTGTGTTCTCATTGGTCAACTGTAACTACACCCTCCTCAATGTGTGTTTTCATTGGTCAGCTGTCAGTCCATCCTCCCCTGTGTGTGTTCTCATTGGTCAGCTCCGAGTCCTCCCTCCTCAATGTGTGTTCTCATTGATCAGCTGTAAATCCGTCCTCCTCAACATGTGTTCTCATTGGTCAGTTGTGAGTCCTCCCTCCTCATCGTGTGTTACATAGAAAGTGGCGGCAGAAAAAGACTGAGTAGTCTATCAAGTCTGCCCATTTTTTTGGGGGGGCTTTTTTTTCTTCATTAACCTTGTTGTCTGACTATAGATTTATGTTTATCCCAAGCATGTTTAAAGCTGTTTACTGTTGACTGTCTCACTACCTCTGTTGGTAGTTTATTCCAATCATCAACTACTCTCATCGGTCTCCTGATAAAATTAATTATCTGACAGAAAATGAATGCATGTAGTAAAAGCAACCCAAAAAAAGAAATTACTTAAAGGGTGAAAGAGAGTGACCTGCACTCAAAATCCAAGAGTCTTTTAAAAGGTCAAACATAAAAAATAGCCGGGATTCACGACTGATTTGAATGTACAGCACTTCATGACCAGAGTGAATAGACGGACTGACCGCGGTGATATGCTTTGATTTATATTTTATTCTTGTAAGCAGACTTGTATATGTGGGGTCTTTTATATTTAATAAAAAGGTTTTTACACTATCAAGCTTCTTTTACCTTTCATGCCCGCACTGCTACATGCACATTCATGCTACCTGGGACCATAGGATCTCATGAGGTGAGCTGACAGTGCCCCTGGAGAGGAGCTGATGAGTACAACACCATTCGCTGGCTGAACTACATGAAGTGAAGCAGAAGTAACTTCTGAGGAGTAGCTGACAGGCACAATACCATCCACTGTCTGGTGAGTACAATACCTAGGGGGAACGTATTCCACCATGACAGGGATGAAGGTATGATTTATTATTACAGCTGACTAGTGTGAAGTGGGCTATTTTGATGCATCACCAATCATTGGATATTGAATCAGTAGTACTGAGCCAAGGAAGTGTCAACTATATTATTTCACCCCTGTCTTTTCCTTTTGGAAAGAATCTAACCACACCACTGTGGCAGTGAAAGTTTGGACTCAGATTGTTTGACCTTTTAAAAGACTCTTGGATTTTGAGTGCAGGTCACTCTCTTTCACCCTTTAAGTAATTTCTTTTTTTGGGTTGCTTTTACTACATGCATTCATTTTCTGTCAGATAATTAATTTTATCAGGAGAAGCAAATGTGTTGTTTCTATACAAGCGCTGTTAATGTTTAAATGTCTTAATTTTAATTCATTGGAACATATTTTTTTATTATTTGTCTATTATTTTATAACAGCAGCTAAGAGACAGGTTACACGTTCATATAGGTCTGTTTGAGCGCTTGGATCAGATACACTTAGGTGATTCATCTGATATTTTACATACTCTCATCGGTCAGTTGTGAGTCCGCCCTCCTCAATGTGTGTTCACATTGGTCATCTGCGAGTCCGTCCTCCTCAATGTATGTTCTCATTGGTCAGCTGTGAGTCCTTCCTCCTCATTATGTGTTCTCATTGGTCAACTGTGACTACACCCTCCTCAATGTGTGTTTTCATTGGTCAAATGCGAGTCCTCCCTCCCCATTGTGTGTTCTCATTGGTTAACTGTGAGTCCGTACTCCTTAATGTGTGTACTCATTGGTCAACTGTGACTACACCCTCCTCAACGTGTGTTCCTATTGGTCAGCTGTGAGTCCGTCCTCCTCAATGTGTGTTCCTATTGGTCCATGTCCTTGTTCTCGATCTCCTACCTTCACTGACCATGCCATCCATGTTCTTCTGAGCTCTGTAGTTCCTCTGCAATAGCCTGCTGATCTTGCGGAAAAACAGTTATTGCCCTGTGGTTTCCTGTTTGCAAGACCGCTGGCTGCTATTCCTCCTGTATCCTCAGCCAGCGAGCAGGGACTTGTATTTCTGCCCTGCTCGCTGTAGTGGGCAAAGGGGGTCTTACAGCCCCCAGTCTGTGCCGCCCATAGAGGTCAACTGTGACGACACCCTCCTCAATGTGTGTTCTCATTGGTCAGCTGTGAGTCCGTCCTCCTCAATGTGTGTTCCTATTGGTCCATGTCCTTGTTGCCGATCTCCTACCTTCACTGACCATGCCATCCATGTTCTTCTGAGCTCTGTAGTTCCTCTGCAATAGCCTGCTGATCTTGCGGAAAAACAGTTATTGCCCTGTGGTTTCCTGTTTGTAGGACCGCTGGCTGCTATTCCTCCTGTATCCTCAGCCAGCGAGCAGGGACTTGTATTTCCGCCCTGCTCGCTGTAGTGGGCAAAGGGGGTCTTACAGCCCCCAGTCTGTGCCACCCATAGAGGTCAACTGTGACGACACCCTCCTCAATGTGTGTTCTCATTGGTCAGTTGAGTCCTCCCTCCCCAATGTGTGTTCTTATTGGTCAGTTGTGAGTCCTCCCTCCTCAATGTGTGTTATTATTGGTCAGCTGTGAGTCCTCCCTCCTCAATGTGTGTTCTTATTGGTCAGCTGTGAGTCCGTCCTCCTCAATGTGTGTTCTTATTGGTTAGCTGTGAGTCCGTCCTTCTCAACGTGTGTTCTTATTGGTCAGTTGTGAGTCCTTCCTCAATGTGTGTTCTTATTGGTCAGCTGTGAGTCCTCCCTCCCCAATGTGTGTTCTCATTGGTCAACTGTGAGTCCTCCCTCCCCAATGTGTGTTCTCATTAGTCAGCTGTGAGTCCGTCCTCCTCAATGTGTGTTCTCATTGGTCAGCTGTGAGTCCTCCCTCCTCAATGTGTGTTCTTATTGGTTAGCTGTGAGTCCGTCCTCCTCAATGTGTGTTCTTATTGGTCAGTTGTGAGTCCTCCCTCCTCAATGTGTGTTCTCATTGGTCAGTTGTGAGTCCGTCCTCCTCAATGTGTGTTCTCATTGGTCAGCTGTGAGTCCGTCCTCCTCAATGTGTGTTCTCATTGGTCAGCTGTGAGTCCGTCCTCCTCAATGTGTGTTCTTATTGGTTAGCTGTGAGTCCGTCCTCCTCAATGTGTGTTCTTATTGGTTAGCTGTGAGTCCGTCGTCCTCAACATGTGTTCTCATTGGTCAGTTGTGAGTCCTCCCTCCTCAACGTGTGTTCTCATTGGTCAGCTGGGAGTTCATCCTCCTCAATGTGTGTTCTCATTGGTCAATTGTGAGTCCTTCCTCCTCAATGAGTGTTCTCATTGGTCAGTTGTGAGTCCCTCCCTCCTTAATGTATTTTCTCATTGGTCAGCTGTGAGTCCTCCCTCCTCAATGTGTGTTCTCATTGGTCAGCTGTGAGTCTCTCCCTCCTTGATGAGTGTTCTCATTGGTCAGCTGTGACTACACCCACCTTAATGTGTGTTCTCATTGGTCAGCTGTGAGTCCTCCCTCCTTAATGTATGTTCTCATTGGTCAGCTGTGAGTCCATCCTCCTCAATGTGTGTTACATAGAAAGTGATGGCAGAAAAAGACTGAGTAGTCTATCGAGTCTGCCCATTTGTTTCTGTAACGGGAGGGCCGTGGAAACCAGAATCTCTTGGAAAGTATGAGATACCCTTGCTTCAGCTCCCCATGTCCATTAGGGGCATAGGGTGACTGAGAAAATATATCATGGACTACTTCAAATGGGACAGTAATATTCACTAAAAATATCTCTCAAGAAATATGAAGATGTTATCCCCTGTGTGCTGTGAGGGCTATGCCCAGGAAGTATACCTCCTTATATGGGCATTCCAGGAAGTTCAATTTAAGAGTCATTAGATCTCATTGTTGCTTGTGCCAATTGACCCTGTAATTGTGTATTTGTAATAATGTTGATTGTGTCTTCTGCGCTAACAGACGCCAAGTCTCGCCATGATTCGTTAATGAGATCACCTGTTGTCTGCTAAGGGATATATTGACACTCAGAATAATGTGTATTGGGGGCTCGTTATGTAACCATTGTGTGATGATGTGGGTGGATCCGGGTCATTGTTCATGTGGTTACTGCAATATTCTCAAGTGTATATAAAGAGCCTGTATTCCTTCCAATAAAGTATATATTCCTCGCTGGTGAATCTCTGCGGGTGCACTCGGTATCATGGATGCCTTTTCCGTCTTCACGGGGTTGAGAGTGAACTGGCACAAGTCTCAGTTGTTCCCAGTGGATGAGGGGGCCAGGTCTTCCTCACCCTCCTCTCTCCCACTTCAGTGGGTTGAGCAGTTTACCTATTTAGGTGTTGTTGTCGAGAGAGAGAGTGGGGACTTTGTGCGGCTCAATCTTGACCCTGTCTTGGTAGTCATTAAAACTAAACTAAAAGCGTGGAGTAATCTTCCCCTATCCCTCATTGGGCACATTTTAGGGAGGACTTTCATCTTTACATTTTTCAGAATTCCCCACAATGGCTGACTAAAGGGTTCTTTAATTCTCTCAGGCAACGTTTCCTCTCCTTTATTTGGGGGGCCCAAACCGCCTAGATTCCGATATACCACCTTGACCAGGCCTGTGGACAGTGGAGGCTTGGCTCTCCCTGATTGCCACAAGTATTACTTGGCCACTCAGCTTGTGACCGCCCATTGGTGGTTACAACCAGACCTGACCAACTCTGCAACGGTGTTGGAGGCAGCCATTGTGGGGTCTCTGGAGGCATTGAAGGGGTTACTATTCAGGGGGCCTAAAACGCCTCACAATCTCACCCCTTCGATGCGTACCACCTTACGGGCATGGAAGGTGGGTGAGGCGCTGAGGGCACCCCAACCGAACTCCTGGTCTCCTCACACCCCCCTGTGGCTGAATCCTAACCTATCGCATTTCAACACTATCCCGGGTCCGCAGGCCTGGGCCAAATACAAAATACTAACCCTTAAACATATTATCACCAATGGAGAGCTCGCCCCCCTTTCATATTTTATGTACCAAATTTCATGTGCCTGCACAAGCCCATTATATGCATCTTCAAATTGCTCATGCTTACAGGTGTCAATTTTTAGGCCAACCAGTTGAATTGGTATGCTCGATTCCACCCTCCAGGTAAAAAACCTGGAGAAGCCCACGTCTCAGCTCTATGGATCCCTGTTGGTTGCTGCCGTCCCCGAGCCGTCCTCCCTCCGCAGGAAATTGGTGGGGGACATACCGGGGCTGGATGAGGACGACTGGAGGGAGATCTGGGATTTTCCCTTCTCCCCTCTGGTCTCCGCAAGGGACAAATTGGTCCAATACAAAATTGTACATAGAGCTCACTACACACCTCACAGGTTGCACCAGATGTTACCGGCACATTCTCCGGCATGCTGGCGTTGCTCCTATCAACCAGGGGGACTTTTTCCACATTTTTGGGTGTGCCCGGCTATTGCACATTATTGGAAAGAAGTACTCCAGGTAATTACTAAGGTCACTAAGACACGCGTTCCTTATGATCCTAAATATTGTCTGCTGGGGCTGGTGGAACAAATGCCAATGGTCAGAGCCAGGAAAATACTCCTATCCCTGTTAATATATTATGCTCGTAAAGCCATTACGATGAACTGGAAACAATCGTCTCCCCCCTCTGTCAGATTCTGGAAAAGCCTAGTGAATGCCAGTTTGCCCCTATATAAAGCCACTTACTCGAGCAGGGGATGTCCACAAAAATTTGAGAAGGTCTGGAATTGTTGGCTGGATGATAATACTACAACAAACGATGCAGTAACCAATGCCTAGACTGACAATATATCTTTAGTCTGTAAATTTATTGACCCAAATATTCTCATGTTGCATTATCCTGTCGATACCAATTTGAGTACAGATTATACTGAGCTGAACCTCTCCCCACATTGGGGTTATAGTATAAAAGTTTAGATAGGATGTTTGTATTATGTGTTGTGCCCTGTTGAGGAATTGCCCCTGCGACGGCTACTTTTGTACGCTGATATAACTTTCAATAAAAAAGATTTTGCAAAAAAAAGAAGTATATATTCCTGTTTGACCCTCAACACGGAGCTTTGTCTCGTATTTGGGGGAGAATTTTTCGTATGGGTCTTGTTCGCCTGACTGGAGTGTCGGTAGCTGCCTTGGTGTTCGGAAAGGGAATGTCCTAAACGGCTTTAACCCCTCTCATACTTGGGGTGCCGTTACACATTCCCTTTCCGAACACCAAGGCAGCTACTGACACTCCAGTCAGGTCAAACAGGAATATGAACTTTATTGGAAGGAATACAGGCTCTTTATATACACTTGAGAAAACTGCAGTCACCACATGAACAATGACCCGGATCCACCCACAACATCACACAATGGTAACATAACGAGCCCCCAATACACATTATTCTGTCTGTCAATACATCCCTTAGCAGACAAGATGATTCATATGAATGACCTTTGAGTTTCCTAGACGGGCTGTCTCCTAAACTACAATACACATTATCACAGGAATCCTTTAGGCCTGGTTCACACTGGTCCGACAAACGCTCCGACATTGGGAGCTCATGACATGTGAAAATCAATGTTTCCCTATGGGAGCCGTCTTAACTGGTCCGACACATGTCGGTCCGACTTTGAGAATGCTCCCTGTACTACTTTGGTCCGACTTTGATCCGACTTCAGCCCATTGACTATCATTGAAGTCGGACCGCAGTCTTGCATGATCCGACTTTGGCATGCGACTTGTGCTCTGCTGCTCTTGAGGGGGAACTCCACACCAAATTAAAAAAAAAAAAAACGGCATGGGTTCCCCCTCCAAGAGCATACCAGGCCCTTGGGTCTGGTCTGGATTTGAAGGGGAACCCCCTACGCCGAAAAAACGGTGTGGGGGTCCCCCCCCAAAATCCAAACCAGACCCTTATCCGAGCACGCAACCTGGCAGGCCGCAGGGGAAGAGGGGGGGGGACGAGAGAGCGGCCCCCCCTCCCTCCTGAACCGTACCAGGCCACATGCCCTCAACATGGGGGGGTTTGGTGCTCTGGGGCAGGGGGGCGACCTGCGGCCCCCACCCCAGAGCACCCTGCCGCCATGTTGATGAGGACAGGGCCTCTTCCCGACAACCCTGGCCGTTGGTTGTCGGGGTCTGCGGGCTTATCGGAATCCGGGAGCCCCCCCCTTGATAAGGGGGCCCCCAGATCCCGGCCCCCCTGTAATGGATCTCAGATACCCCAGATGGGCACATCTGCCAGACCTGTGTCTCCTGTCCTCCAAACGCACCCGCAGCCTGCAGATTCGCCATAACCAGCCCTTAACCCCTCAATCACGAGACAATCCACACAGGTGTTGAGGGTTAAACATGCAGAGCATCAACTGTTTATTAAATACAAAACATACACTTTTACACACAGTTAGGGACACTCCCCTTAGCCTTGTCATAGAGGGGGGGGGGTAGGGGACAAGGAAGAATCAATGGGAACTGAACACTTGTACATTGAAACAGAGACTACAGATAAACAAAGGGATTATGATAAGCAGGCAGCCCCTCAATACACATCCCCTGCGGAGAGATGTCTGCAGTCCAGACCATTGTCTGTGTGCCATGAACCAACACAGCTAAACACAGCAACAAGAGGGGGGGGGATGGGGGAGAAGGGATGTAGCATTACATTACATTATCTCAATGCCAGCTTCTCCCCGAGTCTCCAGTCTCCTCTGGGCCATAATCTGTGGGTAGGAGGCCCGCCCTCAGTCCCTTCCAAAGCACACAGTGACAGTGGGTTCTGTCACATTTCTCCCCTTTTAAAAACAGACTAACCAGGTTCCTGACCCCGAACTGGTCTGGACCTGCGTTAGTCGCAAACTTCCACCCCAGGCAACCAGGAAAAGGAAAAGTACGTCTCTGGGGCTGGGGAGCAAAATCACACATACGGTCTCCCGTGAATAAAAACAGCCGCTGCAGAGTGGGAACAGCTGTCCGCACTCCCGTGATCCGGGGCTGGGTTGCAGATATTGAGGGGAGCTGAATAATCCTCTGCCCCGATGCCAGCGCTTCAGCTTGTAGGGAACATAGGCTGGCAGTGCTATGCAGTTGGGGAGGAAAAGGTTCTTGCTTTTCTCCTGGAGTAGCTAACAGCCGCTGAGGAGGTATCTTGCAGGGACTGTCTCCCGGACTCTCCGTCTCTTTTTCTGATGCTGGGCAGAGGCCAACATCGCTCTGCCCCGTAGCCAGTGCTTCTGCTAGGGGGACATATACAATGGTAGAGTTCAGCAGCTGAAGAGGGGGAAGGATTTTCTCCCCTCCTGGTTCTGTGACCAGCTTCTGAGGCGACTTCTGACAGGGGCTGTCTCCCAAACCCTCCAAAAATCTACTGAGGGCTGGGTCGGGGCCGGTAACACTCTGCCATGCAGCCAGTGCTTCTGCTGGGGGGATATACACTGGGGTAGTGTCCAAGTGCTGGGCAACCAGCTCACTGAGGTCATCCCTCGGACTCCCTGGATCCAACTCTGAGGGTGGGCAGAGGCCAGCGGCACTCTGCCCTGCAGTCAGCGCTTCTGCTGGGGGGATGAACATTGGGGTAATGTCCAATTGCTGGGGAGGGAGAATTGCTTCCTCCACTCCCGTTGGGGATATCTGCTGTTGGGGAAACGGCTCACGAAAATCATCTCTCAGACTCTCCGGATCCAACTCTTTTTCTGATGCTGGGCAGAGGCTAGTGGCACTCTGCTCTGTAGCCAGCGCTTCTGCTGGGGCACTGGATGCGATACTCTCGACTTGCTGCTGATCACCATTTACCAGCCTTCCAGCGCCAGTCTCAACTTCCCCTTCTGAGACCTTTATGCTATTATCTTGTCTCTCTGCTTGGGGAACCTCTGGTGCGTTCCGGCATTCTAGCACTTGCAGTGCCCTCTGTATCATCGCCGCTTCTTCCATTGCGGTTAGTACGGGAAAACGTAGGGGCACTCCTGGCCCCATTTGCTCCGCATCTTCGTGACTGTCCGCTATTTCTCCAGGACAGTCCCAGGCAACGGGAGCCATGCCAGGCTGCTGATCACCGTCAAACAGCCGCTTGTAGGCAATCTCGAGCTCCCATTCCTGCTCAACCAGGAACTCCAATTCCTCCAGGTCACACGCCTCTTCAGGGAGGTCCAGCACCTCATCTCGGAAGTCCAGGATGTTTTCCAGCCGCCACTCCTCATCGCTCCCAAAGTCTGGGTCTCCGTACATTTTTTGATGGAGCAGCCCCACGCCGCCGTAGCCAACGCCTTCTGTCGGGCTGCCGTCTGCTGTACTTGGCCACAGTTGAGCCGCGAACCACCGGAGGGCTCTGTAGCTGGCGTCCAGCCTCATCTCCTCCTGGACCAATCTTCCGAGCTCCGTCTTCCACTCATCTCGCGGTCGTTCCCTCAGGAACACCTCTCGCGCATGGTACTGCGTCCAGTACATCTCTGTGGAGGAGGGAAGGATCTTCCCCTGATGGCGCCGCTCGTGGCTTAGCGTTTCATGCCAGAGTTGCCAGCGGATCACATCCTCCCAGCCGAGCATGGTGCGCTCTGTCGCTGGTCCCCGATGTTGCTTCCGCATGCCTTGCAGCCTCCTCTCAAACTCCGCTCTCATGCTGGCTGGTCCCCGTATTGCTCCTCGACGGCTGCCCAGATCTTGAATCCTGGTGGTGGTTTGGATGGCCCGGCCTGCAGGAGACATCCCACCGCTGCCAACACTGTAACGGATCTCAGATACCCCAGATGGGCACATCTGCCAGACCTGTGTCTCCTGTCCTCCAAACGCACCCGCAGCCTGCAGATTCGCCATAACCAGCCCTTAACCCCTCAATCACGAGACAATCCACACAGGTGTTGAGGGTTAAACATGCAGAGCATCAACTGTTTATTAAATACAAAACATACACTTTTACACACAGTTAGGGACACTCCCCTTAGCCTTGTCATAGAGGGGGGGGGTAGGGGACAAGGAAGAATCAATGGGAACTGAACACTTGTACATTGAAACAGAGACTACAGATAAACAAAGGGATTATGATAAGCAGGCAGCCCCTCAATACACATCCCCTGCGGAGAGATGTCTGCAGTCCAGACCATTGTCTGTGTGCCATGAACCAACACAGCTAAACACAGCAACAAGAGGGGGGGGGGATGGGGGAGAAGGGATGTAGCATTACATTACATTATCTCAATGCCAGCTTCTCCCCGAGTCTCCAGTCTCTTCTGGGCCATAATCTGTGGGTAGGAGGCCCGCCCTCAGTCCCTTCCAAAGCACACAGTGACAGTGGGTTCTGTCACACCCCCCACCCTATGTGAATGAGTAGGGGGTACATCGTACCCCTACCTATTCACCTGGTGGAAAAAAAAAATGTCAAGAAAAAACACAACACAGCTTTTTAAATTAATTTATTGCACAGCTCCGGGGTCTTCTTCCGACTTCGGGGGTCTCCGCGCTCTCCGGTTCTTTCTTCCGCCAGGCCTCCACTAACTTCTTTTAGCTCTTTTGCTAGCGGGGCCCGGTCTTCTCCGTCGCTGCCTTCTTCTCCCGCTCTCCGCTAACTTCTTTTAGCTCTTTTGCTAGCGGAGGCCCGGTCTTCCCGTCGTCTCGTCCGGCTCTCCGTTGTCCTTCTGCCGGCCCCTCCACTAACTTCTTGTAGCTCTTTTGCTAGTGGAGGGGCCGGTCTTCCCGTCGCCGTCTTCTTCTCTTCTCTCTTCTCCTCCTCGATGTTGACGCGTCGCTTCCTCCCGCTGTAATACTGGCTGTTCGCTCCGCATTAATATAGGCTTCTCATGACGTCACAGTCACATGCTCCCATGACGTCACAGTCACATGCTCCGGGGCCACCGGAGCATGTGACTGACGTCATGAGAAGCCTATATTAATGCGGAGCGAACAGCCAGTATTACAGCGGGAGGAAATGACGCGTCAACATCGAGGAGGAGAAGAGAGAAGGCGACGGGAAGACCGGCCCCTCCACTAGCAAAAGAGCTACAAGAAGTTAGTGGAGGGGCCGGCAGAAGGACAACGGAGAGCCGGACGAGACGACGGGAAGACCGGGCCTCCGCTAGCAAAAGAGCTAAAAGAAGTTAGCAGAGGCCCGGCGGAAGAAAGAACCGGAGAGCGGGAGAAGAACCGGAGAGTGGGAGAAGAAGAAGGCAATGGAGAAGACCGGGCCCGCTAGCAAAAGAGCTAAAAGAAGTTAGCGGAGGCCCGGCGGAAGAAAGAACCGGAGAGCGGGAGAAGAACCGGAGAGTGGGAGAAGAAGAAGGCAACGGAGAAGACCGGGCCCCGCTAGCAAAAGAGCTAAAAGAAGTTAGCGGAGGCCCGGCGGAAGAAAGAACCGGAGAGCGCGGAGACCCCCGAAGTCGGAAGAAGACCCCGGAGCTGTGCAATAAATTAATTTAAAAAGCTGTGTTGTGTTTTTTCTTGACATTTTTTTTCCACCAGGTGAATGGGTAGGGGTACGATGTACCCCATACTCATTCACATAGGGTGGGGGGCCGGGATCTGGGGGCCCCCTTATCAAGGGGGGCTCCCGGATTCCGATAAGCCCCCCACCCGCAGACCCCGACAACCAACGGCCAGGGTTGTCACGAAGAGACCCTGTCCTCATCAACATGGGGGCAGGGTGCTCTGGGGTGGGGGGGCCGCAGGTCGCCCTCCTGCCCCAGAGCACCAAACCCCCATGTTGAGGGCATGCGGCCTGGTACGGTTCAGGAGGGAGGGGGGGCCACTCTCTCGTCCCCCCCTTTTCCCCTGCGGCCTGCCAGGTTGCATGCTCGGATAAGGGTCTGGTTTGGATTTTGGGGGGGACCCCCACGCCGTTTTTTCGGCGTAGGGGTTCCCCTTTAAATCCAGACCAGACCCAAGGGCCTGGTATGCTCCTGGAGGGGAACCCATGCCGGTTTTTTATTTAAAATTTGGCCTGGAGTTCCCCCTCAAGATTCATACCAAACACAGTGCCTACCATTGGCGGGGATCCAAGTCGGATCCCCGTTCATTGAAAGTCGGACATATGTCGGCTTCATGTCGCAGGGCAAAGTCAGATCCAAAGTAGGACAGATGTCGTGTCGCACTAGTGTGAACCCAGCCTCACACAATTACAGGGTCAATTAGCACAAGCCACAATGAAAAGATCCTTAGAAGTTAGCCTGGACTCATTTACATTACAACAGACAGACAGGTGGTTGTAGTTGATGACATTAGCATCGTTAAGCAATAGACGGTCGGCCTGTTTCATTGAACTTCTTGAAATGCCCAAATAAGGAGTTATACTTCCTGTGCATAGACCTCACAGTGTACAGGGGATAACATCTTCATATTTCTTGAGAAATATTGTTAATGAATATCACTGTCCCATTTGCTTTTTTTTTGGGGGGGGGGGGGGGGGCTTTTTTTTTTTTTCTTCATTAACCTTGTTGTCTGACTATAGATTTATGTTTATCCCAAGCATGTTTAAAGCTGTTTACGGTCTCACTACCTCTGTTGGTCAGTTGTGAGTCCTTCCTCCTCAATGTGTGTTCTCATTGGTCAGCTGTAAGTTCGTCCTCCTCAATGTGTTTTCATTGGTCACCTGTGAGTCCTCCCTCCTCAATGTTTGTTCTCATTGGTCAGCTGTAAGTTTGTCCTTCTCAATGTGTTTTCATTGGTCAGCTGTGAGTCCTCCCTCCTAAATGTGTTCTCATTGGTCAGTTGTGAGTCCATCCTCAATGTGTGTTCTCATTGGTCAGCTGTGAGTTCATCCTCCTCAATGTGTGTTCTTATTGGTCAGCTGTGAGTCCTCCCTCCTCAATGTGTGTTCTCATTGATCAGCTGTAAATAAGTCTTCCTCATTATGTGTTCTCATTGGTCAGCTGTGAGTCCGTCCTCCTCAATGTGTGTTCCTATTGGTCCATGTCCTTGTTCTCGATCTCCTAACTTCACTGACCATGCCATCCATGTTCTTCTGAGCTCTGTAGTTCCTCTGCAATAGCCTGCTGATCTTGCTGAAAAACAGTTATTGCCCTGTGGTTTCCTGTTTGTAGGACCGCTGGCTGCTATTCCTCCTGTATCCTCAGCCAGCGAGCAGGGACTTGTATTTCCGCCCTGATCGCTGTAGTGGGAGAGGGGGTCTTACAACCCCCAGTCTGTGCCGCCCATAGAGGTGGTCATGGGCGTCCGCTGAACTTTTTTTCAGGGGGGGGGGGGGGGGCATCATTTTAAAAGGTCATTCATGGTCATTGTCCCTTTTTGACAATGTCATGAAGGGGAGGGGCTTAGTCATTATCACATAAAGCGCAGGCATGCAAAGGTTTGAGAAACCTGATGCAACTTTCAAACAACTTTGAATAACATTATCATAAAAAAATGGAGTTCCCGCGCCAAGGAAATAACCCCCAGGATCAGTGCCAGTTTCTGCAATACCAATCCCCAGCTTTGCTGTCAATTTCCGCAATAAAAATCACCAGCATTGATGTCAGTAGCAACAATAATAACACCCCCCCCCCCCCACATCGGTGCAGATTTCTAGAATAAAAACTTCAGCATCTGTACCAGACAGTGTACATAATACTGACCCTCAGCACTGGTGTCAGTTTCCGCACTAAAAACTTCCAGCATTTGGTGTCCTTTTCTGCACTAACTGCCCCCAGCATAGATGGCATTTTCTCCAATGATCCCCAGCATTAGTGCAGGAGTTGCAATAATATCCCCCAGCAAGGGTGGTCAGTGGCTAATTAACACTGACAGTGGTCACTAATACAGCAAAAAGGGGTTAATTACACTGCCACTGGCCATTACTGCATTAGTGATCCATGGCAGTGTAATTAACCCATTCGTGCTGCAAAACAAAGGGGTTAATTAACACTGCCATGGATCACCAATGCAGTAATGGCCAGTGGCAGTGTAATTAACCCCTTTGTATTGCAGCATGAATGGGTTAATTAACACTGACAGTGGCTACTAATGCAGCACAATGGGGTTAATTACACTGCCATGGATCACTAATGCATCAGTAACCAGCACAAGTACATTACTGGGTTAGTAAATTAATCGCTTCACCCCCAATTACAAAACCCACCACACTCCCCAAGGAGTTAAACTAGTCCAGTGCCCTGCAAAATCTTTATGGCCGAGTCACTGCAACATAACACTGTTAAGCAGTATACAGTACAGTATATTCTCCTCTGCTGCTCACCTATCTTATCCAAGCAGCATGTCCTCTCAGACTCTCTCACTTCCTGTCCCACCCTCAGAATGACATGTCAGAGGCGGGGACTAGAAATGATCTGTCGGCAGAGTGGAAGTGCAATCATGGATGTGTACCCCGTGCTGAATGTAGGAGTGCAGGGAGCGTTCCAGCACTCGGCACCCTGCTGCAGCTCTGCAAGGGCACTGTGCAGAGTCTCTTCTCCTGGACTTCAGAGGTGATCTGTGCAATGCCGTGCATGCTCAACCGCCATCAGGCAGACTTTAGCCAGAGCCAGCACTGCCTGCACTCTGTCACCCCCCTTGCCCCGACTCTGGTGTCACCCCTCTGGCAGGTGTCACCCGGGTGCTGCCCGCACCCCCATAGCAACGCCACTGAGTCGGAACAGAGAGCAGGAGCAGCCCCAAGGCCAGCAGGCGGCAGACTTAGAAAAAAAAAGTCCACGGCAGCCATTGCAACACAGGGGGCAAGTCAAGAGTCTTCTCTTTACGATTCCGGGGGGGGGTTATCGCCCCCCCTTGCCCTATAGAGCGGACGCCTAAGGAGGTGGTGTCCTCTTCCCTCCTTCAACTCCAACTCCTCCTTCTCTGCTCCCTCCTCTTCTGCTCCCTGCCTGCACGCCCCCCCCCCCCCCCCCGCCATCGCTCTCCAGTGCAGAGCGGGGATAGTTAACAAAGATCATCCGAATGACAGAGCGGATTTTGGGCTGACAGGTGTTGTATGTGAGAACACCGCTCGCCGTACAGCCCCGCCTCCCTGTACTGGCACTGTAACAGTGCACTCAGCGCTGTCTATCACAATGCCGTTACAGGGAGGCGGGGCTGTACGGCGAGCGGTGTTCTCACATACAACACCTGTCAGCCCGAGATCCACTCCGGATGATCTCTAACTATCCCCGCTCTGCACTGATAAGCTGCACTGGTGAGACCGCACTGATGGACACTAATAGGCTGCACTGATGGGCACTGATAAGCTGCACTGGTGAGACCGCACTGATGGACACTAATAGGCTGCACTGATGGGCACTGATAAGCTGCACTGGTGAGACCGCATTGATGGGCACCGATACGCTTCACTGATGAGGCTACACATATGGGCAATGATGGGCTGCACTGATGAGACCGCACTGATGGGCTGCACTGAAAATCAGTGGACGCCATCCATTGCTTTACTGACAGTATCCACTGCCAAATATAGCCCGCGCATGCACAGAACGGCATTCGACGGAACAACGGAAATGTCGGTAATTGTCGTTCTGCGCATGCGCGGCCGACTTACGAACATTTCCGAATTACAAACAGGAGGAAAGTCACCAACGGGTTTGTAACCCGGGGACCCCCTGTAATATATTATTATGGGATGTGTGTACAGTTCAGTAATGATTACATAAAGCATGTAAGGGAAATATGTGTATCTGTTGTTGTGTCTGGGGGGGGGGGGGGGGGGCACAGACATGCTTTACATTTATAAGAACTTCCCTCCCTGTCTGTGTTGCTCAGCAGTGTGGCTGCAGAATGAGGGGTGTGATTTATGGTGAAGTGGGCGTGTTCACATTTACATGTAAAGGCCTAGTGTACCCTCCCACATTTACTGCAATTTGAAAAGCATGATGGGAAATGTAGTTTGATGATAGTGTAAAGAGGACAGGATATGATGTCATCACTGTTCTAACACTTCCTCCTTGATGCATTTTTTTGAATTGGAGAGCTAACTTCCTGAAAATTCAATCAGACTTTTCTTTTGATTGGTAAGTAATTTTACAGATGTAATAACTGTTTAGTTGGGCGTCTCTCTGCCTGCCTGGGTGCGTCTCTCTGCCTGGGTGCGTCTCTCTGCCTGGGTGCGTCTCTCTGCCTGGGTGCGTCTCTCTGCCTGGGTGCGTCTCTCTGCCTGGGTGCGTCTCTCTGCCTGGGTGCGTCTCTCTGCCTGGGTGCGTCTCTCTGCCTGGGTGCGTCTCTCTGCCTGGGTGCGTCTCTCTGCCTGGGTGCGTCTCTCTGCCTGGGTGCGTCTCTCTCTCTGGGTGCGTCTCTCTCTCTGGGTGCGTCTCTCTCTGGGTGCGTCTCTCTCTCTGGGTGCGTCTCTCTCTCTGGGTGCGTCTCTCTCTCTGGGTGCGTCTCTCTCTCTGGGTGCGTCTCTCTCTCTGCACGCGTCTCTCTCTCTGCACGCGTCTCTCTCTCTGCACGCGTCTCTCTCTCTGCACGCGTCTCTCTCTCTGCACGCGTCTCTCTCTGCACGCGTCTCTCTCTGCACGCGTCTCTCTCTCTGCACGCGTCTCTCTCTCTCTGCACGCGCCTCTCTCTCTCTGCACGCGCCTCTCTCTCTCTGCACGCGCCTCTCTCTCTCTGCACGCGCCTCTCTCTCTCTGCACGCGCCTCTCTCTCTCTGCACGCGCCTCTCTCTCTCTGCACGCGCCTCTCTCTCTCTGCACGCGCCTCTCTCTCTGCACGCCGCTCTCTCTCTGCACGCGCCTCTCTGGGAGGGGGGGGGGTCGTACTATTGGGGGATTTTTTTTTGACGATCCCGGAGTTCTGCTTTAACCGGTTAACGACCGGCTCCTGTACATATACGTCGGCAGAATGGCTCCTGTGGGCAGATCAACGTGTGTGTGTGGGCAGATCAACGTGTGTGTGTGTGTGTGTGTGTGTGTGTGTGTGTGTGTGTGTGTGTGTGTGTGTGTGTGTGTATATACGTCGGCCCTTCAAGAGCGGCATTATGGGCGGTCGTCTCACGGAGAGGAAGAACGGGCAGATGATGATGTAAACAAGGCATTTCCTCAGTCTTCCTAGTGACAGGACACTGATCACAGCTCCCTGTAATCAGGAACAGCGATCAGTGACGTGTCACACACAGCCCATCCCCCCTACAGTTAGAATCACTCCCTAGTACTGACTTAACCCCCTCAGCACCACCTAGTGGTTAACCCCTTCACTGCCAGTGTGATTTTTACAGTAATCAGTGCATTTTTATAGCACTGATCGCTGTAAAAATGACAAGGGTCCCAAAATCGTGTCAAAAGTGTCCAATGTGTCCGCCATAATGTCACAGTCCCGATAAAAAAATAAAAATAAAAAAAAAATCGCTGATCGCCGCCATTACTAGTAAAAAAATAATTAATAATTTTATTTTTATAAAAATGCTATAAAACTATCCCCTATTTTGTAAACGCTATAACTTTTGCGCAAAAAAAATCAATAAACGCTTATTGCGATTTTCTTTTACCAAAAATATGTAGAAGAATACGTATCGCCCTAAACTGAGGGAAAAAAAAATTGTTATATATATTTTTGGGGATATTTATTATAGCAAAAAGTAAAAAATATGTAATTTTTTTCAAAATTGTCGCTCTATTTTTGTTTATAGCGCAAAAAAAACAAAAACCGCGGAGGAGATCAAATACCACCAAAAGAAAGCTCTATTTGTGGGGGGAAAAAGGACGTCAATTGTGTTTGGGAGCCACGCCACACAACCGCGCAATTGTCAGTTAAAGCGACGCAGTGCCGAATTGCAAAAAGGGGCCTGGTCATTGGGCAGCCAAATCCTCCGGGGCTGAAGTGGTTAATGCGTGTTTACAATCAACTCAATGACCCCCCCCCTCCCCCTCCCCCGCTGCAACTGCGTGCAATCCAGGCATTTGTGGAGGATGGGGACAGTTTTTTGGGTTTAAAACAGTCCGTGGGAAAGACATCACAATGTCCCCTCCCCATCTGTCCAACACCCTCTGAGGAGTGATCTAGTACAAATCACCCTTCAGAGGGCAACACAAGTGTAAACAAGGATCATCCCCGTTCTTTGGGGTGCAGGGGGGGCCATTGGAAGAAAACATAAATCTCAGGGTTGGGGGGTCTCACCGATGGAGCTCAGGTTGCGGATATTGTCCATCATGACCTCCTTGTAGAGATCCTTCTGCCACGTCTCCAGACTCCACCATTCCTCCTCCGTAAAATACACCGCCACGTCCTCGAAGGTCACCTGACCCTGCAACACACAAATACATCATCATCATCATGGATCATAGGGTCACTTCACTCTGAAGAGTGAGACTGTCTTTTCTGAACCTGGAACTATTTCACAGTGGGTGGGGCTGAGAGCCCAGCAGGGGGCAGTGGGTGGGGCTGAGGGCCCAGCAGGGGGCAGTGGGTGGGGCTGAGGGCCCAGCAGGGGGCAGTGGGTGGGGCTGAGGGCCCAGCAGGGGGCAGTGGGTGGGGCTGAGGGCCCAGCAGGGGGCAGTGGGTGGGGCTGAGGGCCCAGCAGGGGGCAGTGGGTGGGGCTGAGGGCCCAGCAGGGGGCAGTGTGTGGGGCTGAGGGCCCAGCAGGGGGCTGTGGGTGGGGCTGAGAGCCCAGCAGGGGGTGGGGCTGAGAGCCCAGCAGGGGGTGGGGCTGAGAGCCCAGCAGGGGGCAGTGGGTGGGGCTGAGAGCACAGCAGGCGGCTGAGAGCCCAGCAGGGGGCAGTGGGTGGGGCTGAGAGCCCAGCAGGGGGCAGTGGGTGGGGCTGAGAGCCCAGCAGGGGGCAGTGGGTGGGGCTGAGAGCCCAGCAGGGGGTGGGGCTGAGAGCCCAGCAGGGGGTGGGGCTGAGAGCCCAGCAGGGGGCAGTGGGTGGGGCTGAGAGCCCAGCAGGGGGCAGTGGGTGGGGCTGAGAGCCCAGCAGGGGGCTGGGCTGAGAGCCCAGCAGGGGGCGGGGCTGAGAGCCCAGCAGGGGGCGGGGCTGAGAGCCCAGCAGGGGGCGGGGCTGAGAGCCCAGCAGGGGGCGGGGCTGAGAGCCCAGCAGGGGGCAGTGGGTGGGGCTGAGAACACAGCAGGCGGCTGAGAGCCCAGCAGGGGGTGGGGCTGAGGGCCCGGCAGTGGGTGGGGCTGAGGGCCCAGCAGGGGGCTGAGAACACAGCAGGGGGCTGTGGGTGGGGCTGAGAGCCCGGCTGGGGGTGGGGCTGAGAGCCCAGCAGGGGGTGGGGCTGAGAGCCCAGCAGGGGGCAGTGGGTGGGGCTGAGAGCACAGCAGGCGGCTGAGAGCCCAGCAGGGGGCAGTGGGTGGGGCTGAGAGCCCAGCAGGGGGCTGAGGGTGGGGCTGAGAGCCCAGCAGGGGGCTGAGGGTGGGGCTGAGAGCCCAGCAGGGGGCTGAGGGTGGGGCTGAGAGCCCAGCAGGGGGTGGGGCTGAGAGCCCAGCAGGGGGTGGGGCTGAGAGCCCAGCAGGGGGTGGGGCTGAGAGCCCAGCAGGGGGCAGTGGGTGGGGCTGAGAGCACAGCAGGCGGCTGAGAGCCCAGCAGGGGGCAGTGGGTGGGGCTGAGGGTGGGGCTGAGGGCCCAGCAGGGGGCTGAGGGTGGGGCTGAGGGCCCAGCAGGGGGCTGAGGGTGGGGCTGAGAGCCCAGCAGGGGGCAGGCCTGAGGGCCCGAGAGCCCAGCAGGGGGCAGGCCTGAGGGCCCGAGAGCCCAGCAGGGGGCAGGCCTGAGGGCCCGAGAGCCCAGCAGGGGGCAGGCCTGAGGGCCCAGCAGTGGATGGGGCTGAGGGTCCAGCAGGGGGCAATGGGTGGAGCTGAGAGCCCAGCAGGGGGCAATGGGTGGGGCTTGGGTCTCAGTGTATGGATAGAGGCCCCCCTCCCCCACCTACACATATATGGGAGGGGCCCCGCTGGGAATTGCAACCAAACCTGTCCTCGTCTTTCCGGTCATACAAGTCACATGACTAAAGAAAGTGTAGAAAGGTGTTTCACCCCCCGGGGGCCCCTCTGACACCCGGACTGCTTGAAGCTGCAGAGCTCAAGATCAGGGGAGGGGCTGACTTCAGAGACCGCCCTATGATGTCACTTCAACATTGCCTGCAGAGCATTCCACCACAGGGCAACCACTGCAACAGTACACAGTGTCCTGGATCATTCCTGACACCCCTGATGAATCCAGAGCGCCATACAGGACCCTGCAGAGTATTACACCGTCTGTATACATGGAGAGGACCCTGCAGAGTATTACACCGTCTGTATACGGGGAGGGGACCCTGCAGAGTATTACACCGTCTGTATACATGGAGAGGACCCTGCAGAGTATTACACCGTCTGTATACGGGGAGGGGACCCTGCAGAGTATTACACCGTCTGTATACGGGGAGGGGACCCTGCAGAGTATTACACCGTCTGTATACGGGGAGAGGACTCTGCAGAGTATTACAACGTCTGTATACATGGAGAGGACTCTGCAGAGTATTACACCGTCTGTATACATGGAGAGGACCCTGCAGAGTATTACACAGTCTGTATACAGGGGAGAGGACTCTGCAGACTATTACACAGTCTGTATACGGGGAGAGGACTCTGCAGACTATTACACAGTCTGTATACGGGGAGAGGACTCTGCAGACTATTACACAGTCTGTATACGGGGAGAGGACTCTGCAGAGTATTACACCGTCTGTATATGGGAAGGACCTTGCAGAGTATTACACCCTCTGTATACAGGGGGAGGACCCTGAAGAGTATTACACCGTCTGTATACAGGGAGAGGACCCTGCAGAGTATTACACCGTCTGTATACGGGGGGAGGACCCTGCAGAGTATTACACCGTCTGTATACGGGGAGAGGACCCTGCAGAGTATTACACCGTCTGTATACGGGGAGAGGACCCTGCAGAGTATTACACCGTCTGTATACGGGGAGAGGACCCTGCAGAGTATTACACCGTCTGTATACGGGGAGAGGACCCTGCAGAGTATTACACCATCTGTATACAGGGGGAGGACCCTGCAGAGTATTACACCGTCTGTATACGGGGAGAGGACCCTGCAGAGTATTACACCGTCTGTATACAGGGAGCGGACCCTGCAGAGTATTACACCGTCTGTATACGGGGGGAGGACCCTGCAGAGTATTACACCGTCTGTATACGGGGAGAGGACCCTGCAGAGTATTACACCGTCTGTATACGGGGAGAGGACCCTGCAGAGTATTACACCGTCTGTATACGGGGAGAGGACCCTGCAGAGTATTACACCGTCTGTATACAGGGAGAGGACCCTGCAGAGTATTACACCGTCTGTATACGGGGAGGGGACCCTGCAGGAGTATTACACCGTCTGTATACGGGGAGAGGACCCTGCAGAGTATTACATCGTCTGTATACAGGGAGAGGACCCTGCAGAGTATTACACCGTCTGTATACGGGGGGAGGACCCTGCAGAGTATTACATCGTCTGTATACAGGGAGAGGACCCTGCAGAGTATTACACCGTCTGTATACGGGGGGAGGACCCTGCAGAGTATTACATCGTCTGTATACGGGGAGAGGACCCTGCAGAGTATTACACCGTCTGTATACAGGGAGAGGACCCTGCAGAGTATTACACCGTCTGTATACGGGGAGGGGACCCTGCAGGAGTATTACACCGTCTGTATACGGGGAGGGGACCCTGCAGGAGTATTACACCGTCTGTATACGGGGAGAGGACCCTGCAGAGTATTACATCGTCTGTATACAGGGAGAGGACCCTGCAGAGTATTACACCGTCTGTATACGGGGGGAGGACCCTGCAGAGTATTACATCGTCTGTATACGGGGGGGGGAGGACTCTGCAGAGTATTACACCGTCTGTATACGGGGAGAGGACCCTGCAGAGTATTACACCGTCTGTATACGGGGAGAGGACCCTGCAGAGTATTACACCGTCTGTATACACCGTCTGTATACAGGGAGAGGACCCTGCAGAGTATTACACCGTCTGTATACGGGGAGGGGACCCTGCAGGAGTATTACACCGTCTGTATACGGGGAGAGGACCCTGCAGGAGTATTACATCGTCTGTATACGGGGGGAGGACTCTGCAGAGTATTACATCGTCTGTATACGGGGGGGGGGAGGACTCTGCAGAGTATTACATCGTCTGTATACGGGGGGGAGGACTCTGCAGAGTATTACATCGTCTGTATACGGGGGGAGGACTCTGCAGAGTTTTACACCGTCTGTATACAGGGAGGGGACTCTGCAGAGTATTACACCGTCTGTATACGGGGAGGGGACCCTGCAGAGTATTACATCGTCTGTATACGGGGAGGGGACCCTGCAGAGTATTACATCGTCTGTATACGGGGAGGGGACCCTGCAGAGTATTACATCGTCTGTATACGGGGAGGGGACCCTGCAGAGTATTACATCGTCTGTATACGGGGAGGGGACCCTGCAGAGTATTACATCGTCTGTATACGGGGAGGGGACCCTGCAGAGTATTACATCGTCTGTATACAGGGAGGGGACCCTGCAGAGTATTACATCGTCTGTATACAGGGAGGGGACCCTGCAGAGTATTACACCGTCTGTATATGGGGGGAGGACCCTGCAGAGTATTACATCGTCTGTATACGGGGGGAGGACCCTGCAGAGTATTACACCGTCTGTATACGGGGAGAGGACCCTGCAGAGTATTACACCGTCTGTATACAGGGAGTGGACCCTGCAGAGTATTACACCGTCTGTATACGGGGAGGGGACCCTGCAGAGTATTACACCGTCTGTATACAGGGAGGGGACCCTGCAGAGTATTACACCGTCTGTATACAGGGAGGGGACCCTGCAGAGTATTACACCGTCTGTATACAGGGAGGGGACCCTGCAGAGTATTACACCGTCTGTATACGGGGAGGGGACCCTGCAGAGTATTACACCGTCTGTATACGGGGAGGGGACCCTGCAGAGTATTACACCGTCTGTATACAGGGAAGGTGTGATACTGTTGTATAGTGGATATAGGTGTGTAGAGCACTCTATACAGAAGGTGTAATACTCTGCAGGGTGTTGGGTATGGAGGGGGTGATGCTCTACAGAGTGTTGTGTATGGAGGGGGGGTGATGCTCTGCAGAGTGTTGTGTATGGGTGGGGGGTGATGCTCTGCAGAGTGTTGTGTATGGAGGGGGTGTAATGCTCTGCAGAGTGTTGTGTATGGAGGGGGTGTAATGCTCTGCAGAGTGCTGTGTATGGAGAGGGGTGATGCTCTGCAGAGTACTGTGTATGGAGGGGGGTGATGCTCTGCAGAGTGCTGTGTATGGAGGGGGGTGATGCTCTGCAGAGTGCTGTGTATGGAGGGGGGTGATGCTCTGCAGAGTGCTGTGTATGGAGGGGGTGATGCTCTGCAGATTGCTGTGTATGGAGGTGGTGATGCTCTGCAGAGTGCTGTGTATGGAGGGGGGGGGTGATGCTCTGCAGAGTGCTGTGTATGGAGGGGGGGGGTGATGCTCTGCAGGGTGTTGTGTATGGAGGGGGTGATGCTCTGCAGAGTGCTGTGTATGGAGGGGGTGATGCTCTGCAGAGTGCTGTGTATGGAGGGGGGTGATGCTCTGCAGAGTGCTGTGTATGGAGGGGGATGATGCTCTGCAGAGTGCTGTGTATGGAGGGGGGTGATGCTCTGCAGAGTGCTGTGTATGGAGGGGGGTGATGCTCTGCAGGGTGTTGTGTATGGAGGGGGGTGTAATGCTCTGCAGAGAGTTGTGTATAGAGGGGGGTGATGCTCTGCAGAGTGTTGTGTATGGAAGGGGTGTGATGCTCTGCAGGGTGTTGCCATGCCCCCTGTACACAGCTCCCCTCCCCCCCTCACTCACTCACCCCGGGGGGCCCCTCCATCCTCCTGGTGTCTCTCGAATTCTCTGCTGGTGGAGGAGGCCGCTGGTCACGTGACTGCAGCAGACCGGAAGAGGGGCGGGGTCACGTGACTGCCGGCCGACACTGACTCGGCAGCACTTCCGGTACATAGATAGTGTGAGAGCTCAGTGTATACATTGTATCCTCTACTCCGGAGACCTGAGATTCTCAGTAAAACTTTGAAATGGAAATCTAGAGCCTGATTGGTTACTATGTCTTCTCCAGTCTTAGTAAATCTTCCCCCCAAAATTTCACACATTATATCCTCCCAGCTGTAGGGATCACCTCCCCATCCTCCCAGCTGTAGGGATCAGCCCCCCCATCCTCCCAGCTGTAGGGATCAGCCCCCCATCATCCTCCCAGCTGTAGGGATCAGCCCCCCCATCATCCCAGCTGTAGGGATCAGCCCCCCATCCTCCCAGCTGTAGGGATCAGCCCCCCATCCTCCCAGCTGTAGGGATCATCCTCCCAGCTGTAGGGATCACCCCCCCACCATCCTCCCAGCTGTAGGGATCAGCCCCCCATCCTCCCAGCTGTAAGGATCAGCCCCCCCATCCTCCCAGCTGTAGGGATCACCCCCCCCACCATCCTCCCAGCTGTAGGGATCACCCCCCCACCATCCTCCCAGCTGTAGGGATCAGCCCCCCATCCTCCCAGCTGTAGGGATCAGCCCCCCCATGCTCCAAGCTGTAGGGATCACCCCCACCATCCTCCCAGCTGTAGGGATCACCCCCCACCATCCTCCCAGCTGTAGGGATCAGCCCCCCATCCTCCCAGCTGTAGGGATCAGCCCCCCCCATCATCCTCCAAGCTGTAGGGATCAGCCCCCCCACCATCCTCCCAGCTGTAGGGATCAGCCCCCCATCCTCCCAGCTGTAAGGATCAGCCCCCCCATCCTCCCAGCTGTAGGGATCAGCCCCCCCATCCTCCCAGCTGTAGTGATCACCCCCCCATCCTCCCAGCTGTAGGGATCAGCCCCCCCATCCTCCCAGCTGTAGGGATAACCCCCCCCACCATCCTCCCAGCTGTAGGGATCAGCCCCATCATCCTCCCAGCTGTAGGGATCAGCCCCCCCATCCTCCCAGCTGTAGGAATCACCCCCCCCCATCCTCCCAGCTGTAGGGATCAGCCCCCCCACCATCCTCCCAGCTGTAGGGATCAGCCACCCCATCCTCCCAGCTGTAGGGATCAGCCCCCCCACCATCCTCCCAGCTGTAGGGATCAGCCCCCCATCCTCCCAGCTGTAAGGATCAGCCCCCCCATCCTCCCATCTGTAGGGATCAGCCCCCCACCATCCTCCCAGCTGTAGGGATCAGCCCCCCCATCCTCCCAGCTGTAGGAATCACCCCCCCATCCTCCCAGCTGTAGGGATCAGCCCCCCCACCATCCTCCCAGCTGTAGGGATCAGCCACCCCATCCTCCCAGCTGTAGGGATCAGCCCCCCCACCATCCTCCCAGCTGTAGGGATCAGCCCCCAACCATCCTCAGAGCTCTAGGGATCAGCCCCCCCATCCTCCCAGCTGTAGGGATCAGCCCCCCCACCATCCTCCCAGCTGTAGGGATCACCCCCCCCCATCCTCCCAGCTGTAGGGATCAGCCCCCCCCATCATCCTCCAAGCTGTAGTCATCAGCCCCCCCATCCTCCCAGCTGTAAGGATCAGCCCCCATCCTTCTAGCTGTAGGGATTAGCCCCCCCCATCATCCTCCCAGCTGTAGGGATCAGCCCCCCATCAACCTCCCAGCTGTAGGGATCAGCCCCCATCATCATCCTCCCAGCTGTAGGGATCAGTCCCCCATCAACCTCCCAGCTGTAGGGATCAGCCCCCCATCATCCTCCCAGCTGTAGGGATCAGCCCCCATCATCATCCTCCCAGCTGTAGGGATCAGCCCCCCATCATCCTCCCAGCTGTAGGGATCAGCCCCCACCATCATCCTCCCAGCTGTAGGGATCAGCCCCCCATCAACCTCCCAGCTGTAGGGATCAGCCCCCATCATCCTCCCAGCTGTAGGGATCAGCCCCCCCATCATCCTCCCAGCTGTAGGGATCACCCCCCCATCCTCCCAGCTGTAGGGATCACCCCCCCCATCCTCCCAGCTGTAGGGATCAGCCCCCCCCACCATCCTCCCAGCTGTAGGGATCAGCCCCCCCCATCCTCCCAGCTGTAGGGATTAGCCCCCCCCATCCTCCCAGCTGTAGGGATCAGCCCCCCCACCATCCTCCCAGCTGTAGGGATCAGCCCCCCCCACCATTCAACCAGCAGTAGGGATCAGCTTCCCCCCCACCATCCTCCCAGCTGTAGGGATCAGCCCCCCATCCTCCCAGCTGTAGGGATCAGCCCCCCATCCTCCCAGCTGTAGGGATCAGCCCCCCATCCTCCTAGCTGTAGGGATCACCCCCCACCATCCTCCCAGCTGTAGGGATCACCCCCCACCATCCTCCCAGCTGTAGGGATCAGCCCCCCATCCTCCCAGCTGTAAGGATCAGCCCCCCCATCCTCCCAGCTGTAGGGATCACCCCCCCACCATCCTCCCAGCTGTAGGGATCACCCCCCCCCACCATCCTCCCAGCTGTAGGGATCAGCCCCCCATCCTCCCAGCTGTAGGGATCAGCCCCCCCATGCTCCAAGCTGTAGGGATCACCCCCCCCCCCACCATCCTCCCAGATGTAGGGATCACCCCCCACCATCCTCCCAGCTGTAGGGATCAGCCCCCCATCCTCCCAGCTGTAGGGATCAGCCCCCCCATCATCCTCCAAGCTGTAGGGATCAGCCCCCCACCATCCTCCCAGCTGTAGGGATCAGCCCCCCATCCTCCCAGCTGTAAGGATCAGCCCCCCCATCCTCCCAGCTGTAGGGATCAGCCCCCCCATCCTCCCAGCTGTAGGGATCACCCCCCCATCCTCCCAGCTGTAGGGATCAGCCCCCCCATCCTCCCAGCTGTAGGGATAACCCCCCCACCATCCTCCCAGCTGTAGGGATCAGCCCCATCATCCTCCCAGCTGTAGGGATCAGCCCCCCCATCCTCCCAGCTGTAGGAATCACCCCCCCCCATCCTCCCAGCTGTAGGGATCAGCCCCCCCACCATCCTCCCAGCTGTAGGGATCAGCCCCCCATCCTCCCAGCTGTAAGGATCAGCCCCCCCATCCTCCCATCTGTAGGGATCAGCCCCCCACCATCCTCCCAGCTGTAGGGATCAGCCCCCCCATCCTCCCAGCTGTAGGGATCAGCCCCCCCACCATCCTCCCAGCTGTAGGGATCAGCCACCCCATCCTCCCAGCTGTAGGGATCAGCCCCCCCCACCATCCTCCCAGCTGTAGGGATCAGCCCCCCAACCATCCTCAGAGCTCTAGGGATCAGCCCCCCATCCTCCCAGCTGTAGGGATCAGCCCCCCCACCATCCTCCCAGCTGTAGGGATCACCCCCCCCCATCCTCCCAGCTGTAGGGATCAGCCCCCCCATCATCCTCCAAGCTGTAGTCATCAGCCCCCCCATCCTCCCAGCTGTAAGGATCAGCCCCCATCCTTCTAGCTGTAGGGATTAGCCCCCCCATCATCCTCCCAGCTGTAGGGATCAGCCCCCCATCAACCTCCCAGCTCTAGGGATCAGCCCCCCATCATCCTCCCAGCTGTAGGGATCAGCCCCCGCCATCATCCTCCCAGCTGTAGGGATCAGCCCCCCATCAACCTCCCAGCTGTAGGGATCAGCCCCCATCATCCTCCCAGCTGTAGGGATCAGCCCCCCCCATCATCCCCCTAGCTGTAGGGATCAGCCCCCCTATCCTCCCAGCTGTAGGGATCAGCCCCCCCATCCTCCTAGCTGTAGGGATCAGCCCCCCATACTCCCAGCTGTAGGGATCAGCCCCCCCATCATCCTCCCAGCTGTAGGGATCAGCCCCCCTATCCTCCCAGCTGTAGGAATCAGCCCCCCTATCCTCCCAGCTGTAGGGATCAGCCCCCCATATTCCCAACTGTAGGGATCAGCCCCCCGCCCATCCTCCCAGCTGTAGGGATCAGCCACCCCATCCTCCCATCTGTAGGGATCAGCCCCCCATCAACCTCCCAGCTGTAGGGATCAGCCCCCCATACTCCCAGCTGTAGGGATCAGCCCCCCCATCATCCTCCCAGCTGTAGGGATCAGCCACCCATCCTCCCAGCTGTAGGGATCAGCCCCCCATCCTCCCAGCTGTAGGGATCAGCCCCCCCATCCTCCCAGCTGTAGGGATCAGCCCCCCCATCATCCTCCCAGCTGTAGGGATCACCCCCCATCCTCCCAGCTGTAGGGATCAGCCCCCCATCTTCCCAGCTGTAGGGATCAGCCCCCCCATCCTCCCAGCTGTAGGGATCAGCCCCCCATCTGCCCAGCTGTAGGGATCAGCCCCCCCATCCTCCCAGCTGTAGGGATCAGCCCCCCATCTTTCCAGCTGTAGGGATCAGCCCCCCCCCCCCCATCCTTCCAGGGAGCCCAACCACCTTCATGGGAATCACAAGAGAACACCCTACAGAGGTTCCCAGACTCTCCCATTCCTCCGGGGAGCCCAACAACACAAAACTGCTGCAGCTCTTCAAACATCATCTGAGGGCAGCAAGATATTGGGGGTCTTGTCTCCTTATAGAGGACCTGTCACCTTCTCTCTCTGTATACAGACAGTGTAATACTCTGCAGGTGTCTCTGTATACAGACCGTGTGAGGCTCTGCAGCCAGGAACTGGGTCCTGCACTGGGACTGTACAGAGGGTCGGTTATGGGATGTCATTGTGTAGTGTGGATGATGAGCGCACTGTCCTCCCTCTGGGACATATCTAGCTCACACAATTATTTACTGGGTGTGGCACTCGGACGTGGTATGGCGTGAGACGTGGTATGGCGGTGAGACGTGGTATGGCGTGAGATGTGGTATGGCGGTGAGACGTGGTATGGCGGTGAGATGTGGTATGGTGGTGGGACGTGGTATGGTGGTGGGACGTGGATGACACTGGGACGTGGTATGGTGGTGAGATGTGGTAGGGCGGTGAGACGTGGATGACACTGGGACGTGGTATGGTGGTGAGACGTGGTATGGCGGTGAGATGTGGTATGGCACTGGGACGTGGTATGGTGGTGAGACGTGGTATGGCGGTGAGACGTGGTATGGCGGTGAGACGTGGTATGGCGGTGAGACGTGGTATGGTGGTGAGATGTGGTATGGCGGTGAGACGTGGTATGGCGGTGAGACGTGGTATGGCGGTGAGACGTGGTATGGCGGTGAGACGTGGTATGGTGGTGAGACGTGGTATGGCGGTGAGACGTGGTATGGCGGTGAGACGTGGTATGGCGGTGAGACGTGGTATGGCGGTGAGACGTGGTATGGTGGTGAGATGTGGTATGGTGGTGAGTAGGGATGAGCTTCGTGTTCGAGTCGAACGATTTGGGCCGTTCGCGCCAAATTCGAGTGACGCGAACGGCCCACAATGCACTACGCCATCGCAGTGTCATCCAGGCGCTGTGATTGGCCAAGCATGCACTGTGACCCTGCATGCTTGGCCAATCACAGCGCCGGCAGCGAGGAGAGCAATGATTGGCCACAGGCAGGATGCCTGTGGCCAATTATTGCTGAGGGTGTTTAGTACACGCCCCACACTATAAAAGGCCGCCAGCACGGCGGCCTAGTGTAGTGTGTTCCGGAGCAGGGATAGAGAAGCATAGGCAGGGACAGTGACATTTTTTTTTCTTGCTTAACCTGGATTCCTTTCGTTTAGGGAAAGAGAAGGATAGGTAGGGAGAGTGTCAGTGTGTTTTACTGTGCGAGTCCTTGTTTGTAGGGACAGGGAAGGACAGTGAGGGGAATTCTCCTTGTGCTATAGTGTGCTTTAAAAAAACATTTTTTCTAGGGACAGAAAACTATAGGTAGGGAGAGTGTCAGTGTGTTTTACTGTGCTAATCCTTGTTTGTAGGGACAGGGAAGGACAGTGAGGGGAATTCTCCTTGTGCTATAGTGTGCTAAAGCATTCCTCATCAACCATCTTTGAAATCCTTGTTTTTTGGACAGTCAGGGAAATTGTCGTTGTGCTATTCTGTGCGAAAGCAATCATCCTGAACCATATTTAGAAATCCTTAAGTAAAGGGACAGAGAAGGACACCTGAAGGTAGCCCTTATTGCTTTTTTCCCATCTCCCTGCAGGCCATCCATTAGAATGTCTGGAAGGCAAACAAGGAGAGGCAGACAGTCAGGAGGCAATAAAAGAGGGCAAGCAGGCTCTGTGTCTGGGGGCAACAGTGCTGGTCGTGGACGCGGTGCATTGTCATCAGCACATGGCCATGGGACACGCTTGTCCTTATTTTCGGCAGCTGGACATGTTGAGCCACATCATGCCGAAGACTTGGTAGAGTGGATGACCAAGCCCACCTCATCCTCCTCATCCTCTCTCACCCAGGCTCAGGGTACTGGCAAAGCAGCTGCCAAAGCGTCCTCTTCCCTGGTATCAACGTCAGACTCATCATCAGTCACTCCTTCCCTAGACCCACCATGTCCTCCTCCTGAGGAGTCCCCCGAACTGTTTGAGCACAATGTTGGGTACATGCTCCAGGAGGATGCCCAGCGTTTCGAAGGGTCTGATGATGATACCCAGCTACAGGAAGGCAGTAGGGTGAGAGCAGACAGAGGGGATGCTCAAGAAGGACACCAATCTGGCAGTCATGTTCCAGCAGCTGCAGCATACTGCCAGATTGGCTCCAGTGATGAGGAGGGAGGGGATGATGAGGTCACTGACTCCACGTGGGTGCCTAATAGGAGAGAGGAGGAGGAGGAGGATGAGGAGGAGGCACATCTCCAACGAGGCAGGATGCCCTTTGGTGGCCAGCGTAAGGGCAGTACACCGACGGAATCACACCGCAGAGCTCCGCCTGTGCAGGGCGCTGCCTCTGCCCGTCATTCAAAAAGTTCCTTGGTGTGGGCCTTTTTTGAGGCTAGTGCATCAGATCGCACAGCTGCTGTTTGCAACATATGTCTCAAGCGTATATCGCGTGGCCAAAACATCAGCCGCTTGGGTACCACATGCCTGACCAGACATATGTTGACCTGCCATGCAGCTCGTTGGCAAGCCTACCTCAAAGACCCACACCAAAGAACAAAGCGGACCTCTCCTTGCACCGCATCAGCTGGGATCTCCAACCCCACTATACCTTCACTCCTCTCTGAAACATGCACTGAGAGGAATGAAGGTGT
The DNA here is from genome assembly GCA_029206835.1 of Rana muscosa. Classification (NCBI taxonomy): domain Eukaryota; kingdom Metazoa; phylum Chordata; class Amphibia; order Anura; family Ranidae; genus Rana; species Rana muscosa. Next base: position 226,420,282 of record JARGYO010005626.1, read on the forward strand.
AGAATTAGGTGTGTCACAGCCAAGTACTTGCGGCCACTCTGCTAGCAGTACACCGACGTCCGATTCTAGCAGGCAAATTTCCCTGCCCCAGCTGCTGGACCGTCGAAAGAAGTTCACTCCCAGCCATCCACATGCCCAGCGGTTGAATGCTAGCTTGGCTAAATTGCTAGCGCTTCAACTGCTGCCTTTTCAGTTGGTAGACTCGGCCCCCTTCCGTGAGTTTGTGCAATGTGCGGTTCCTCAGTGGCAGGTTCCCAAACGCCACTTTTTCTCACGGAAGGCTATTCCGGCTCTCTACCGGCATGTGGAAGGCAATGTCTTGGCCTCGCTGGACAGGGCGGTCAGGGGTAAGGTGCATATTACCGCTGACTCATGGTCCAGCAGGCATGGACAGGGACGTTACCTTTCTTTCACGGCCCATTGGGTCACTCTTTTGGCAGCTGGGAAGGATGCAGGACAAGGTGCAGTAGTGTTGGAGGTTGTTCCACCGCCACGCCTCCAAAATGCTACTACTGGTTGTGACACACCTCTCTCCTCCACCCCCTCCTCTTCTTCTTCCTCCATGGCCTCTTCCTGTGGTTTGTCCTATGAACCAGCGGTGCTCCGTAGCCGTTCACGGGGCTACGCAAGTACGCAGGCAAAAAGATGCCATGCCGTGCTTGCGCTGGTGTGTTTGGGGGACAGAAGCCACACTGGGGCAGAGGTCCTGTCTGCTCTGCAGGGCCAGGCCGAGAGGTGGTTGACGCCACGCCAGCTTAAGCCAGGAATGGTGGTTTGCGACAATGGCACCAACCTCCTCTCCGCCCTCCGACAGGGACAACTGACCCATGTGCCCTGTGTGGCTCACGTCCTTAACCTGGTGGTGCAGCGGTTCTTGGGCAGGTACCCGGGCTTACAGGATGTCCTGAGGCAGGCCAGGAAAGTCTGTGTGCATTTCCGCAGATCTTATAATGCCAGTGCTCGCCTGGCTGAGCTGCAAAAGGAGTTGAACCTGCCCAAGAACCGCCTTATATGTGACATGCCCACCAGGTGGAACTCAACGTTGGCCATGCTGCAGTGGCTGCACACACAGCAGAGGGCCATCAATGAGTACCTGTGCGACTACGGCACCAGGACAGGGTCAGGGGAGCTTGGTTTTTTTTCTCCACGCCAGTGGGGCATGATCAGGGATGCATGCACTGTCCTGGCACCATTTGAGGAGGCCACGAGGATGGTGAGCAGTGACAGTGCATGCATCAGTGACACTGTACCTCTTGTCCACCTGTTGGAGCACACGCTGCGTGGAATAATGGACAGGGCACTTGAGGCAGAACAGAGGCAGGAAGAGGAGGACTTCCTTGCCTCTCAAGGCCCCCTTTACCCAGACAGTGTTCCTTCTGTCCCACCCATCGCACAGGAAGAGGAGGAGGAGGAGGAGGAGGAGGAGGATTGTGTCAGCATGGAGGTGGAGGCTGGCACTCAGCATCATCAGCAGCAGTCTTTTAGGGATGATTTACAGTCCCAAGAAACCAGTGGACTTGTACGTGGCTGGGAGGAGGTGGCTGCGGATCATGTCGTCCTTAGTGACCCAGAGGACTCCGGAGCGAATGCCTCAGCAAACCTACGCTGCATGGCCTCCCTGATCCTGCAAAGTCTGCGGAAGGATCCTCGTATTCTTCGGATCAAGGAGAGGGACCATTACTGGCTGGCCACTCTCCTTGATCCACGGTACAAGGGTAAGGTTGCGGACCTTATGTTACCGTCGCAGAGGGAGCAGAGGATGAGACAACTCCGGGAGGCCTTGCAGAAAGGTCTGTGCAACGCGTTCCCAGAGACTGGGAGGTTACAAACTCCTGGTCCTGGACAACGAGTTGCTGAGGCTTCGGCCAGTCAAAGAAGGAGCGGTGGGGAAGGTGGCCGTCTGACCGATGCGTTCAGACAATTCTTTAGTCCGCAGCCCCAAAGTATGATCGGTTCCAGCAACCATCGCCAGCGTCTGATAAACATGGTGCAGGAATATCTAGGGGCAAGGTCAGACTTGGACACCTTCCCCACCGAAAATCCTCTGGCTTACTGGGTCTTGAGGATGGATCACTGGCCAGAGCTTGCACAGTATGCAATTGAGCTACTGGCCTGTCCTGCATCCAGCGTTCTTTCGGAACGCACATTCAGTGCTGCTGGAGGATTTGTCACGGATCACAGGGTGCGCCTGTCCACCGACTCGGTTGATCGACTGACTTTCATCAAGATGAACCAGTCTTGGATCACCACCAGCTACCACACACCTGATGCTGATATAACAGACTAATTGATTTTAACATGTCACATCCCTTCAAGACTGATGCTGATGCTGAGTGCCTGTGCTGTTATGTTGACTGGCTATCCTCCTCCTCCGAGTCCTCAATGATACGATTGATGATGATAGCTTGGAAGATCATTTTTGTTTATGGGTGCCGCCACCAGTGGCTAAGGCCCAATTTTTCAGCCCCTGTTTTACAGGGGCGTGTCATTACAATTTTTGAAGCAATACTTTGCAACAGGGCTCATTGCTGTGCTCCAAGTACAGTATCTGTGAGGGGTTGGAGTGTTGTGCCACCAGTGCCTAAGGCCCAATTTTTCAGCCCCTGTTCAACAGGGGCATGCAATTACAATTCTTGATCTAATAATTCACAGCAGGGCCCATTGCTGCACCCACCAAGAGTAACTCTGAGGGCTTACAGTGTTGTGGCACCAGCACCACCATCAAAGGCCCAATTTTTACTACCACTGTTCAACAATTATATGTAATTACAATTCCTGATATAATAGTTGACAGCAGGGCGTTCCAGCACCAACCAAGAGTAACTGTGAGTGCTTACAGTGTTGTGCCAACACCAACAACTAAGGGGCCTATTTCTGCAGAGTATATACGGCAGGTCCCTACTTTCAAACATCCAACTTACAAACGACTCCTACTTGCAAACGCAAGAAGACAACAGGAAGTGAGAGGAAATCTACCCCTAGGAAGGAAAATTCTCTCCTGTAAGAATTAATATGGGAGAAAGGTGTCTCCTCTCTACTGATGCTTTATCACCAATCCTTGTTTCAAGAAAAACACCACATTTCAAAAACAGTTGTCATTGGGACGGAAAGTGAGGTGAAATGTTCTGAACAGGGGCACAGACAGCAAAACAAATGTTACAGGGGTGATAACCCTTACCTATGTTTTCCAAAAAGTTTAAAAATAGATTTTTGGTCTGGAGCTACACTTCAACAATGTACCTGTTCAAAATTACAAACAGATTCTACATAAGAACAAACCTACAGTCCCTGTCTTGTATGCACCGCCTGTATACGGCTGTTCAGAGTATATAGGGCCTTTTTTATTTTATGTGCGGGGTTCCCCTTAATATCCATACAAGACCCAAAGGGGCTGGTAATGGGCTGGGGTAGGGGGGGGGGGGGGGGGTCATGGGGTAGCTATGCCATTTTTCTTAAAGATTTTCATCCATATTACCGGGACCAGACATTACATTAAAGCCGCAAGCAGTTTTAAATGGCTTTTTTTTCCTTTAGAAGTGTCATTTTGTGCAGGGACAGTTCTAAACACGGGAAACACGTGGCACTTCACAGGCATACTTTAGACACCCCCCCAGGTACGATATTTAAAGGAATATTTGACTTTTTTTTTTCACTTTATGCATCATTAAAATGACTGCTCCCGAAAAACGACCGTTTTTAAAACTTCTTTTTGCATTGATACATGTCCCCTGGTGCAGAACCCGGGTTCCCAAACCCTTTTTAGGACAATAACATGCATAATAGTCGTTATAATTAGCACTTTAGAATTCGAACGTTCGCATCCATTGTATTTAATAGGGTTCTATTGTTCGTACGAACTTTCGGTCCGTTCGCGGGTTCTGGTGCGAACCGAACCCGGGGGTGTTCGGCTCATCACTAGTCCCTACAAACAAGGATTAGCACAGAATAGCACACTGTCACTGACACTCTCCCTACCTATCCTTCTCTGTCCCTAAACACTAGGAATCCAGGATTAGTAAAGGAAAAAAATGTCACTGTCCCTGCCTATGTTTCTCTTTCCCTGCTCCGGAACACACTACACTAGGCCGCCGTGCTGGCGGCCTTTTATAGTGTGGGGCGTGTACTAAACCCCCTCAGCAATAATTGGCCACAGGCATATGGCCACAGGCATATGACGTGGTATGGCACTGGGACGTGGTATGGTGGTGAGACGTGGTATGGCGGTGAGACGTGGTATGGTGGTGAGACGTGGTATGGCGGTGAGACGTGGTAATGGGGGTGAGACGTGGTAATGGGGGTGAGACGTGGTATGGCAGTGAGACGTGGTAATGGGGGTGAGACGTGGTAATGGGGGTGAGACGTGGTATGGTGATGAGACGTGGTATGGCGGTGAGACGTGGTATGGCGGTGAGACGTGGTATGGCACTGGGACGTGGTATGGCGGTGAGACGTGGTATGGCGGTGAGACGTGGTATGGCGGTGAGACGTGGTATGGCACTGGGACGTGGTAATGGGGGTGAGACGTGGTATGGCGGTGAGACGTGGTAATGGGGGTGAGACGTGGTAATGGGGGTGAGACGTGGTAATGGGGGTGAGACGTGGTATGGTGGTGAGACGTGGTATGGCGGTGAGACGGGGTATGGCGGTGAGACGTGGTATGGCGGTGAGACGTGGTATGTTGGTGAGACGTGGTATGGCACTGGGACGTGGTATGGCACTGGGACGTGGTATGGCGGTGAGACGTGGTATGGCGGTGAGACGTGGTATGGCTGTGAGACGTGGTAATGGGGGTGAGACGTGGTAATGGGGTGGAAACGTGGTATGGTGGTGAGACGTGGTATGGCGGTGAGACGTGGTATGGCGGTGAGACATGGTATGGCACTGGGACGTGGTATGGCGGTGAGACGTGGTATGGCACTGGGACGTGGTATGGCGGTGAGACGTGGTATGGCGGTGAGACGTGGTATGGCGGTGAGACGTGGTATGGCACTGGGACGTGGTAATGGGGGTGAGACGTGGTATGGCGGTGAGACGTGGTAATGGGGGTGAGACGTGGTAATGGGGGTGAGACGTGGTAATGGGGGTGAGACGTGGTATGGTGGTGAGACGTGGTATGGCGGTGAGACGGGGTATGGCGGTGAGACGTGGTATGGCGGTGAGACGTGGTATGTTGGTGAGACGTGGTATGGCACTGGGACGTGGTATGGCACTGGGACGTGGTATGGCGGTGAGACGTGGTATGGCGGTGAGACGTGGTATGGCTGTGAGACGTGGTAATGGGGGTGAGACGTGGTAATGGGGTGGAAACGTGGTATGGTGGTGAGACGTGGTATGGCGGTGAGACGTGGTATGGCGGTGAGACATGGTATGGCACTGGGACGTGGTATGGCGGTGAGACGTGGTATGGCACTGGGACGTGGTATGGCGGTGAGACGTGGTACTATGGTTCTGGGATAGCAATGAACTGGGAGTGGGGTCAGGAACTGGAATCGGATACGGTGCTGGGACAGGGTACAATGATAGGACTGAGCACAGCGCTGGGACTGGGTATGGTGGTGGGAGACAGAGCTGTGTAAATCTGAGGACTGGATGGACAGTATACATGTACTGATCTGTCTGGAGATATAATATATCGGGGTCACGGGCTCTCTGGAGGAATCATCTCACACATAGATAGCACCCTGCTAGAGTGTCAGCTCCTGAGGCCAGTCAGGGCTCTGAAGTTACCATGGCAACCAATCAGAGTCTTTACTTTCCAGAAAAGGAGAACGCTGACTGGTTGCTATGGAAGCAGAGTTCCGGTTGCTATGGCAATGGCTTTGTTCCCATGACACGCCCTGTTTACGTCTCACCATTGGAGGAAGAGGAGGCGGGGAAAGGTCACGTGACTCCACGGAAGGCAGACAGCGGCGCGCTCGGGCGTCACGTGACTCCTCCTCCATGGTCAGCTGACTCGGAACCCGGAAGTGTTGCGGGATGTTCGGCTCGGCGGCGGACAGTCTGCTCCGGCAGGCCCGGGAAGTGTCGGGGGATGAGCTGGACAAGTTCTATAGCCGGTGTCGGAGCCTCCTGGGCAGCCCCGGGCCGGAGACGGCGGACATCCTGCGGAGGCTGCAGCTGATCACAGCCGCCAGTAGGGGGCGCCGCCGCCTGCCCTCCCCCCTGCTCGGACAGTTAGTAGAGACTCTGTGGGGGCCCCAACCTCAGCTCCAGGCCCTGAGTGCCGCCATCTTGGTCCAGCTATGCCCCTCCCCCGAGGTGAGCCTGTCCTGGGGCCCCAACCTGCAGCCCGGGGGCCCCTTCTTCTCTGCACTGCTGGCCCAGGCCACCCATAGCGACCTGACGGACCTGGGGCCCCGCCTGTGTCGGGTGCTGGAGTCCCGGGCCCCCGAGGGCCACGTCCTGCGGGCTGCCCTGCCGGCGTTGATGGGATCGGTCGGGGCCCGTCCGGAGATCCTCCAGGAGGAGAACGTCAACGGCGTCAGCAAGAAGATGGCCGACTGGCTGCGCTACGCCTCCCACCACCAGGGGGGCCCCGCGGCCCCCGCCGCCGGCTTCTTCACCAGCCCCCGCCTCAAGCAGCCCGGCCCCATCTGCGAAGTGGACGGCACGGCCTCCACCGACTTCTTCACCGTCCTCAGCGGGAGCCCCAACCTGGGCGAGGAGCAATGGATGAACGTCCAAGGGTTCTCCGTCCTCCGCCGCTGGCTCCTCCTCTACGGCACGGCGGGGGCGGGGCCAGAAGACAAGTCAGAGGTGGAGGGTTCCGTCATCTCCATGGTGTCCGCCTCGTCCACCTCCAGCCGCCTCCTCCCACCCCGGGAACGCCTGAGGGAGAAGAGCTTCGAGTACTGCCTCCGGGTCCTGGAGCAATGCAACCGCAAGCCGGCGAGAAGGGCCGACCTGGACCTCCAGAAGGCCTGCGTGGTGGAGGCAGTCTGCCTCATCGACCTCCTATGTAAGCAAGATGTGTCCTTCCTCTACCGGACCCTTCCCCTCTTCAAGGTCCTACACGGCCGCCTCTGCTCCGAGCCCTCCCTGGCGCCCGTCCTGCTGCCGGTCGCCCAGTTCTACCTCAACCACAGCGAGGCGGCCGCCGTGGAGTCCGAGGCCGTCTACCGCCACCTCTTCTCCAGGGTCCCTGCCGACTACTACCACCGGCCCACCCTGGCTTTCCAGTTCCTCCGCTTCTGCAGAGCCAACGGCAGCTTCCTGGCCGAGAACGTGGAGGCCTTCCGCTCCGGCTTCCCCAACCTCCTGAAGCTGCTGGGGTGGAACGCCCCGTCGCTGGCGGCGGAGTTCGCCGAGCTCCTCCCGCTCCTGTTTAAGGCGGATTCAGCCATTGAGATGCTCCACGCCTTGCTGGACCTGCCGTGTCTGACGGCCGCCCTGGAGCTCCAGCAGAACTTTGCCCTGTCGATGGAGAAGACAACCCCGGACTTGTCCTCGCTCCCCGCCAGCTCTGCCGAGGCCTTCCGCCATCCCCAATACAAGAAGGCGTTCCAGTACCTGCTGCGCTGCGAGGCGTGGAATGGGCCGCCCCCTGAGGACTTCACCCAGCTGCGACACCTACTGTCGGACTTGAGCACCTCCCCCCGCGTGGTCCAATGTGCGCAGGTCGTCCCCGGCCTCCTCCAGCTCTACATCCGCACCATCTCAACCTTTGCAGACGGCCCCCTGGTCAACAAAGTCCTGCTGACCATCTTGGGGCGCAGCGGCCTCCTCTACGGCTCCTCCGCCTTCCAGGCCGAGGCGCACCGGGTGCTGAGCTCCCAGATTCCGCGCCTGTGCCGCCTCCACCCCTCCATGGTCATCGAGCTTTCCCGCGAGCTGCTGGACTTCATAAGCACGGTGGGCAACATCCAGAACAAGGAGGCCTTCTTCACCCACGTGGTGTGGGCCATGGGGGAGTACCTGTCCGTGTCCTATGACAAGCGCTGCACCGTGGAGCAGGTGAACAGGTTCTTCGAGGTCCTGGAGGCCTTGTTGTTTGAGATCACACAGCTGCGAGGCTCCTCCAGCACCCCCATCTCCTCGCCACGGGTCATCACCACCCTGATGACGACTCTCACCAAGCTGGCCTCCCGCAGCCAGGACCTCATCCCCAGGGTGTCCCTCTATCTGTCCAAGATGAGGTCCTGCGTGCAGAGCTCCGCCATGGTGTCGGTGTACGGGGAGGAGGACAGCGAGCAGATCCTCATACGGGCCACCGAGCTCCTCAACCTCCTGAAGCTGCCCAGCGTGGCTCAGTTTGTGCTGACCCCTCCGGCCGATGTGGGGAAGCCGGGCTTTCACCAGGACCGCTCCTCCTCCCTGCCGCTCGCCATCCGGACCTCCAGTTATCTGCTGCAGAGGGAGAGGATGACCCCGGGATGACCACGCCCCCTAATAACGAGCGATGACATCGGTGCCGGCCGCCTTGTATGTCTCAGAGATTACATTTTCCTTACATTAAAGCACTCGAGCAACTGTGTCTTGTTGTGCATTATTGTGTTTCCGGACAATGGGGGAATCGTCTGCTGAGCAGGTTCAGGTTTCAGGCCATGGGACAGGAAGTGAAGGGAACTCTCCCTAATGGGGACACTAGATCTGGTGACCCACGGGTCCTCAATTTGTGGGGATTTCCACTCACTTCCTGTTTGGCTATGAGGTTGGAAGTGAAGGGAAATCTCCCCAATGGGGACACTAGATCTGGTGACCATGGGGTCCTCATTTTGCAGGGATTTCCTCTCACTTCCTGTTTGGTTATGGGATAGGAAGTGAAAGGAAATCTCCCCAATGGGGACACTAGTTCTGATGACTGGGGTCCCCTATAATTTGTAGGGATTTCCTCTCGCTTTCTGCTATGGGACAGAAAGTGAAATGAAATCCCCCCCCAATGGGGACACTAGTTCTGGTGACCGGGGGGGTCCCCTTCAGTTACAGGGATTTCCTCACTTCCTGTTTTGTTATGGGACAGGAAGTGAAGGGAAATCTCCCCCAATGGGGACACTAGTTCTGGTGACCGGGGGGGTCCCCTTCAGTTACAGGGATTTCCTCACTTCCTGTTTGGTTATGGGACAGGAATTGAAGGGAAATCTCCTCAAAGGGACACAGATGGTGAAAAAAAAAAAAAACTGACGGGTTATGACCCTCCCTTACTCTATCCAAAATAAAAAAGTTTTGCGTATAGTTCTACTTTAAGTGATGTGGCTGCTGTCAGCGCTGTATCAGCTCTATACAGCAGGCGGCGCTGTGTCTTGGGGCAGTACAGGGACCTCCTGTCTGCTGCCAGAACAAACCAGAATCATTATACAGTATTGTAGTACCATCAGCTCCGTACTGTAGGTGGCGCTGTGTGCTGCAATTTGGGGCTTTCCCGTCTGCTGCCAGAAGAGGCGGGCTGAGCGCTTCCCAGCCATTCACAGGAGCCTTTTATTCTTATCAATAGATACAAAGCTTCCTATGATTGGCTGAGGTGGAGAGATGACACCACTATCTCCACTTCGGCCGATCAGAGGAAGCTTTGTATCCATGATTAAAGGGCAATGGATACACATTTGTTCCGGCAGCAATAGGGGGACTTCCTGTCTACTGACCGAACAAACAAGGAGGTGGGCTGGGCGCTTCTCAGCCATTCACAAGGAGCCTTGTATTTCTAATCAATGATTAGTCTTCCTCTGATTGGCTGAAGTGGAGAGGTGGGCAGATGACATCACTATCTCCACTTTGGCCAATCAGAGGAAGCTTTGTATCCATTGATCATAAAAATAAAAGGCTTCCTATGAATGGCTGAGAAGCGCTCAGCTCGTCTCTTGTTTGTTCCGCCAGCAGACAGGAAGTCCCCGTATTGCTGCCGGAACAAATATGTATCCATTGCCCTTTAATCAATGGGTACAAAGCTTCCTCTGATTGGCCGAAGTGGAGAGATGACACCACTATCTCCACTTCGGCCAATCAGAGAAAGCTTTGTATCCATTGATTAACCACTTAAGCCCCGGACCATTTTGGCTGGTTAAAGACCAGGCTCCTTTTTGTGATACGACACTGCGTCGCTTTAACTGACAATTGCGCGGTCGTGCGACGTGGCTCCCAAACAAAATTGACGTCCTTTTTTTCCCACAAATAGAGCTTTCTTTTGGTGGTATTTGATCACCTCTGCGGTTTTAATTTTTTGTGCTATAAACAAAAATAGAGCGACAATTTTGAAAAAAATTCAATATTTTTTACTTTTTGCTATAATAAATATCCCCAAAAAATATATAAAATATTTTTTTTTTCCCTCAGTTTAGGCCGATACGTATTCTTATACATATTTTTGGTAAAAACAAATGCAATCGGCGTTTATTGATTGGTTTGCCCAAAAGTTATAGCGTTTACAAAATAGGGGGTAGTTTTATGGCACTTTTATTAATTATATATTTTTTTTACTAGTAATGGCGGCGATCAACGATTTCTTTCGTGACTGCGACATTATGGCGGACACATCGGACACTTTTGACACATTTTTGGGACCATTGTCATTTTTACAGCGATCATTGCTATAAAAATGTACTGATTACTGTGAAAATGACACTGCAGCGAAGGGGGTAAACACTAGGGGCGCTGAAGGGGTGTGCCTAAGGGAGTGATTTTCACTGTTAGGGGGCGTGGCTACGAGTGACACGTCACCGATCTCCGCTCTGATTACACAGAGCGGAGATCGGTGACAGTGTCAGTAGGCGAGCGGGGAGATGTTGTGTTTACACTAACATCTCCCCGCTCCATCCCTCTGTGACGCGATCGTGGGGATCCCCGCGGCGATCGCGTCCGCAAGACCCGCGGTCCGACTCACGGGGAAGGTAGCAGGGTCACGAGCGTGCGGGCATGCGCGCGACCCCCACATCGGGCAGTTAAAGGGGACGTACAGGTACGTTGATGTGCCTGTCCGTGCCATTCTGCCGACGTATATCTACTGGAGGCGGTCCTTAAGTGATTAAAGGGCAATGGATACATATTTGTTCCGGCAGCAATACGGGGGGGACTTCCTGTCTACTGACCGAACAAACAAGAGACGGGCTGAGCGCTTCTCAGTCATTCATAGGAAGCCTTTTATTTTTATGATCAATGGATACAAAGCTTCCTCTGATTGGCCAAAGTGGAGATAGTGATGTCATCTGCCCACCTCTCCACTTCAGCCAATCAGAGGAAGACTCATTCATTAGAAATACAAGGCTCCTTGTGAATGGCTGAGAAGCGCTCAGCCCACCTCTTGTTTATTCGGTCAGTAGACAGGAAGTCCCCCCCCCCCCCTATTGCTTCCGGAATACAGCGCCACCTGCTGTATGGAGGGAATGCTACCGCACCCTGGAAGCATCCATCGTCTAGCGCAGGGATTCTCAGCTGAGGTTCCGTCACAATCCCCCCCCCCCCCCCCCCCGTTGGCACGCAGCTGATGGGCGGATCGCTTCCTCCCTCTGCCGACACACGCAGAGCCAGGCAGGGAATCGGCTGGGAGAGTTTTAGAGCCGCTTCCCTGATATGGTACAGATCCTGACAACGGCCACATTACTTGGTAAAGGAAACTATTTAAAGTGATAGCAAAGCATTACTAATCCCTCCCCCTCCCCCCTCTTCCATGTGTGTTTTATTAGCGTTGTCCTCCTGCAGGTTTACTGTTTGAGTGACATTGGTCGGCTCCTCCTTCCATGTTCAGGCAGCTAGCTCCTGCACCCGCCCTCTCCAGCCCCTCCTCCTGTGTCCCTGGGAGAGGCGGCAAGAGTGTTCCAGGAGGACCAGGTACATGTGGCCAGAATACTGGCCGGGGAGCGGGACAAAAAAAGAAATGCACACATGCATGGGGGAGGGGGGAGGGGGGGCAGTGAAGGTTTGAAAGGAACGGTCTCCATGTGTCTGTCAAGTCCGATCTTTCTGGGGCTTCGTGATAGAGATTTGTCCTCACTGCTGACAACCATTTACCCAGACAGGAAGTCAGTGGAAATCTCTAACGGGGACACAGCAATAAAAACATGGCAGGGGTTTCTGCACCCCCCCCCCCCCCCGCTCTATTAAAAAAAAAAAAAAAAAAAAGTATCTGTTTCTGTTGTTTTCTGCTACTTCCTGTCTGCTAAAATGTTGCCACCAGGACAGGAAGTGAGGGGAAATCTCTCAGAGCCCCCCGATAGGAGTGAAGAGTAGACGGGGGCTCCAACCTTCCCAACTCCCATAATTAACTCCTTCCCGCCGGCCGTATGCATATATGCTGCCTCTCCGTGGGTGGGTCTAATGCAGAGAGCTCTCTCTCTCTCCCCTTCCCATTTCTACTTGTGATGGGGAGCTTTCCGATCATGTCACAGCGGTCACATCAACAGAAGCCCCGCCTCCTGGCATCTAAAACCTCTTAAAGGGCCGGGAGGCGCCGGTGCCAGGGGGTTAAAGTGGTTGTAAACCCAATTGTTGGACTTCTACCTATAGGTAAGGCCTAGAATAAGACTTACCTATAGGTAGTGGAAATATCTCCTAAACGTGCGCCGTATAGGAGATATTTCACTTGTAGATCACCGAAAAACCTAACTGCGCATGCGTTGGGAAGAAGCGAAACAAAGTGCAGTTTCTTCCCCAGCCTGTGCCGTGAATGGCGGCTCCCGTGCGCATAGGCGGGAGTGACGTCACGCGGCTCCGGCAAATCACAGCGCCGGAGTCAGCGGCCGGAAGGAAGAGGGGACAGAAGATGGACGCTGCCTGCACAGGGGACAGCGCTGGATTCTTTTGCAAGTAAGTGACACATAATGAGCTAGTATGCAATGCATACTAGCCCGTTATGCTTTTTCATTTGCAGTGAGCAAAAGAGGAAGTAAAACCCATCAGGGTTTACTTCCTCTTTAAAGGGGTTGTAAACCCTCCTCCTTTTTTTTTTCTTTTTTTTCTTTAATAACAAACACGTCAAACTTCCCCCCACCGTGCAGTTCCTCCCCCGCATTGGTAAACCCCCTAGGAGAAGCGCTCTCCCTGGTGGTTACCGCGCAGGCGCGCTCCCGAGTCCAGCATTTGCGTCCATAGACCCCCCCCCCCCGGCGCCCGCGTCACTGGATTTGATTGACAGCAGCCAATGGCTGTGCTGCTATCAATCTATCCAATCAAGAGCCGAGAACCCCGGCCAGAGAGGTAGAGCGCATCTCAGGCGGGGGAACAAACGGGCTCAGGTGAGTAAAACGGGGGGGGGGGGGGGTCTGCTCAGTGAGAATTTTTTTTTTTTAGCTTAATGCATAGGGTGCTTTAAGGTGAAAAAACACAAACCTTTACAACCCCTTTACAAAAACGAAAAAAAAAAAAGGGGGGGGGGGGGGAGGTTTTCTGTCCTGACGTACAGATGAAGGCAGCAACGAGGTGTGTGAGGGGTTGGGCCCTTTTATAGTTTTTTTTGATGTCCTCCTGGAAGGGGAAGTGAGGGGAGAACCACAATAAGAATTTCTGTGTGTAGGAGGCCCTTTGTTCCCAGTGACACCATGGGAGGGGGGCTCTGTATATAATGTACTCTGTGTGGACACAACAAATATCCTCACAATCAGGTGTAAAAATTGCCGTACTTCCTCTGTTAGGTGTAGTTCCTATATTGTCATCGCCATCTAGTGGCCATAGTTTTTTTTTTTTTTAAAAGAGAAGTATGGGTTTCCTTTTTTTTTTTTTTGCTTACATCTATTCTATGTGAGCTGCTGATATCTATAAACCCTCCCAGCCCTCTCAGAAGTGCCCCCCATTTTGTTAAAATCGAGATAAATACCTGTGGGAGGTTCTACAGTCTTTCATACAGCATCATCCTGACAATGGTCTGGACATGAAGTCTGGATCCACCCCCTTCCCTGTCATTTTGCTTGATTGATGTCGGCTCTCCTCCCTCTTTTAGTTCCTGAGACTTCACAGAGTGTAGCTGCTCTCTCCTCTCCCTCCCTCCTCCCTCCTCCCCCTCTCTCCTCCCCCTCCCCTCCTCTCTCCTCCCTCCTCCCCCCTCCCTCCTCCCCCTCCCTCCTCTCTCCCCTCCTCTCCTCCCTCCTCTCTCCTCCCTCCTCTCCTCCCCCTCTCTCTCCTCCCTCCTCTCTCCCCTCCTCTCTCCTCTCCCCCTCCCCTAACTCTCTCTCCCCTCCCCCCTCCCTCCTCTCTCTCTCTCCTCCCCCCTCCCTCCTCTCTCTCTCCTCCCCCTCCCTCCTCTCTCTCTCTCCTCCCCCCTCCCTCCTCTCTCTCTCTCCTCCCCCTCCCTCCTCTCTCTCTCTCTCCCCCCCTCCCTCCTCTCTCTCTCTCCCCCCTCCCTCCTCTCTCTCTCCTCCCCCCCTCCCTCCTCTCTCTCTCCTCCCCCCCCCCTCCTCTCTCTCTCCTCCCCCCCCCTCCTCTCTCTCTCCTCCCCCCCCCCCTCCCTCCTCCTCTCTCCTCCCCCCTCCCTCCTCTCTCTCCTCCCCCCCTCCCTCTCTCTCTCTCCTCCCCCCTCCCTCCTCTTC
>JARGYO010005626.1:226434828-226520721 GCA_029206835.1 Rana muscosa
CTCCAGTGTAATGTGAGAGAAGTCACTGATAGTGCTGTGTATGAGAATCTACACTATATATTTCTATCTATCAGCACAGACATGTCTCTTAGGGGAGGGGGGACAGAGGCATGGGGTGTGTTGGTGGAGATGTTCACACCCCCTGAAACTTTTCAAACTGAAAATGGACCGTTTTTTGCCAGCTGAAGGAAAGTTCATGTGCACATGCTGTAAAAACTAAAAGAGGTAGGAAAAAAAAGATGAGCTGATATGTGACTAATGTGATATGTACTAGTTATTTAACCCATCCCATACTTCTCCTTTTAATCCCTCAGTCAGTAGAGGATGTATTGTGGCCACTAGATGGCGCTGATGATGCAGGAGCTGCACATAACAGGGGAAGTACGGCAATTTTCATCCAGATATATGGTGGAGGGATTTGAGCTTTTGAAGGTTTGTAGTGAACCTTTCATCCAGAAATGTAACCCTGTGTCTCAGGTAGAGGTCCTCATTCACTGAGAAGACTGTCAGGTGATGCAGAAGTGAATTGGAGACACTGGGGGTGATTTACTAACTTTGCAAGGGAGTTTTCACCCCAGAGCTTCATGAATGAGGGGAAGTTCGGCTGACTTTTTTTTCCCCTTCCATGTGAGTTGTTTAATATTAAAACCTACTTCCTTACTGTGAAACTTCTACTGGGTTTTTCTGCACAACTCTGGGTCCAGTGTGAGACAAACAGTGCACAAGGGGAAGCAGGGGCAGGAAGGCACATTGCAAGAGGGCACAGGTACATCATGGGGCAAGGCACATTGCAAGAGGGCCCAGGTACATCATGGGGCACACAGCATGGCACGTTACAGTACTGGCTTCCTTTCTATGCAGAGCATTGCAGGGAAGCGGTTTGGGATCCTCTTGTGTGCTGTTCCCCACCAGCCCCTCCTCCCATCCTGTCCTTCCTAGGGGATGTCACATACAAACACCTGAGATGGAGAGGCGGGGCAGGCAGGGAAGCGGTTGGGGATCCTCTTGCTCACTTGCAAGGGAACTGGAATACTCGATCACATGGAAGGAAAAGCACACCACAACAAACACCTGGAATGGAGAGGAGGGTCCGGCAGGGAAACCGGTTGGGATCCTCTTGTGTGCTGTTCCCTGCCAGCCCCTCCTCCTGTCCTGACCTTCGCAAGGGGAAGTCACATACAAAACACCTGGGATGGAGAGGAGGAGCAGGCAGGAAAGCGGTTGGGATCCTCTTGTTTTGCTGTTCCCTGCCAGCCCCTCCACCTGTCCTGACCTTCCCAGGGGAAGTCACATGCAAAACACCTGGGATGCAGAGGAGGGCAGGCAGGAAATCGGTTGGGATCCTCTTGTGTGCTGTTCCCTGCCAGCCCCTCCTCCTGTCCTTCCCAGGCAATGTCACATATAAACACCTGGGATAGAGAGGAGGGGGCAGGCAGGGAAGCGGTTGGGATCCTCTTGTGTGCTGTTCCCTGCCAGCCCCTCCACCTGTCCTGACCTTCCCAGGGGAAGTCACATGCAAAACACCTGGAATGGAGAGGAGGGTCCGGCAGGGAAACGGTTGGGATCCTCTTGTGTGCTGTTCCTCTGCCAGCCCCTCCACCTGTCCTGACCTTCCCAGGGGAAGTCGCATACAAAACACCTGGGATGGAGAGGAGGAGCAGGCAGGAAAGCGGTTGGGATCCTCTTGTGTGCTGTTCCCTGCCAGCCCCTCCTCCTGTCCTTCCCAGGCAATGTCACATATAAACACCTGGGATAGAGAGGAGGGGCAGGCAGGGAAGCGGTTGGGATCCTCTTGTGTGCTGTTCCCTGCCAGCCCCTCCACCTGTCCTGACCTTCCCAGGGGAAGTTGCGCACAAAACACCTGGGATGCAGAGGAGGGGCAGGCAGGGAAGCGGTTGGGATTCTCTTGTGGTGTGCTGTTCTTCGCCACCCCCCCTTCTCCTGTCCTGTCCTTCCCAGGGAATGTCACATACAAACACCTGAGATGGAGAGGAGGGTCCGGCAGGGAACAGCACACCATGTCTAGCACTATCCCAGCTGCTTCCATGCGGAGGGGGATACGATCCACCCATCAGCTGCATGCCACTGACGGGTAGATTGTGGCAGAAGCACTGGGGACCACTCGCAGAACCCCATTACAGATACCCTGTGCTAGATGACGGATGCTCCAGGGTGCACTTGGAGTCATGGGGACACTGGAGACATAGGGTGGTACAATGCACACTAGGTGGGGGGATGCTAAGGCACAAGAGGGTCAAAACAACGAACACTGGCAGGTGGAGAATCATGGTGGACTGGAGATGGACATGGAGGACACAGGTGAGGCTACCCCTACAGGAGCGACCGAGCATGCGCACATTTCCGCACCTGTAGGGTTGCATACGCATATGTAGGGAAGCCTATTCGTTTTCAATGGGCTGCCCCGCGTGCAAGAAATGTGGAATGGAACCCCTGTTTTGTCAGCTCGTGACATCATCAAATGTCGCCGTGTGACTTCTCCCTGACGTAACGTTTCGTCAAACCGACTTTCCCAAAGGGCCAACTTAGTCCCACACCCGGCGGTGAATGGATTTTGGTTGATGGCTTTCTAGCGAGATATTGACTACCTTAGAGGAAGGATATCCGGCTCCTCCTTTCACCTTGAATACGGAGCCGTGTCTGGATATCCGGGAATTGGTGTAATACCTGACCTGGGATAGAAGTACAGGAGGTAGTATGCTGAGGATTGTCAGTAGAGAAAACAGTGCTTGTGCAGTCAGTGTGATATCCTGGGAATAATCATACTAGAGGGTGAGAGCAGATTATCGGGGGGCACCTGTATAACCCATTAGAAAGGTCCCCGGTGGGCTTAAGGCTTCTGAGTACAGTGAGCCGGGGGTAACGGGGGAAGGAACTTCAGTAGTCTAGTATTGGTGGGAGTAGCAAACTTATCTGATGATGACTCTACAATGGGCACGTCCATGAGAATCGGTTCCCCCCCCCCCCCCCCAAGGCCTCGTTCACACTCGCTTCAAAATGTCACATTGGACACTTTTTTTTAAAGCGCTCTGAATGCCAATCAAAGCTCCTCCCACTAAATATAATGGTCACCTTACAGTCACCAGAAATGATCCCCCGTGTCACTTTCTTGGTGCTTTAAAGCATCTCCAAAGCCTCCATAGAAGTCCATGACAAGACTCGCTAACAGCACTGCAGCTTTTGAGGGCTTTTATTCCGTCTTTAGCTTTGCTTTGGAGGTATTGCGGGTATGAGATATCCCAGGATGCACTGGGAAACCAACAAGTGAACCGGAAAGATGTCATCAGCAGTCACTTCCGGTTCATGTGTATATATTCTGAGGGTGTCTGGTGCAGACGTCACATCGGGTGTGCAGCATAGAGCAGCAGGAAGGTGAGCGGGGTCCGGACAGGAGCGGAGCAACTAGCCGATGGCACACATGGTGCGCAACATGGAACACTATAGCAGAAGGTGAAAGGGTCTGGAGAGAGAGGACTGAGCAGCAGAGGATCAGCGGAGCTGGGGGAACCGGAGGAGGAGAAATTAGCAGATGTCACTTGTGTACAGCGTGGGAGCATTATAGCTGGAGGTGAGCAGGGACCGGAGAGTGAGGAGGATCAGCAGAGCTGGGGGTTACTACAGAGCAGGGTGATCAGCAGAGCTGGGGGTTACTACTGAGTGTGGGATCAGCAGAGCTGGGGGTTACTACTGAGTGCGGGATCAGCAGAGCTGGGGGTTACTACTGAGTGCGGGATCAGCAGAGCTGGGGGTTACTACTGAGTGCGGAATCAGCAGAGCTGGGGGTTACTACTGAGTGGAGGATCAGCAGAGCCTGGGGATTACTACTGGGTGGAGGATCAGCAGAGCTGGGGGTTACTACTGAGTGGAGGATCAGCAGAGCTGGGTGTTACTACTGGATGGAGGATCAGCAGAGCTGAGGGTTACTACATAGCAGGCTGATCAGCAGAGCTGGGGGTTACTACTGAGTGGGGGATCAGCAGGCTAAGGGTTACTACTGAGTGGGGGATCAGCAGAGCTGGGAGTTACTGAGTGGGGGATCAGCAGAGCTGGGGGTTACTACTGGGTGGAGGATCAGCAGAGCTGGGGGGTTACTACTGAGTGGGGGATCAGCAGAGCTGGGAGTTACTGAGTGAGGGATCAGCAGAGCTGGGAGTTACTGAGTGGGGGGATCAGCAGAGCTGAGGGTTACTTCTGAGTGGGGCATTAGAGCTGGGGGTACTACTGATTGGGGCATTAGCAGAGCTGGGGGTTACTACTGAGTGGTGGATCTGCAGAGCTGGGGGGTTACTACTGAGTGGTGGATCTGCAGAGCTGGGGGTTACTACTGAGTGGTGATCTGCAGAGCTGGGGGTTACTACTGAGTGGGGGATCAGCAGAGCTGAGGGTTACTACTGAGTGGGGGATCAGCAGAGCCGGGGGTTACTACTGAGTGGGGGATCAGCAGAGCCGGGGGTTACTACTGAGTGGGGATCAGCAGAGCCGGGGGTTACTACTGAGTGGGGGATCAGCAGAGCCGGGGGTTACTACTGAGTGGGGGATCTGCAGAGCTGGGGGTTACTACTGAGTGGGGGATCTGCAGAGCTGGGGGTTACTACTGAGTGGGGGATCTGCAGAGATGGGGGTTACTACTGAGTGGGGGATCTGCAGAGATGGGGGTTACTACTGAGTGGGGATCTGCAGAGCTGGGGGTTACTACTGAGTGGGGGATCTGCAGAGCTGGCGGTTACTACTGAGTGGGGGATCTGCAGAGCTGACGGTTACTACTGAGTGGGAGATCTGCAGAGCTGGCGGTTACTACTGAGTGGGGGATCTGCAGAGCTGGCGGTTACTACTGAGTGGGAGATCTGCAGAGCTGGGGGTTACTACTGAGTGGTGGATCTACAGAGCTGAGGGTTACTATTGAGTGGGGGATCAGCAGAGCTGAGGGTTACTACTGAGTGGGGATCAGCAGAGCTGAGGGTTACTGAGTGAGGGATCAGCAGAGCTGAGGGTTACTACTGAGTGGGGGATCAGCAGAGCTGAGGGTTACTACTGAGTGGGGGATCAGCAGAGCTGAGGGTTACTACTGAGTGGGGGATCAGCAGAGCTGAGGGTTACTACTGAGTGGGGGATCAGCAGAGCTGAGGGTTACTACTGAGTGGGGGATCAGCAGAGCTGAGGGTTACTACTGAGTGGGGGGATCAGCAGAGCTGAGGGTTACTACTGAGTGGGGGATCAGCAGAGCTGAGGGTTACTACTGAGTGGGGGATCAGCAGAGCTGAGGGTTACTACTGAGTGGGGGATCAGCAGAGCTGAGGGTTACTACATAGCAGGCTGATCAGCAGAGCTGGGGGTTACTACTGAGTGGGGGATCAGCAGGCTGAGGGTTACTACTGAGTGGGGGATCAGCAGAGCTGGGAGTTACTGAGTGGGGGATCAGCAGAGCTGGGGTTACTACTGGGTGGAGGATCAGCAGAGCTGGGGGTTACTACTGAGTGGGGGATCAGCAGAGCTGGGAGTTACTGAGTGAGGGATCAGCAGAGCTGGGAGTTACTGAGTGGGGGGATCAGCAGAGCTGAGGGTTACTTCTGAGTGGGGCATTAGAGCTGGGGGTACTACTGATTGGGCATTAGCAGAGCTGGGGTTACTACTGAGTGGTGGATCTGCAGAGCTGGGGGTTACTACTGAGTGGGGATCAGCAGAGCCGAGGGTTACTACTGAGTGGTGGATCAGCAGAGCCGGGGGTTACTACTGAGTGGGGGATCAGCAGAGCGGGGGTTACTACTGAGTGGGGGGATCAGCAGAGCTGGGGGTTACTACTGAGTGGGGGATCAGCAGAGCTGGGGGTTACTACTGAGTGGGGGATCAGCAGAGCTGGGGGTTACTACTGAGTGGGGGATCTGCAGAGCTGGCGGTTACTACTGAGTGGGGGATCTGCAGAGCTGACGGTTACTACTGAGTGGGAGATCTGCAGAGCTGGCGGTTACTACTGAGTGGGGGATCTGCAGAGCTGGCGGTTACTACTGAGTGGGGGATCTGCAGAGCTGGGGGTTACTACTGAGTGGTGGATCTACAGAGCTGGGGGTTACTATTGAGTGGGGGATCAGCAGAGCTGAGGGTTACTACTGAGTGGGGGATCAGCAGAGCTGAGGGTTACTACTGAGTGGGGGATCAGCAGAGCTGAGGTTACTACTGAGTGGGGGATCAGCAGAGCTGAGGGTTACTACTGAGTGGGGGATCAGCAGAGCTGAGGGGTACTACTGAGTGGGGATCAGCAGAGCTGAGGGTTACTACTGAGTGGGGGATCAGCAGAGCTGAGGGTTACTATTGAGTGGGGGATCTGCAGAGCTGGGGGTACTACTGAGTGGGGGATCTGCTGAACGAGGGTTTCAATAAGCCCAGATAACTTCCCCTCCATCAGTGCTGACAGTGAAGAAATATAGGAGGGAAATCGGCATGGAATTCGGTAGCCAGTGTGACCAATCCAGGAGCCAGGTTAGTTGGCATCTATGGAAAACCTTAACTGATGGATCCCCTTCACCCCGGCAGGGAGGGGAAGGACTGCCCAGGCCCTCAGCCTTCAGGGACTAGCAGCCCCCCTGCACCTTCCCCTGCAGCCAGCCTGGGCGGGTCCCTGTTTGGGGTTGGGAGCGGTCCCCTGTGACCTCCCCTTCAGCACAGGCAGGGAGTCTGCCAGGAGGACCCCAAGGAGAATCCGGCTGGACAGAAGACACAGGGGGTGGTCTCGCCCTTCCACCCCCCCCCCCCAGCCCCTGTCTCGCCCTTCCCCTCCCCCCCAGCCCCTGGTCTCGCCCTTCCCCCTCCCCCCAGACCCCCTGGTCTCGCCCTTCCCCCTCCCCCCAGCCCCTGGTCTCGCCCCTTCCCCCTCCCCCAGCCAGCCCCTGGTCTCGCCCCCCCCCCCCCCAGCCCTGGTCTCGCCCTTCCCCCTCCCCCCCCCAGCCCCTGGTCTCGCCCTTCCCCCTCCCCCCAGCCCCTGGTCTCGCCCTTCCCCCTCCCCCTGTAGGTCTCGCCCTTCCCCCTCCCCCAGCCCCTGGTCTCGGTATTCATCCTTCCACACTGTGGGAGTTTGGCCCTTTACCTGTTCGAGGGCCCCACCTTTCGACTCTACATAAACAAAAAGAAGTTGAGCAGCAGCTGTAGCCTATTGGGCTCATTGGCTCCCGGGATTGGTCCAGCCCTATCCCAGCATTTCGGAAATGACCCCAAAAAACTCCGAAGGGGACCCCGAGATTGATCGTACATTTTAGTGGCCAAGGCGGTTAAGACTGCGTCACTGGAGGGGGCTTAACCTGGACAAACAGCACTGAGGACCCCTGGGAAGGAGATAGACGGGTACCCGATGGTCCGGAGCAATCCCTTCCGGGGCTATCACTGGTCCTGGGGGGGAGGGGATAGAAGAGCAGAGCCACTACCACATGGGCGGTGCCACGCCGGCCCCAGGAAGATGTACTATGACCTCACTTGTTAGGAATTGGGGGTACATGACCTTACAGGAGCCCAGGGGGTGGGGGGGCAGAAAGGAGATGGCGTTGCGTCAGCCGGGTAGTTTGACCTCCAAGGTACCAAATCAAGTTTAAGTTTCCTGAGGCCCTTTAATCAGAAACCAGTCCCATGGGTGGCCAATCAGAGGTGTCGGCTAACTTCGAGGTGACCTACGTTTTCCGATTCACCGCCATGCTGGCAGTCTGAGTATGACTAAGCCGCGTACACACGATCCAACTTTATGCCCATAATTGTCCGATAATCCGGCGTGCGTGTGCGCTCCATCGGACAATTATTGGCTGAATTCATGACAACACAAGTTGGCTGTTACGTCGGTTTATCCGATCGTGTGTCCAACTAAAATCCAAAGTACAGCCACGCATGCTCGGAAACCAATGCTAAACAACATCAGACAACAGTAGCAAAAGTTGCCCAAAGGGTGGCGGTAAAGAGCTGAAAAAACCACGTGGTTTGGTGAATGTTGCCTGATTTTGTGCCGTGGTGTATGCAGAACAAGTTCACGGCCGACGCCCCCTTCGGACCAAAATCCACGGAAAAGTTGGTTGGAAGTCCGATCGTGTGTACGAGGCTTAACCACTTGCCGACCTGCGCACGCCGATGTACGTCGGCAGAATGGCACGGGCAGGCATATGGGCGTACCTGTACGTCCCTTTAAATCTGTCGCCCAGCGGGCGCGCCCCCCGCGGGTCCCGGGAACTCGATGTTCCCGGGAGTCCCGCCATTGCGGTCGGCAAGAGCAGAACAGGGGAATACCTTTGTAAACAAGGCATTCCCTTATTCTGCCTAGTGACACGTCACTGAGGACCGTTCCCCCGTGATCGGTCATCAGTGACGTGTAGCCACGCCCCCTCAGAGTAAGAATCACTCCCTAGGTCACACTTAACCCCTACAGCGCCACCTAGTGGTTACCCCTTTACTGCCAGTGTCATTTTTACAGTAATCACGTGACACGTCACTGAGGACCATTCCCTCGTGATCGGGAACGGTCATCAGTGACGTGTCATATTTAGCCACGCCCCCTCACAGTAAAAATCACTCCCTAGGTCACACTTAACCCATACAGCGCCACCTAGTGGTTACCCCTTCACTGCCAGTGTCATTTTTACAGTAATCACGTGACACGTCACTGAGGACCGTTCCCCTGTGATCGGTCTTCAGTGACGTGTCACGTGTAGCCACGCCCCCTCACAGTAAGAATCACTCCCTAGGTCACACTTAACCCCTACAGCGCCACCTAGTGGTTACCCCCTTCACTGCCAGTGTCATTTTTACAGTAATCACGTGACACGTCACTGAGGACCGTTCCCCTGTGATCGGGAACGGTCCTCAGTGACGTGTAGCCACGCCGCCCTCAGAGTAAGAATCACTCCCTAGGGCACACTTAACCCCCTACAGCGCCACCTAGTGGTTACCCCCTTCACTGCCAGTGTCATTTTCACAGTAATCAGTGCATTTTTATAGCACTGATCGCTGCAAAAATGACAATGGTCCCAAAATAGTGTCAAAAGTGTCCGATGTGTCCGCCCTAATGTCGCAGTCGCGATAAAAAAAAATCGCTGATCGCCGCCATAAGTAGTAAAAAAAAAAAATTATTAATAAAAATGCCATAAAACAATCAACGCTATAACTTTTGCGCAAACCGATAAACGCTTATTGCGTTTTTTTTTTTTTTTAACCAAAAATACGTAGAAGAATACGTATCGGACTAAACTGAGGGGGAAAAAAAATGTTTTTTTATATATTTTTGGCGGATATTTATTGTAGCAAAAAGTAAAAAATATCGCATTTTTGTTTTCCTAAATTGTCGCTCTATTTTTATTTGTTGCGCAAAAAATAAAAACCGCAGAGGTGATCAAATACCACCAAAAGAAATCTCTATTTGTGGGAAAAAAAGGACGTAAATTTTGTTTGGGAGCCACGTCGCACGACCGCGCAATTGTCAGTTAAAGCGACGCAGTGCCGAATCGCAAAAAGTGGCCCCGGTCTTTGACCAGCCAAATGGTCCCGGGGCTGAAGGGGTTAAAGAAGGAGTCGTCTCGGAATGAGGCTGGCCGCTGGAGAACAAGGTTCCTGGAGAGGCAGAAATCACACCCAAGTTTAAAAAAAATGAACATAAAAGTTTTATTTTATTCTCTTCACTTTGATCACAAGACTGGAGAACACACATGGAAAGTTCCGGATCTGTTAGTAGGAATCCCAATATTCCGGGAACCAGGACTTGGCGGGATTTCCCGGCTCCTTACAATACAAAGAACGCAGCTTGAGGAATACAACATCTACATCTGTGATAAATAAAACTGTAACTTTGTAGCGCGGGAAGAACCTGAACATTTTTTTTTTGGTAAAATTCAACAAAGCTGTGCTTGTTTGGTCTGTCGGTGTGTGATGGGGCTCCACCCCTTTGTGTGTCACGTGATCGCCGCGGAGCCACCCGCGCTGGAAGGTGTAGTAGTCATAGACCGTCGTGTAACACACTAAGGGGAGCCCTAGATATGAAAATGTTTTGGAATCTGATGACGATCGTGATTGGCCGGTTAGTTCATTTCCATGTGGAGTCCCTTATAGTGAGCCGTGCCAAGCTGACCAAATCAGACAAGAAAATGTGAGTCCCGGACCAGAGACCAGCAATCTCAAGGAATGGATTCCTTTGGGTCCCCAGCAGTGGTGGCTGGTGCTCAAATTTTTTTTTGGGGGGGGGGGGGGGGGTGCAAACAAACTGGAAAAAAAAACATCAATTGCCGCCAATTTCCCCCTCAAATGCAGCCAGTTTGTCCCCCCAAATGCAGCCAGTTTGTCCCCCAAATGCAGCCAGTTTGTCCCCCAAATGCAGCCAGTTTCCCCCCCCAGCCCTGCACTTACCTTCCTTGGGTCAGCGCCGTCCTCCTCCACGCTCCCTCATGTCTTCTCCTGCCCTCGATGTCGCTTCAGCCAATCAGGTTACCGGTAACCAGACCCGGTGAACCTGATTGGCTGAGACGCGTGTCAGTGTTAACCAGGGAATGCACAGCCCATGCGTCCCCTGGTTAACTATTTGGAAGCCGATTATAGCCCACAGGCCGCCGGCTCTGATAGGCACTTCCAAAAACCAACCAGCCGCTGTTATTCAGATGGCCGGCGCTCGCCACGGGGCCGGCCATCTGAATAGTAGGCGGCAGCGGCGCCAATACATAGATACATTCCTGCAATGCATGAATGTATGTATTGTTGACGGTGCAGGGGAGAGAGGGGGCGGCGCTCTTGCGCCCACTATGGACGCACCGCCACTGGTCCCCATTGACCCCAACAGTCCCCCCCCCCCAAAGTGAAAGTTCACACCAAGAACTTAAACTTCAGAGGGTATATGGGAACCACTTTATCCTAAAAAGGGCTTCTAGATTCCGATAAGCCCGCATCCCCCACAACCACCGGGCCAGGGTTGTGGGAAAGAGGCCCTTGTCCTCATCAACGTGACACCCCCCCCCCTCCCCCAGTCCTATTGGAGGACTAAAAATGTGAGTACCAGACCTGAGACCAATGACCTCAAGGAGTTGGATCTCCTTTATTGATTATTTGGGTCCCCATTGACCCAACAGTCATCGCCCCCCAAAGTGGAAGTTCACATCAAATGTGGGAGGGGTATACAATGTAGTTTTGTCTGGGGCTGGTCAATAAATTTAAATCCCCCCAACAGAATATAATTTAATCTGGGGGGGGGGGGGTGAATACACAGCGTACTCTTCAGCTGGCGCCCCCGATCCGCCTCTAGGTCTGAAAAAGAGAGGGCCCCTGAGGTCATCATCTACAGTGCTGGATACTTGGGGGCCCCTAGTCCTGCATCGTACATGATGACATCAGCGACTAAAGACAAAGAGCATCAGGGGGACCGGTCATCAGTCCCGGGCCCGGGAGGGGGTAAGAGAAGTATTACCCTGGAAGGACCAGCAGTACATTCTTCCTCTGCTGGGGGGGTGTTTACTTTAAGGGCCCAAACCACAGTTTGTCTTTAGTTTGGAACCCCCGCTGTACAACCCCCACTGCACCCCCCACTTTTAGGTGGAATCCCCCCGCTGCACACCCCCCACCTTTAGGTTGAAACCCCCGCTGTACACCTCCCACTTTTAAGTGGAACCCCCGCTGTACACCCCCCACTTTTAGGTTGGAACCCCCACTGCACCCTCCCACCTTAAGGTTGGAACCCCCGCTGTACACCCCCCACCTTTAGGTTGGAACTCCCACTTTTTTGAGGCAGCCAGGTGAGCGGCATTCTCAGGGGGCGGGATCCTCTGTATTTCTCTTGTATTGTTACTTTGTAACAAAATCTTTACAGCGGTGGGCGGGATGTACTAAGCTGTTACTGGCTGCTGGGCGGACTGGGCGGGGCTCCCAAGGGAGAGGTGGGAGATTGGTGGGCGGGTCCAGGCACATTTTCTGCATGTTAATTGGCAGTTGCGGCATCTGACAGACTCCCCCTGGCTGAGGGTCAGTGAACTGCAGATTCGGAGATTTGAACTTCCCGATTTGTATCCTCCGGGGATTTCTATCCAGGTTTGGATGGAGAGCGGAAGGGTCAGATCCCCTGTCAAGTTTAATTTATTATCCCGGCCCCTCCCCCCCCTCATTTACCAAACATGTTAATTACACTTTTTAATAAAAACTTTCCATTTTCATGACATGCTTTATTTTATACCCTGGGATGTCATCACCGGGCCTCTGTGCTTCTCTAAGCAACGCAGGCAGATCACGACTGGTGGGAGGGGCCTGTACATCGCTTCCTGAAAACATCCCAGGCCTCAGTACTCCTCTCCAGAGCCCTCAGTTCTGATACAAGCAGTGGGAGGAGTTATGCAAATATCAAAATGCCTTGATGGGCGGGTGCCAATCTGGGAGGAGTGGGCGTTCCTAGGCTGGCTGGATTTCCATAGGTAACGCCCACATGTGATGCTGAGCCTCCAAGATTGAAGGAACTAAAATTCTGATCCAAGCAGTGGGCAGGTTCTTGGGAGGAGTTATGCAAATATCAAAATTCCTTGGATGGGGGATGGAGGGTGACAGCCTGGAGGAGTGTGTGTTTCTAGGCATGTCTTGGCCACGCCCACATGTGATGCTGAGCCTCCATGATTGAAAGAACTAAAATCCAATGAAAGAAAGGGGCGGGGCCAGAGACAGTCAGTCTAGAGAGGAAAGGGCTAGGTGATGCTGGACGTTCCCCATCCTGGAAATGAGGGTGGAGCTCTGACTTGCTGCAGCTTCTAGTGCACATTGTGAGACGCTCACAGTGTGCAGTGAAATCAGAGGAAGCCGTTTCAGCCCGGGGGGGGGGGGGGGGGGGGGGGGTGGGGAGCCGGTACAACTGTGCAAGATTAGAGGGAGGGCCAGGAGTCAAATTTAGCCAGCATCTGGAGTGACCATACAAATACTCAGGATTCCTCCAATGTTATCAGTCCAGTACAGGCTCAATTCAAGAGTACCAAGCCCTGATGAAGGACCACTTGATCCCCGAAACGCGTTGGCCAAAAAACACCCACTAGATCCCCTTGAAACGCGTTGGTAAAAGCCAGATGACTCCCAGAAACGCGTTGCAGCTGACTTTCATCCGCCACTACTGAGAGATCTGCCCAAGGGGAATCATTCCCTCTAAGACCCGACTGGGAACATCTACTGCCTTAAAAGATCCAGTGCCTCACACACCTTCCTGTGTCCCCACAGGGGAGATTCACCCCATTTGTTCTGGTGTCACCAAAACAGGAAGTGATAGGAAACCCCAAATTTTGAATTGTCACCAGAAAAGGAGGGGGGGGGGAACCTTCCAATTAGGACCTCTCTAGGAGGAGGAGGAGGAGGGGGGGGGGGGGGGCTTTCCTTTGGAGAGATTTCCCAGGACAGGAAGTGATGAGAAATCTCCCCTGAAGCAAAAGAAAACCCGACGGGGGTTCTGACTCCTCCCGACATTTAAAAGTTTTTTTTTTTTTTTTTGCTTTAGACCCCCCTTAACAATTTTTGGGGGTCCAGAAGATTGAAGCGGACTTCTGGGTGCTGCGGTTTCTGGTGTAGACCGGTAATTCTGACGTGGTGGAGGAGGCGGAGGCCGGTTCGGCTGATCCCACCGGGGACGGGGCGGTAAAGTCAGGCATTGCAGTCAGTAGCAGCGGATTGGGCGAGGTCGGCGTTGGGTTGGGCTTGGGTGACGGCGTGGGGGAGGACGCCGGGGTAGCCATGGGGCTGATGGCTTGGGGTTGCTGTAAATTCCTCATGGCTTGCACCATGGCCCCGTAGAACTGTTTGGTGTCACTGAGATAGTTCTGGAACATGAGATTGAAGTGGGCTTGGTTCATGTGAATCTGGCGCACGTGGGCGTTCAGCTCCCGCACCTCCGAGGCCAGGCCCTCCAGGTGCTGCACGATGCGGCCGTTTCCCTCCACCACGTGCTCCCGCAGCTTGTGCAGCTCCGAGCCGTGGGTCCGAGTCACGTGTCTCAGGTTCTGGCTGAACTCCTCCTGCAGGCGCTGGTAGTGCGGCTCGGTGAAAGCCGGCTGCGGCTCGGTCACATGCTCACTGCTGTCCATGTTGGGGGAGGCCTTGGGCTCTGCTGGGGGTTCAGGAAGCTCCGCCCTCTCACTATGGGTTTGGGGTGCCGGGATGCACGGAAATTCCACCTCTGACCATTTGCTGACAATATGCACATCCAGGGGTGACGTGGCCTCTTCTCCCTCCGAGAACGTCTCTGCCGAGACCTCCGGCTGCACCATGGAAGGGGCTGCAAGATAATAAGGAGAGAAATTTACCATTCTGGAGCGTGCCCCCCCCACATGCCCCAAAACCTTCATGGAGCGTGCCCCCCCCACATGCCCCAAAACCTTCATGGAGCGTGCCCCCCCACATGCCCCAAAACCTTCATGGAGCGTGCCCCCCCCACATGCCCCAAAACCTTCATGGAGCGTGCCCCCCCCACATGCCCCAAAACCTTCATGGAGCGTGCCCCCCCCACATGCCCCAAAACCTTCATGGAGCGTGCCCCCCCACATGCCCCAAAACCTTCATGGAGCGTGCCCCCCCCACATGCCCCAAAACCTTCATGGAGCGTGCCCCCCCCCACATGCCCCAAAACCTTCATGGAGCGTGCCCCCCCCACATGCCCCAAAACCTTCATGGAGCGTGCCCCCCCCACATGCCCCAAAACCTTCATGGAGCGTGCCCCCCCCACATGCCCCAAAACCTTCATGGAGCGTGCCCCCCCCACATGCCCCAAAACCTTCATGGAGCGTGCCCCCCCCACATGCCCCAAAACCTTCATGGAGCGTGCCCCCCCCACATGCCCCAAAACCTTCATGGAGCGTGCCCCCCACATGCCCCAAAACCTTCATGAGCGTGCCCCCCCCACATGCCCCAAAACCTTCATGGAGCGTGCCCCCCCCACATGCCCCAAAACCTTCATGGAGCGTGCCCCCCCCACATGCCCCAAAACCTTCATGGAGCGTGCCCCCCCCACATGCCCCAAAACCTTCATGGAGCGTGCCCCCCCCACATGCCCCAAAACCTTCATGGAGCGTGCCCCCACCCACATGCCCCAAAACCTTCATGGAGCGTGCCCCCCCCACATGCCCCAAAACCTTCATGGAGCGTGCCCCCACCCACATGCCCCAAAACCTTCATGGAGCGTGCCCCCCCCACATGCCCCAAAACCTTCATGGAGCGTGCCCCCCCCCACATGCCCCAAAACCTTCATGGAGCGTGCCCCCCCCCACATGCCCCAAAACTTCATGGAGCGTGCCCCCCCCACATGCCCCAAAACCTTCATGGAGCGTGCCCCCCCCACATGCCCCAAAACCTTCATGGAGCGTGCCCCCCCACATGCCCCAAAACCTTCATGGAGCGTGCCCCCACATGCCCCAAAACCTTCATGGAGCGTGCCCCCACATGCCCCAAAACCTTCATGGAGCGTGCCCCACATGCCCCAAAACCTTCATGGAGCGTGCCCCCACATGCCCCAAAACCTTCATGGAGCGTGCCACACATGCCCCAAAACCTTCATGGAGCGTGCCCCACATGCCCCAAAACCTTCATGGAACGTGCCCCCACATGCCCCAAAACCTTCATGGAGCGTGCCCCCACATGCCCCAAAACCTTCATGGAGCGTGCCCCCACATGCCCCAAAACCTTCATGGAGCGTGCCCCACATGCCCCAAAACCTTCATGGAGCGTTGCCCCCCCCCCACATGCCCAAAACCTTCATGGAGCGTGCCCCCCCCCACATGCCCCAAAACCTTCATGGAGCGTGCCCCCCACCACATGCCCCAAAACCTTCATGGAGCGTGCCCCCCCATGCCCCAAAACCTTCATGGAGCGTGCCCCCACATGCCCCAAAACCTTCATGGAGCGTGCCCCCACATGCCCCAAAACCTTCATGGAGCGTGCCCCACATGCCCCAAAACCTTCATGGAGCGTGCCCCCACATGCCCAAAACCTTCATGGAGCGTGCCCCCACATGCCCAAAAACCTTCATGGAGCGTGCCCCCACATGCCCAAAAACCTTCATGGAGCGTGCCCCCACATGCCCCAAAACCTTCATGGAGCGTGCCCCCCCACATGCCCCAAAACCTTCATGGAGCGTGCCCCCCCACATGCCCCAAAACCTTCATGGAGCGTGCCCCCACATGCCCCAAAACCTTCATGGAGCGTGCCCCCACACATGCCCCAAAACCTTCATGGAGCGTGCCCCCACATGCCCCAAAACCTTCATGGAGCGTGCCCCCACATGCCCCAAAACCTTCATGGAGCGTGCCCCCACATGCCCAAAAAAACTTCATAGATGTACACAGAGCATGTCTAGTACATCCTTGTCTTTCACTTCTGCCCCCTCCCCCTGCAATTGTTAGCAACTCCCATCCGTCAAAATTATAGTGGGGGGAGTTGCTGTGTGCCACAGTGTTTCTAAACATCGTTCATGGGTCAAGAGATAGAAAAATACAATGTTAATAAACATTGTATTTTTCTATTTCCTGTCCTGTCCAATTAGGCTCCATGTACACAGAAGCTGATAAACTGCAGTTTATGGGCGTTTTTTTTTAAAAGCCCATTAACTGCACTCTATGTTAGCCTATGTGTTCATGTACACATAACGTTTTTTTAGCTTTAATGAGCAGTGGAGTTAATGGGCTTTTTTCTGAACGCAGGAAATTTGCGTTCAAAGTGCCGTTTTTTCGGCAGAAAAAAGCTCATAAAACGCTCATAAACGCTGGCCGCGAGCGTTTTTTGGTCCAATTGAAATTTTTTTTTTTTTTTTTTTTAAAGCTAAAAAAAGCTAACACTGAAAAACGCTAATAAAAGCTAGTAAAAAAAAACGCTGATAAAAGCTAGCTTTTTCTGCTGCTTTAAAAACGTTCCGTTTTTGAGCTTCTGTGTACATGGAGCCAATGTTTATAAACAATATTACCTTGTATCTCTCTGGTTCCCATCTGATCAACGTTTATAAATAGAGCGATACAAAGTAACACTGTTTGTTTATCTCCTGACTGATCAATGTTTATAATGTTGTTACTTTGTATTTCCCTATCTCCTGTCTGATCAATATTTATAAACAATGTTACTTTGTGCATACAGGAGATATAAAAATATAAAGTCACATTGTTTCTAAACATTGATCAAACGGGCGAGAAATAGGTACAAAGTAACAAGATTTATACACATTGTTCAGGCAAAATATAAACAATGTTTTAAGTCATTTTAATATACTTCTACATTCATGTGGGCAGTTGTTGTTAATAATAATAATAATAATAATATCTCTCTGTTAATAAATAACAACTGCCCACATGAATGTAGAAGTATATTAAAATTACTTAAAACATTGTTTATATTTTGCCTGAACAATGTGTATAAACCATGTTACTTTGTATCTATTTCTCGCCCATTTGATCAATGTTTATAAACAATGTTACTTTGCATTTTTATATCTCCTGTATGCACAAAGTAACATTGTTTATAAATATTGATCAGGCAGGCGATAGAGAGATACAAAGTAACATGGTTTATAAATATTGTTCAGGCAGAATAATAACAATGTTTTAAGTAATTTGGATATACTTCTACATTCATGTGGTCAGTTGTTATTATTGTAATTTTATCAGATCAGGATTTATGGATTATGAGTGGATTTTGGAAGCTGGGGGGGGAAGGGCATTCGCAGGTCTCGTGTGCCAGACTTGGAATGTGTATTATTCCTAAATGGTTTTACGTCGGCTGTATAAAAGTTTCTGGTTTTCCAGCCTCCGCTGAGCGCCATTATGAGGGTCATTGGCACTTTACAACCAGCTATTGCCTCTGCCTATCAGCGCTCTGCTTGCCAGATATCCTGCTCCTGGATTTACCAACATCCAATCATCCGTTCACAAATCCCAGACCAGATTTTATGGGGGGCTCACAGATCCTGGCTGTAGAGGAATGATGGCGGCCCTCTCTGTGTCTGGAGATGTTCAATGTGAGAATTTAGTCACCGGGCCGATCACTTGTGAATTTTGGAAAAATCAAGTACGACTTTTTCAATTTGGGGGTCATCAGACCACATTAATGTCATAGGGTGGTGTGTCATACATGAGGGGGGGGGGGGTCTCACCTGCCGTGTCCACGGTGGGGGCCCAGGAGTGGCACAGGGGGGAACCGGGGGTCTCTAGTGGGATGAGGCCTGAAAAAGAGAAGCCAGTTAATGGGGGGCACGTTGGGGGTTGTCTTTCTAGTTATCACTTATGCAATGTACACTGAAGGAAATATATCCACTTGCCGACTGCAATATATATATATATAAAGTATCTGACAAAAGTAAGTACACCCCTCAGTCACATTGGTGTAAATCTTTTCATGTGACAACACTGAAGAAATGACACTTTGCTACAATGTAAAGTAGTGAGTGTACAGCTTGTATAACGGTGTAAATTTCCTGTCCCCTCAAAATAACTCAACACACAGCCATTCATGTCTAAACCGCTGGCAACAAAAGTGAGGACACCCCTAAGTGAAAATGTCCAAATTGGGCCCAAAGTGTCAATATTTTGTGTGGCCGCCATTATTTTCCAGCACTGCCTTAACCCTCTTGGGCATGGAGGTCACCAGAGCTTCACAGGTTGTCACTGGAGTCCTCTTCCCCTCCCCCATGATGACATCACAGAGCTGGTGGATGTTGGAGACCTTGCGCTCCTCCACCTTCCGTTTGAAGATGTCCCACAGATGATCAATAGGGTTTAGGTCTGGAGACATGCTTGGCCAGTCCATCACCTTTACCCTCAGCTTCTTTACCAAGGCAGTGGTGGTCTTGGAGGTGTGTTTGGGGTGGTTATCATGTTGGAATACTACCCTGCGGTCCAGTCTCTGAAGGGAGGGGATCATGCTCTGCTTCAGTATGTCACAGTACATGTTGGCATTCATGGTTCCCTCAATGATCTGTAGCCCCCCAGTGCCGGCAGCACTCCTGCAGCCCCCAGACCATGACCCTCCCCCCACCATGCCTGACTGTAGGGAAGACACACTTGTCTTTGTCCTCCTCACCTGGTTGCCGCCACACACGCCTGACACCATCTGACACCAAATACGTTTATCTTGGTCTCATCAGACCACAGGACATGTTCCAGTAATCCATGTCCTTAGTCTGCTTGTCTTTCTTGTGCATCATCTTTAGAAGAGGCTTCCTTCTGGGACGACAGCCATGCAGACCAATTTGATGCAGTGTGCGGCGTATGGTCTGAGCACTGACAGGCTGACCCCTCCCCCACCCCTTCATCCTCTGCAGCAATGCTGGCAGCACTCATACGTCTATTTCCCAAAGACAACCTCTGGATATGACGCTGAGCACGTGACCTCAACTTCTTTGGTGGACCATGGCAAGGCCTGTTCTGAGGGGAACCTGTCCTGTTATACCGCTGTATGGTCTTGGCCACCGTGCTGCAGATCAGTTTCAGGGTCTTGGCAATCTTCTTATAGCCCCGCCCATCTTTATGTAGAGCAACAATTCTTTTCTTCAGATCCTCAGAGAGTTCTTTGCCATGAGGTGCCATGTTGTACTTCCAGTGACCAGTATGAGGGAGTGAGAGCGATAACACCAAATTTATCACACCTGCTCCCCATTCACACCTGAGACCTTCTAACACTGAGTCACATGACACCGGGGGAGGGAAAATGGCTAATTGGGCCCAATTTGGACATTTTCACTTAGGGGTGTCCTCACTTTTGTTGCCAGCGGTTTAGACATTAATGGCTGTGTGTTGAGTTAATTTGAGGGGACAGGAAATTTACACCGTTATACAAGCTGTACACTCCTCCCCCCTGTGTACACTCCTCCCCCCTGTGTACACTCCTCCCCCCTGTGTACACTCACTACTTTACATTGTAGCAAAGTGTCATTTCTTCAGTGTTGTCACATGAAAAGATTTACACAAATGGGACTGAGGGGTGTACTTACTTTTGGGAGATACTGTATATTTGCTGCGGCTTTGAAGTGGTTTCCCGGGGTAGTGGATGAAGCGATCAGCCATAACCCGGTATTTTTTTTTTTAAACCGGCGATTCTCTCTCATAAAAGCATTCCGAGCAGCTCATTAGCCGCTGGATCTAGAAGCAGTGGGAGGGGGTCGTTCCTCCCCTCCTGCCTCTCGCCGGTCATACTCGGGCTTACCGTTCTTGCCGGCGAGCCGAGGAAACAATCCAACAGTTCACACGGCTGATCACAGAGGTGAGGAGAGACCAGATCTTCTCTGATCACCTCTAAGATCTTGGAGGACCGGAGTGACATCATGACGTTATTTCCAGTTTAGGACGGAAGTAAACAACTTTTTCTTTTTGAAAAGCAAAAAGATCAATTTTTTTTTTTTTAATGATCAATGTTTATAAACATTATTACTTTGTATCTCTCTATCTCCCAACTTATAAACAATGTTACTTTATATCTCTCTATCTCCATCTGATCAATGTTTATAAACAATGTTACTTTTAGGGATGAGCCGAACACCCCCCTCGGTTCGGTTCGCACCAGCACCTGCGAACAGACAAAGTTTGCGTGAACGTTAGAACCGTATTAAATACAATGGACTCGACCGTTCAAAATCAAAAGTGTTAATTATAAAGGCTAATATGCAAGTTATTGTCCTAAAAAGTGTTTGGGGACCCGGGTCCTGCCCCAGGGGGAGTGTTTGGGGACCCGGGTCCTGCCCCAGGGGGAGTGTTTGGGGACCCGGGTCCTGCCCCAGGGGGAGTGTTTGGGGACCCGGGTCCTGCCCCAGGGGGAGTGTTTGGGGACCCGGGTCCTGCCCCAGGGGGAGTGTTTGGGGACCCGGGTCCTGCCCCAGGGGGAGTGTTTGGGGACCCGGGTCCTGCCCCAGGGGGAGTGTTTGGGGACCCGGGTCCTGCCCCAGGGGACATGTATCAATGCAAAAAGAAGTTTTAAAAACTGACGTTTTTCCGGGAGCAGTCATTTTAATGATGCATAAAGTGAAACAATAAAAGTGAAATATTCCTTTAAATTTCGTACCTGGGGGGTGTGTATGATATGCATGTAAAGTAGCGCTTGTTTCCCGTGTTTAGAACTGTCCCTAAACAAAGTGTCATTTTTGAAGAAAAAAAAAGTCATTTAAAAAAACTCACTCATTCAGGCTCTTTCCCAACTGTGTCTGTGTGTTTTTTTTTTTTTTACACTTTCTTTGTGAAATGTACCCCTTACCAATTCACATAGGGGGGGGGGGCGGGATCTGGGGGTCCCCTTTGTTAAAAGGAGTCTTCCAGATTCCGATAAGCCCCCCGCCCGCAGACCCCCCACAACCACCGGGCAAGGGTTGTGGGGATGAGGCCCTTGTCTCCATCAACATGGGGACATCCTCCCCATGTTGAGGGCATGTGGCCTGGTACGGTTCAGGAGGGAGGGGGGGCCGCTCTCTCGTCCCCCCCTCTTTTCCTGTTGCCTGCCAGGTTGGGTGCTCGGATAAGGGTCTGGTGTGGATATTTGGGGGGAACCTTACTTCATTTTTTTTTTAATTTGCGGCGGGGTTCCCCTTAATATCCATACCAGACCTGAAGGGCCTGGTAATTGAATTCTGGGGAACCCCCACGCATTTTTTTTATTTTTTATCAATGACTTTTGTATGTATTGCCGGGAGCCGACAATTCATTAATAGCCGCGAGTCAGTTTTAAATGACTTTTTTTCCTTCAGAAATGACATTTTGTGCAGGGACAGTTCTAAGCACGGGAAATATGCGCCACTTCACATGCATATCATACACACCCCCCAGGTACGAAATTTAAAGGAATATTTCACTTTTATTTTTTCATTTTATGCATTATTAAAATCACTGCTCCCGAAAAAAATTCAGTTTTTAAAACTTTTTTTTGCATTGATACATGTCCCCTGGGGCAGGACCCGGGTCCCCAAACACTTTTTATGACAATAACTTGCATATTAGCCTTTATAATTAACATTTTAGATTTCTCCCGTAGACTTTTACAGGGTGTTCCGCGGCTTTTCGAATTTGCCGCGAACACCCCAAATTGTTCGCTGTTCGGCGAACAGGCAATGTTCGAATCAAAGCTCCTCCCTAGTTACTTTGTATCTCTCTAACTCATGGCTGATCAATGTTTATAAAAAAATTTACTTTGTGCATACAGGAGATATAAATATACAAAGAAAATATTGTTTATAAACACTATTTATATCTCCTGTATGCACAAAAAAACATTGTTTATAAACATTGATCAGCCAGGAGTTAATTCCCATTCACACAGGGGCGGCACGACTTGTCCCACGACTGTGCTGGGCGATCTCCAGACGACTTCCAAAATGACTTCTGTATTGAAGTCAATGGAAGTCGCCTTGAAGTCGTACAGGAACCTTTTTCTAATTCGGAGCGACTTCAGTCGCTCCGCTTAGAACGGTTCCATTGTACAGAATGGGACGCGACTCGTCAGGCGGCTGAGACGCCTGACGAGTCGCCCCTGTGTGAATGGGGTCTAAGGGAGATACAAAGTTACATTGTTTATAAACATTGTTCAGACAGGAGATAGAAATATACAATGTTAATGAACAATGTTCCTTTGTATCTCTAACTCCCATCTGATCAATGTTTATAAAAAATGTTTACTTTGTGCATACAGGAGATATAAATAGACAAAGTAACATTGTTTATAAACATTGTTCAGGCAGAATAATAACAATGTTTTAAGTAATTTGGATATACTTCTACATTCATGTGGTCAGTTGTTATTATTGTAATTTCATCAGATCAGGATTTATGGATTATGAGTGGATTTTGGAAGCTGGGGGGGGAAGGGCATTCGCAGGTCTCGTGTGCCAGACTTGGAATGTGTATTATTCCTAAATGGTTTTACGTCGGCTGTATAAAAGTTTCTGGTTTTCCAGCCTCCGCTGAGCGCCATTATGAGGGTCATTGGCACTTTACAACCAGCTATTGCCTCTGCCTATCAGCGCTCTGCTTGCCAGATATCCTGCTCCTGGATTTACCAACATCCAATCATCCGTTCACAAATCCCAGACCAGATTTTATGGGGGGCTCACAGATCCTGGCTGTAGAGGAATGATGGCGGCCCGCTCTGTGTCTGGAGATGTTCAATGTGAGAATTTAGTCACCGGGCCGATCACTTGGGAATTTTGGAAAGCGGAAGTACGACTCATTTACAATTTTGGGGTCATCAGACCTCGTAGGGGGGGTGTGTCATACATGGGGGGGAGGGGTGTCTCACCTGCCGTGTCCACGGTGGGGGCCCAGGAGTGGCACAGGGGGGAATCGGGGGTCTCTGGTGGGATGAGGCCTGAAAGAGAGAAGCCAGTTAATGGGGGAACACATTGGGGGTCGTCTTTCTAGTTATCACTTATGCAATGTACACTGAAGGAAATATATCGATATCTACAGAACAGAAGCAGGTATTTGCAGTAGACACGTGCAGAACGGAAACATTTGCTATGTTACTAATTTAGTTCAGTGGATTCATTTCGGAATTCGTTTTGTTTATTAATTTTCTAAGGAATTCCAAATTTTTGGAACAATTCCAATTCAGATCGGTAGAAAAATGATTGATCGATTCCATTTCTTTGTAAAGAATAGCTGGTTGTTAAGGAGCGGGCTGGGAAGCTGGCCGCCGCATCCTTAACAACCGATGACACATCAGATGTACCCATACTCATTCACATGAGGGGGCCAGGATCTGGGGGCCCCTTTTTTAAAAGGTGGCTTCCAGATTCCAAAAAGTAACATTGTTTATAAACATTGTATATTTCTATCTCCTGTCTGATCAATGTTTATAAACAATGTTACTTTGTACATACAGAAGATATAAATGTACAAAGTAACATTGTTTTATAAAGGGGCCGGGATCTGGGGGCCCCCTTTGTTAAAGGTGGCTTCCAGATTCCTATAAGTCCCCCCCCCCCCCCCGCAACCCTAACAACTACCGGCAGTGGCGTCTCCAGCTTTCATATTTAGGGGGGGCACATGGGGGGACAGGGACAAAAGTGGGGGGGCCAACTATAAAATGCAATTATATATATATATATATATATATATATATATCCTGGGGCCCTTTACTACGATCCCACAATGGGCCCTTTCACATGTTCTGCAGTGAGCTCCCTTCCTACTATACTGGGGCCCCACCAGGGTGGCAGAAAACAAGAGATATATGTCACCAGCACACCAAGAAAATATAAGGGTCCAAAGCAGTGTGAGAACTATCAGGGTTGCAAAGGTTGTCTTGCCACCGGGCCCTGGTGTTCTGCCACTGTGGGGTTCCCCAGCTCTCCTGTCCCTGCTAGTGACAGCACTGGTCTGGCATCTGTCTCCTTGGCAGCGGTGGCAGTCCATTAGGACCTAGTGCTGGTGACATTATGGGTGCATGCAGGGGAAGGCTGGCACTATTGGTTATAGAGAGCCGAGCCCCCAGCTGGTCACCTAGCAGCAGTAATGTTGTATAACCTTCTCTGCTGACATGCTGATCGGGATGTGATCCTAGTGATGCTCCCAGTCAGATCTAATAAACACAGTATTTATTAACATCAAGAGTACAACCACATATATATATAAAAACCGTATGCTCAGCAGCCATGTGGGCTCTATGCCTGTAAAGTGTGGGCTTTGATCAATAAAATCACTGATATTTAACACTAGGATTTGACTAGGAGCATCACCTGGATTGCATCCCGATCAGCATGTCAGAGAAGCTCCACTGCTGCTAAGCAACCTGCAGGGAGCTCAACTGTCTACAACCAATAGAGATGGGCTCGGGTGTGTTTGAAATCCCACATGCCCGATCTCCCGCCAGGAAGCCGACACTCCGCAGTGCTAATCACAGCCAGTGAGACATTCCCTGATCTGTGGAGCGGGAAATGTCTCATTGCCTGTGATTAGCGCTGTGCAGTGTGGGCTTCCTGGCAGGCTCTGGCATGTGGAATTCTGAACATGCCCAGCCCATCTCTAACAACAAATTGTGCTGGCCCTCCTGTACATCAGCCCCATAACGTAACCAGCACTGGGTTCCAATGTGCTGCCGCCGCTACCATGGAGACAGAGACCAGCGCTGTGAATAGCCGGGACAGGACAGCAACTCTGGTTGTTCCACCACTGGTCCACACTGGGAACATTCCCTTTTTTTTTCATTCAACCTAATAGTTGAATGAAAAAAGTGATCAATGTATGGGCTGCCTAAGAGCTAAGACCAGCCATAGACAGTTTAAATCTCAGCTGGTTCAGCAGGAACTGGCTGAGATTTGAACCATTAATGAGCAGATTCTCTTATGATTATCACTAGTGGTTGCTATAGCCACTAGTGATAATCACTGTTTGTCGGGAGAATACAATTGCTGGGCAGGAGAGATATTCCCCTGTCAGCACTGTCTGTGTTGATGGGGGAATTATGCAAGTTTCTTTCCTGCAATCTGTGGATGCAGGAAAGAAATTTTCACCGTCTATTACCTGCCTAACTGAAAGTGAAAGTAAATTGTGAATGTCTTGAAAGAACAGGAGAGGGGGAGGGAGACATATGGGGGAGAGAAGGGATGGAGATAATGCAGTTCAGTGATTACAACGTACTGCAGTCTGCAGTGCACACACTTACCCACGGTCCAGGCTAGAATCTCAGCCATCATTCACACACAGCCATGAATGCTGCTGATTTTCATATTTCCCACCCACACATCCCCTGTCTTCAGATACAGCACGCCGGGATAGTGTGGGCGGGACTGGAAGGAGGAGGAGCTGTATTCCTCCCTGCTCGTATGTGAGGAGAGTGAGGGGGGGGTGGCTGGACTCACTGGGCTGTGAATGAGTGTCATAGACTGACACTTGGCTCAGCTTGCAGTCACCATTCTCGGAATTTACAGGCTGGTTCTCCTGTCCTAAGGACGGGAGAAATCAGTCTGTTTTTTCAGTAACTGAGATGAAGGCTTGGGCACCCCTCCCACAGTGCTCGTGGAATCCTTCCTGCAACTCGCTCTTCTCCATGCCAATGAGGATGCAGGGGAAGGAGCAGATCGGGCGGCTGTGGTTGTGTGAGCGCTCGCATTATGCAGTGTCAGCGAGCAGAGGGAGGGGGGAGGAATCCCCTGCAGGAGCTGACTGGGGACGCTCTCCCTCTCAGGAAAGACTATGTTACCCCAGCAGCAGCCCGAGCGAAAAAAAAAAATGCAAAAAAAAATGTTTTTTTTTTGGGGGGGCACATGGTGGGGCACAGCATAATGTTGGGGGGGGCAGGGCCCCCTCTGGTCCCCCCCTAGGGACGCCATTGACTACCGGGCCAGGGTTATGGGGAAGAGGCTCTTGTCCCCATCAACATGGGGACAAGGTGCTGTGGGGGGGGGGGGGGGGGGGGAGCAAAGCCGCCTGCCCCAAAGCACCCCCCCCCCCCCATTGTCAAGGACATGTGGCCTGGTATGTTTCAGGTATGTTTCAGGAAGGGGCCTCCCTTTCCTGGCCTGCATGCTCGGATAAAGGTTCTGGTATGGATTTTGGCAGGCCCCCATGCCATCCTTTTAAAATAAATTTGGCATAGGGGTTCCCCATAAAATCTATACCAGACCTAAGGGCCTTTTTTTTTTTTTTATGAATTTCTATCTGCCGGCAATCCTTTTCTTTTTTTTTTACATTTCAGCTATCAGTGGGGAAGCCCGTGGACAGCTGATAAATCATCGGTTGTTAAGGACGTGGCAGCCCAGCCTGCTCCTTAACAACCAGCTATTCTTCAGACAGAATTCTAATTGGTCGATCATTTTTTGACCAATCTGAATTTGAACCGTTCCGAAAATGTGGAATTCGCTTGAAAAGGAATATAGGAAACAAAAGAAAGTTATGATTTCATTTGGAGATTCGGATACATCCGAATCTCCAAAATATCGACCAAAACGAATTGCACGTGTCTAGTCTGCAGTAAAGCGGAACAGAATTCGGTAATTACCCCGCTGTATGGCCTTCCATTGACGCATACTCTACGGCCCCCCCCCCCCCGATGACGCATACTCTACGGCCCCCCCCCCCCGATGACGCATACTCTACGGCCCCCCCCCGATGACGCATACTCTACGGCCCCCCCCCGACGCATACTCTGCGGCCCCCCATTGACGCATACTCTGCGGCCCCCCATTGACGCATACTCTGCGGCCCCCCATTGACGCATACTCTGCGGCCCCCCATTGACGCATACTCTGCGGCCCCCCCGTTGACGCATACTCTGCGGCCCCCCGTTGACGCATACTCTGCGGCCCCCCCGTTGACGCATACTCTGCGGCCCCCCATTGACGCATACTCTACGGCCCCCCATTGACGCATACTCTACGGCCCCCCATTGACGCATACTCTACGGCCCCCCATTGACGCATACTCTACGGCCCCCCATTGACGCATACTCTACGGCCCCCCATTGACGCATACTCTACGGCCCCCCATTGACGCATACTCTACGGCCCCCCATTGACGCATACTCTACGGCCCCCCATTGACGCATACTCTACGGCCCCCCATTGACGCATACTCTACGGCCCCCCATTGACGCATACTCTACGGCCCCCCATTGACGCATACTCTACGGCCCCCCATTGACGCATACTCTACGGCCCCCCATTGACGCATACTCTACGGCCCCCCATTGACGCATACTCTACGGCCCCCCATTGACGCATACTCTACGGCCCCCCATTGACGCATACTCTACGGCCCCCCATTGACGCATACTCTACGGCCCCCCATTGACGCATACTCTACGGCCCCCCATTGACGCATACTCTACGGCCTCCCATTGACGCATACTCTACGGCCTCCCATTGACGCATACTCTACGGCCTCCCATTGACGCATACTCTACGGCCTCCCATTGACGCATACTCTACGGCCTCCCATTGACGCATACTCTACGGCCTCCCATTGACGCATACTCTACGGCCTCCCATTGACGCATACTCTACGGCCTCCCATTGACGCATACTCTACGGCCTCCCATTGACGCATACTCTACGGCCTCCCATTGACGCATACTCTACGGCCTCCCATTGACGCATACTCTACGGCCTCCCATTGACGCATACTCTACGGCCTCCCATTGACGCATACTCTACGGCCTCCCATTGACGCATACTCTACGGCCTCCCATTGACGCATACTCTACGGCCTCCCATTGACGCATACTCTACGGCCTCCCATTGACGCATACTCTACGGCCTCCCATTGACGCATACTCTACGGCCTCCCATTGACGCATACTCTACGGCCTCCCATTGACGCATACTCTACGGCCTCCCATTGACGCATACTCTACGGCCTCCCATTGACGCATACTCTACGGCCTCCCATTGACGCATACTCTACGGCCTCCCATTGACGAATACTCTACGGCCTCCCGATGATACTGGGGATTACTTACCGGCGAGATCCATCATGGTGGGCTCACCCGTATCCAGAACATGCTGCCCCCCGTCTGACATCAGACCCGAGATCTTCTGCCACAGTTTCTCTTCCCAGCTATTAAATCTGATCTGCTCGTGGGGGTCGCCCCTGCCGAGCGCCTGCTGCTCCAGAGCCGCCATCTTTAGTTTCACCGCTCGCCTGCAGTCGCCGTA
Organism: Rana muscosa; assembly: GCA_029206835.1. Taxonomy (NCBI): domain Eukaryota; kingdom Metazoa; phylum Chordata; class Amphibia; order Anura; family Ranidae; genus Rana; species Rana muscosa. The sequence goes on from JARGYO010005626.1 coordinate 226,463,414, forward strand.
GCGCTTCTTGCACACCTCGATGGTCCTGTACGTTTTGGCTACGCTATTGACATTATTCACCACCTCCTGCCACAGCCGCCTCTTCTGCGTGGCGCTGCCCTTCACCGAGGACTGACCACATAATTCTGTATAATAATTGAGGACGTTCGCCACCAGGACTTCGTTCTCCTCCTCGCTGAAGCGCTGCCCCCTCTGGCGCTCCTCCTCCGTGTACGCCATGTTGTGCGTCTTCAGTTTACGCTGCAACTGCTGGCGGTCCCGGAAGGCTAAATGGTGCCAGCCGCCTCTCTTCTTCTTCCCTCCCCGCCGGTGTCCTCCGCCCCGCTCCATCTCACTCAGGGACCCATTGCACCCGAACCTGTGACCCGCTCTGACCGCGTCTTTCCTGCGTTCCTTCCCAGAGATCCCGCCGCGGCTCCGGTGTACCGAGCTCCTCCCTGTGACAGAGGAAGGAGAAACAAAACCCAAAATAAAATATATATGTATCGATTATAACAATCACTTCAATAGCACAGTGTTTAGAAACATTGTTCAGCCAAGAGATACAAAGTAACATTGTTTATAAACATTGATCAGTCAGGAGATTTTACTTTGTATTTATCTATCTCTTGTCTGATCAATGTTACTTTGTATCTCTTTATTCCCTTACTGATCAAGGGTTATAAAAGAGATACACTGTGACATTGTTTATAAACATTGATCCGACAGGAGATGGAGAGTTACGTGACATTGTTTATAAACATTGAACAGTCAGGAGATAAACAATGTTACTTTGTATCTCTCTCAATCTCCCGTCTGATCAATGTTTGTAAACAATGTTACCTTGTAGCTCTTTATCTCTTTACAAACCTTGATCAGTAAGGAGATACAAAGTAACAAAGCTCAGACAAGAGATAGATAAATACAAAGTAAAATTGTTTATAAAAACATTGATCAGACGGGAGATAGAGAGATACAAAGTAACATTGTTTATAAACATTGATCAGACAGGAGATAAACAATGTTACTTTGTATTTATTTATCTCGTCTGAACAATGTTACTTTATCGCTTTACAAACCTTGATCAGTAAGGAGATAAAGAGCTACAAGGTAACATTGTTTACAAACATTGATCAGACGGTAGATTGAGAGGGATACAAAGTAACATTGTTTATAAACATTGATCAGTCAGGAGATAAACAATGTTACTTTGCATCTCTCTATCTCCTGTCTGATCAATGTTTATAGAGAGAGATACAAAGTAAAATTGTTTATAAACATCGATCAGACGGGAGATAGAGAGATATAAAATAACATTATTTACAAACAATGTATCGATTATAACATTAACATGAATAACGCTGATCTAATATCTTGACAAAGATGGAGGAGTACAATCCACTGAAATGTTGGACAGAATCCCCTCCCCCGGTTTGGACTCATACTTCCTGCTCCTGACCGGTGAGCGCCTCTACTCCTTGCTATTCATCTATTGATGGTATTTTGCAGCAGTGCCCCTGGGCAGATACTCCCTGGACCATGTGCTGTGACCCGCCATCGATTTTTTGGAATTCTGTTGTACTTGTATACAGAGAGCAGATTTGTCTCCATGTCTGAGGAGAACTGACAGAAGCTCAGCGAAGCTCAGCAGAGAAGCTTGCCGGGTTCACAGAGTTTGGCATCCCCGGCATCTCTATTACATTATATCTGATGGAGCCCTCAGTGCAGTAAAAGTATTTGGTACCTGCAGTATTTACCTTTGTACTTCTGCCAGGTCAGCGGATCTAATGAAACGCTACTAGAGCCCCATCCAATCTACCTGTCCAGGTATAGGGCAGACACTACCCCGCCTCCCACAATGCACTGGTCAGTGCCTGCATGACCTACGCCCATGGGGAGAGTACCAATGAAATACCATCTTCAGAGGTGGATTTAGCTGGCATGATGCACCCAGATACGCACCGTGGGTATAGCACGAGCCCTCCCCCTTCCATAGGTTACTCACCGCCGGTATAGTATGAGCCCTCCCCCTTCCATAGGTTACTCACCGCCGGTATAGTATGAGCCCTCCCCCTTCCATAGGCTACTCACCGCCGGTATAGTATGAGCCCTCCCCCTTCCATAGGCTACTCACCGCCGGTATAGTATGAGCCCTCCCCCTTCCATAGGCTACTCACCGCCGGTATAGTATGAGCCCTCCCCCTTCCATAGGCTACACACCGCCGGTATAGTATGAGCCCTCCCCCTTCCATAGGTTACTCACCGCCGGTATAGTATGAGCCCTCCCCCTTCCATAGGTTACTCACCGCCGGTATAGTATGAGCCCTCCCCCTTCCATAGAATAAACACCGCCGGTATAGTATGAGCCCTTCCAAGGGATACACACTATGGGTATAGTATAAGCCCTCCTCCTTCCATAGGATATGCACTGCAGGTATAGTATGAGCCCTTCCAAGGAATACACACTATGGGTATAGTATAAGCCCCCTCCTTCCATTGAATACACACTATGGGTATGGTATGAGCCCTCCCTCTTCCATTGGATATACACTATGGGTATAGTATGAGCCCTCCCCCTTCCATAGGATATACACTATGGGTATAGTATGAGCCCTCCCTCTTCCATAGGATACACACAGCAGGTATAGTGTGAGCCCTCCCACTTCCATAGGATATGCACTGCAGGTATAGTATGAGCCCTCCCCCCAGGGCCGGCCCTACCATGGGACCCGATGGGACCATTGTCCCAGGCGGCAGGTTCTGAGGGGCGGCACATTGACGCCCATAAATACAGTAATCCCGCCCAATCGGGCTCCGCTACGCCCACCCGCTCCGCTCTTCATCCCACTATGTGGATGGCCCAGCGCCGCTGCTATTAGAAGTATTGGCAGACCATTCGCTGCCATAACCGCACAGCTGGCCGCCCGCCCATCCTCTTCACGGCTCCCCCCCCCCCCCCATGCTGCTGACGAGAAAGTCAGCTGACGAACAACAGCGTAAAGGGGGAGGAGCTTTCGGCTGAGCAGAGACTCCATGATGGAAGAGGGATCGCTATAGGCGCGGCTGACACTGAGAGAAAGTAAGTGTCACTAATCCCATCTCCACCACCCCTGCCTGTGTCTAATCCCCCCTACCACCCCTGCCTGTGTCTAACCTCCCCTACCTGTTTCTAACCTCCCCTACCACCCCTGCCTGTGTCTAATCCCCCCTACCACCCCTGCCTGTGTCTAATCCCCCCTACCACCCCTGCCTGTGTCTAACCTCCCCTACCACCCCTGCCTGTTTCTAACCTCCCCTACCACCCCTGCCTGTTTCTAACCTCCCCTACCACCCCTGCCTGTGTCTAACCCCCCCTACCACCCCTGCCTGTGTCTAATCCCCCCTACCACCCCTGCCTGTGTCTAACCTCCCCTACCACCCCTGCCTGTGTCTAACCTCCCCTACCACCCCTGCCTGTGTCTAACCTCCCCTACCACCCCTGCCTGTGTCTAACCTCCCCTACCACCCCTGCCTGTGTCTAACCTCCCCTACCACCCCTGCCTGTGTCTAACCTCCCCTACCACCCCTGCCTGTGTCTAACCTCCCCTACCACCCCTGCCTGTGTCTAACCTCCCCTACCACCCCTGCCTGTGTCTAATCCCCCCTACCACCCCTGCCTGTGTCTAACCCCCCCTGCCTGTGTCTAATCCCCCCTACCACCCCTGCCTGTTTATAACCTCCCCTACCACCCCTGCCTGTGTCTAACCACCCCTGCCTGTGTCTAACCCCCCTAACACCCCTGCCTGTGTCTAACCTCCCCTACCATCCCTGTCAGTATCTAAACTCCCTACCACCCCTGCCTGTGTCTAACCCCCCCTACCACCCCTGCCTGTGTCTAACCCCCCCCTACCACCCCTGCCTGTGTCTAACCCCCCCACCACCCCTGCCTGTGTCTAACCCCCCCACCACCCCTGCCTGTGTCTAACCTCCCCTACCACCTCTGCCTGTGTCTAACCTCCCCTACCACCTCTGCCTGTGTCTAACCTCCCCTACCACCTCTGCCTGTGTCTAACCTCCCCTACCTGTGTCTAACCTCCCCTACCCCCCCTGCCTGTGTCTAACCTCCCCTCCCCCCTCACCACAACCGCCGCTGCCTCTGTCTGAACCCCACCACCACTATTACGTGGAAATCTGACTTCCTAATAAATGTAATTATGTTTTTTATTGTCATAATATAAAATAATAAATGTGGGGGCCTTTTGGTGGGCGTGATTATTATTATTTTTGGGGGGGGCGGTAGGGAGGAGGGGGGCAGCATTTTGATCCTGGGCCCAGGCAGCACAATGTCTTGGGCTGGCCCTGCCTCCCCCTTCCATAGGATACGCCCTGTAGGTATAGTATGAGCCCTCCCCCTTCCATTGAATTCACACTATGGGTATGGCAAGAGCCCTCCCCCTTCCATAGGATATGAACTGCAGGTATAGTATGAGCCCTTCCATAGGATATGAACTGCAGGTATAGTGTGAGCCCTCCCCCTTCCATAGGATATGAACTGCAGGCATAGTATGAGCCCTCCCCCTTCCATAGGATATGAACTGCAGGTATAGTATGAGCCCTCCCCCTTCCAAAGGATATGAACTGCAGGTATAGTATGAGCCCTCCCCCTTCCATAGGATATGCACTGCAGGTATAGTATGAGCCCTTCCATAGGATATGAACTGCAGGTATAGTGTGAGCCCTCCCCCTTCCATAGGATATGAACTGCAGGCATAGTATGAGCCCTCCCCCTTCCATAGGATATGAACTGCAGGTATAGTATGAGCCCTCCCCCTTCCAAAGGATATGAACTGCAGGTATAGTATGAGCCCTCCCCCTTCCATAGGATATGCACTGCAGGTATAGTATGAGCCCTCCTCCTTTCATAGGATACGCACTGCAGGTATAGTATGAGCCCTCCCCCTTCCATGGGATACGCACTGTAGGAATAGTATGAGCCCTCCCCCTTCCATAGGATATGCACTGCAGGTATAGTATGAGCCCTCCTCCTTTCATAGGATACACACTATGGGTACGGTGTGAGCCCTCCCCCCTTTTATAGGATACGCACCGCGGGTATAGTAGGACACCTCCCCATTTTGCTGCGTCTGGTTTGGCAATTCTTCATCCTTGGATTCTTTTCTCCCATCCTCTCCTGTTGGAATGAAAGGAATAATGAGCACATTCATTCCTGGGTCACGTCTGCTGCTCATCCCCCATCTGCCTCCAGACTCATTACATTCCTCTATAAACTGCCACTGATGACCAAAGCAGAAAATGCTATTTTCCTGGCTGTCTTCTGGATGCAATGTCTTCAGCCACTGAGTAGTGATACTCTGAATGCCCGGGGTTTGGGGGTCTGCAAGCGCAACATTTAGGTGCCGAATCCGGGGACCCCACTGACGTCATCAGGAGCCAAGATTTAGAAATCAGTCATGGAAATTTCCTAGGCTAATAGATATGAGATTGACAAACAAATGGCAATGGGGGGGGGGGGGCTGTCCTGAGGGATGTCTGGGAATGTTGGGAAGTTACAATGGATGATCCCGGGATGTCTGGGAATTACAATGGATGATCCCGGAATGTTGGGGAGTTAAGCTGGCCATACACCATTCGATTATCTGCAGATTTTCTATGGTTGGATGGAAAAAGTGCAACAGATTTCTCCATGTATATTAACTGTGTGGATGGAGGAATCTCCCACTTTTTCCATCTAACCATAGAAAATCTGCAGATAATCTAATGGTGTATGGCCAGCTTTACAATGGATGATCTCGGGATGTCTGGGAATGTTGGGGAGTTACAATGGAATGTCTCCTCATTACATTGGTGGCCAGTGTAAATCTTCTCATTACATTGGTGGCCAGTGTAAATCTTCTCATTACATTGGTGGCCAGTGTAAATCTTCTCATTACATTGGTGGCCAGTGTAAATCTTCTCATTACATTGGTGGCCAGTGTAAATCTTCTCATTACATTGGTGGCCAGTGTAAATCTCCTCATTACATTGGTGGTCAGTGTAAATCTCCTCATTACATTGGTGGCCAGTGTAAATCTTCTCATTACATTGGTGGCCAGTGTAAATCTTCTCATTACATTGGTGGCCAGTGTAAATCTCCTCATTACATTGGTGGTCAGTGTAAATCTCCTCATTACATTGGTGGCCAGTGTAAATCTTCTCATTACATTGGTGGTCAGTGTAAATCTTCTCATTACATTGGTGGCCAGTGTAAATCTCCTCATTACATTGGTGGTCAGTGTAGAAACTCCTCTTTATATTGGTAATCAGTAAAAACAAAACAAAAAAGACAACTTACATTTGTGGACAGTTTCAAATTCTCCCTTACATTGGTGGTCCATGTAGAACCCCCCTTTAAATTGGTGGTGAGTGTAAGAAAATGTTTGCCCAGGGTCCAATCAATATTAAAGATAGCCCTGACTGTAGGTATAGTGTGAGCCCTCCCCCTTCCATAGGATACGCACTGCAGGTATAGTATGAGCCCTCCCCCATCCATTAAATACACACTATGGGAATGGTAAGAGCCCCCCCCCTTCCATAGGATATGCACTGCAGGTATAGTATGAGCCCTCCCCCCTTCCATAGGATATGCACTGCAGGTATAGTATGAGCCCTCCCCCCTTCCATAGGATATGCACTGCAGGTATAGTATGAGCCCTCCCCCCTTCCATAGGATATGCACTGCAGGTATAGTATGAGCCCTCCCCCCTTCCATAGGATATGCACTGCAGGTATAGTATGAGCCCTCCCCCTTCCATAGGATATGCACTGCAGGTATAGTATGAGCCCTCCCCCTTCCATAGGATATGCACTGCAGGTATAGTATGAGCCCTCCCCCCTTCCATAGGATATGCACTGCAGGTATAGTATGAGCCCTCCCCCTTCCATAGGATATGCACTGCAGGTATAGTATGAGCCCTCCCCCTTCCATAGGATACGCACTGCAGGTATAGTATGAGCCCTCCCCCTTCCATAGGATACGCACTGCAGGTATAGTATGAGCCCTCCCCCTTTCATAGGATACGCACTGCAGGTATAGTATAAGCCCTCCCCCTTCCATGGGCTACGCACTGTAGGAATAGTATGAGCCCTCCCCCTTCCATAGGATATGCACTGCAGGTATTATATGAGCCCTCCCCCTTCCATAGGATACATACTATGGGTACGGTGTGAGCCCTCCCCCCTTTTATAGGATACGCACCGCGGGTATAGTAGGACACCTCCCCATTTTTCTGCGTCTGGTTTGGCAATTCTTCATCCTTGGATTCTTTTCTCCCATCCTCTCCTGTTGGAATGAAAGGAATAATGAGCACATTCATTCCTGGGTCACGTCTGCTGCTCATCCCCCATCTGCCTCCAGACTCATTACATTCCTCTATAAACTGCCACTGATGACCAAAGCAGAAAATGCTATTTTCCTGGCTGTCTTCTGGATGCAATGTCTTCAGCCACTGAGTAGTGATACTCTGAATGCCCGGGGTTCGGGGGTCTGCAAGCGCAACATTTAGGTGCCGAATCCGGGGACCCCACTGACGTCATCAGGAACCAAGATTTGGAAATCCGTCATGGAAATTTCCTAGGCTAATAGATATGAGATTGACAAACAAATGGCAATGGGGGGCTGGGCACTGTCCTGAGGGAGGTCTGGGAATGTTGGGGAGTTACAATGGATGATCCCGGGATGTCTGGAAATGTTTGGAAGTTACAATGGATGATCCCGGAATGTCTGGGAATGTTGGGAAGTTACAATGGATGATCCCGGGATGTTTGGGAATGTTGGGAAGTTACAATGGATGATCCCGGGATGTCTGGGTATGTTGGGGAGTTACAATGGATGATCCCGGGATGTCTGGGAATGTTGGGGAGTTACAATGGATGATCTCGGGATGTCTGAGAAGTTACAATGGATGATCCCGGGATGTCTGGAAATGTTTGGAAGTTACAATGGATGATCCCGGGATGTCTGGGAATGTTGGGAAGTTACAATGGATGATCCCGGGATGTCTGGGTATGTTGGGGAGTTACAATGGATGATCCCGGGATGTCTGGGTATGTTGGGGAGTTACAATGGATGATCCCGGGATGTCTGGGTATGTTGGGGAGTTACAATGGATGATCCCGGGATGTCTGGGAATGTTGGGGAGTTACAATGGATGATCCCGGGATGTCTGAGAAGTTACAATGGATGATCCCGGGATGTCTGGGAAGTTACAATGGATGATCCCGGGATGTCTGGGAAGTTACAATGGATGATCCCGGGATGTCTGGGAAGTTACAATGGATGATCCCGGGATGTCTGGGAAGTTACAATGGATGATCCCGGGATGTCTGGGTATGTTGGGGAGTTACAATGGATGATCCCGGGATGTCTGGGTATGTTGGGGAGTTACAATGGATGATCCCAGGATGTCTGGGAATGTTGGGGAGTTACAATGGATGATCCCGGGATGTCTGAGAAGTTACAATGGATGATCCCAGGATGTCTGGGAATGTTGGGAAGTTACAATGGATGATCCCGGGATGTCTGGGAATGTTGGGAAGTTACAATGGATGATCCCGGGATGTCTGAGAATGTTGGGAAGTTACAATGGATGATCCCGGGATGTCTGGGAAGTTACAATGGATGATCCCGGGATGTCTGGGAATGTTGGGAAGTTACAATGGATGATCCCGGGATGTCTGGGAATGTTGGGGAGTTACAATGGATGATCCCGGGATGTCTGGGAATGTTGGGGAGTTACAATGGATGATCCCGGGATGTCTGAGAAGTTACAATGGATGATCCCGGGATGTCTGGGAAGTTACAATGGATGATCCCGGGATGTCTGGGAAGTTACAATGGATGATCCTGGGATGTCTGAGAAGTTACAATGGATGATCCCGGGATGTCTGGGTATGTTGGGGAGTTACAATGGATGATCCCGGGATGTCTGGGTATGTTGGGGAGTTACAATGGATGATCCCAGGATGTCTGGGAATGTTGGGGAGTTACAATGGATGATCCCGGGATGTCTGAGAAGTTACAATGGATGATCCCAGGATGTCTGGGAATGTTGGGAAGTTACAATGGATGATCCCGGGATGTCTGGGAATGTTGGGAAGTTACAATGGATGATCCCGGGATGTCTGGGTATGTTGGGGAGTTACAATGGATGATCCCGGGATGTCTGGGAAGTTAGAATGGATGATCCCGGGATGTCCGAGAAGTTACAATGGATGATCCCGGGATGTCTGGGAATGTTGGGAAGTTACAATGGATGATCCCAGTATGTCTGGGAATGTTGGGAAGTTACAATGGATGATCCCGGGATGTCTGGGAATGTTGGGAAGTTACAATGGATGATCCCGGGATGTCTGGGTATGTTGGGAAGTTACAATGGATGATCCCTGGATGTCTGGGAAGTTACAATGGATGATCCCGGGATGTCTGGGAATGTTGGGGAGTTACAATGGATGATCCCGGGATGTCTGAGAAGTTACAATGGATGATCCCGGGATGTCTGGGAATGTTGGGAAGTTACAATGGATGATCCCGGGATGTCTGGGAATGTTGGGGAGTTACAATGGATGATCCCGGGATGTCTGGGAATGTTGGGGAGTTACAATGGATGATCCCGGGATGTCTGGGAAGTTACAATGGATGATCCCGGGATGTCTGGGAAGTTACAATGGATGATCCTGGGATGTCTGAGAAGTTACAATGGATGATCCCGGGATGTCTGGGTATGTTGGGGAGTTACAATGGATGATCCCGGGATGTCTGGGTATGTTGGGGAGTTACAATGGATGATCCCAGGATGTCTGGGAATGTTGGGGAGTTACAATGGATGATCCCGGGATGTCTGAGAAGTTACAATGGATGATCCCAGGATGTCTGGGAATGTTGGGAAGTTACAATGGATGATCCCGGGATGTCTGGGTATGTTGGGGAGTTACAATGGATGATCCCGGGATGTCTGGGTATGTTGGGGAGTTACAATGGATGATCCCGGGATGTCTGGGAAGTTACAATGGATGATCCCGGGATGTCTGGGAATGTTGGGGAGTTACAATGGATGATCCCGGGATGTCTGAGAAGTTACAATGGATGATCCCAGGATGTCTGGGAATGTTGGGAAGTTACAATGGATGATCCCGGGATGTCTGGGAATGTTGGGAAGTTACAATGGATGATCCCGGGATGTCTGGGTATGTTGGGGAGTTACAATGGATGATCCCGGGATGTCTGGGAAGTTAGAATGGATGATCCCGGGATGTCCGAGAAGTTACAATGGATGATCCCGGGATGTCTGGGAATGTTGGGAAGTTACAATGGATGATCCCAGGATGTCTGGGAATGTTGGGAAGTTACAATGGATGATCCCGGGATGTCTGGGAATGTTGGGAAGTTACAATGGATGATCCCGGGATGTCTGGGTATGTTGGGAAGTTACAATGGATGATCCCGGGATGTCTGGGAAGTTACAATGGATGATCCCGGGATGTCTGGGAATGTTGGGGAGTTACAATGGATGATCCCGGGATGTCTGAGAAGTTACAATGGATGATCCCGGGATGTCTGGGAATGTTGGGAAGTTACAATGGATGATCCCGGGATGTCTGGGAATGTTGGGGAGTTACAATGGATGATCCCGGGATGTCTGGGAAGTTACAATGGATGATCCCGGGATGTCTGGGAAGTTACAATGGATGATCCTGGGATGTCTGAGAAGTTACAATGGATGATCCCGGGATGTCTGGGTATGTTGGGGAGTTACAATGGATGATCCCAGGATGTCTGGGAATGTTGGGGAGTTACAATGGATGATCCCGGGATGTCTGAGAAGTTACAATGGATGATCCCAGGATGTCTGGGAATGTTGGGAAGTTACAATGGATGATCCCGGGATGTCTGGGTATGTTGGGGAGTTACAATGGATGATCCCGGGATGTCTGGGTATGTTGGGGAGTTACAATGGATGATCCCGGGATGTCTGGGAAGTTACAATGGATGATCCCGGGATGTCTGGGAATGTTGGGGAGTTACAATGGATGATCCCGGGATGTCTGAGAAGTTACAATGGATGATCCCGGGATGTCTGGGAATGTTGGGAAGTTACAATGGATGATCCCGGGATGTCTGGGAATGTTGGAAAGTTACAATGGATGATCCCGGGATGTCTGGGAATGTTGGAAAGTTACAATGGATGATCCCGGGATGTCGGGAAGTTACAATATAACAATGTCCCCCCCCCCCCCCATGAGGAGTTACACGTGAAGCCGCCACAAATGAAGATTTAATGATCCCTCATTGGCTGAGGATTCCATGGGAAGGGAACTCACCGTCTGTACGGATGGAAGGTGCCGGGTCATCCTCGATCTTTATCTGGATCCTTTCCAGTACGACCTCCGGGAATCCTGCGCCATCCGAAACACGGAGAGGTCATTAGGTTTGGATAACTTGCAACATTTTCACACACAAACTTAAGACTTGGCTGGTTAATTTCCATCCTGACCTCCCCAGAGTCCTGCTCCGTCCACCATGCCGAGTCCGAATTCCCACTAAACCCCACATAGATTTCTGGAGTCCTGCAATTCTAGAGGTCCAAACATGGAACCGGATATTCACCACATGTCCGAGGCCCCGCCCCCAAGTGATGGAGTTCAGGGGTCCCGGTGATCCTCCATCATACAAAGACATTGGAGACAATCGTGATCTTCACAACTTTGTGGCAACAGTTTGGTGAAGAGCCTTTCCTGTTCCACCAGGACTGTGCCCCTCCCCCACACACGATGTGGAGGAACTCGAGTGTCCTGCACAGAGCCCTGACCTCATCCCTACTGAACACCTTTGGGATGAATTGGAAGACTGATGGCGAGTCAGGTCTTCTCATCCAACATCAGTACCTGACCTCACAAGTGGGCAGAGATTCCCACAGACACCCTCCATAACCTCGAGGCTCCTCAGATGAGTGGGGGGTGTCCGAGCCACGAAAGGGGACAACGCCATGGGAGGGGAGGGAGAACAACTTTATTTTAATGGTCATTGAGGGAGGAGGGCAACTCCATAATAAGGGCCACGGGAGGGGAGGAGGGCAACTCCATAATAAGGGCCACGGGAGGGGAGGAGGGCAACTCCATAATAAGGGCCACGGGAGGGGAGGAGGGCAACTCCATAATAAGGGCCACGGGAGGGGAGGAGGGCAACTCCATAATAAGGGCCACGGGAGGGGAGGAGGGCAACTCCATAATAAGGGCCACGGGAGGGGAGGAGGGCAACTCCATAATAAGGGCCACGGGAGGGGAGGAGGGCAACTCCATAATAAGGGCCACGGGAGGGGAGGAGGGCAACTCCATAATAAGGGCCACGGGAGGGGAGGAGGGCAACTCCATAATAAGGGCCACGGGAGGGGAGGAGGGCAACTCCATAATAAGGGCCACGGGAGGGGAGGAGGGCAACTCCATAATAAGGGCCACGGGAGGGGAGGAGGGCAACTCCATAATAAGGGCCACGGGAGGGGAGGAGGGCAACTCCATAATAAGGGCCACGGGAGGGGAGGAGGGCAACTCCATAATAAGGGCCACGGGAGGGGAGGAGGGCAACTCCATAATAAGGGCCACGGGAGGGGGCAACTCCATAATAATGGCCACGGGAGGGAGGAGGGCAACTCCATAATAAGGGCCACGGGAGGGAGGAGGGCAACTCCATAATAAGGGCCACGGGAGGGAGGAGGGCAACTCCATAATAAGGGCCACGGGAGGGAGGAGGGCAACTCCATAATAAGGGCCACGGGAGGGAGGAGGGCAACTCCATAATAAGGGCCACGGGAGGGAGGAGGGCAACTCCATAATAATGGCCACGGGAGGGGGCAACTCCATAATAATGGCCACGGGAGGGAGGAGGGCAACTCCATAATAAGGGCCACGGGAGGGGAGGAGGGCAACTCCATAATAAGGGCCACGGGAGGGGGAGGAGGGCAACTCCATAATAAGGGCCACGGGAGGGAGGAGGGCAACTCCATAATAAGGGCCACGGGAGGGAGGAGGGCAACTCCATAATAAGGGCCACGGGAGGGGGCAACTCCATATTAATGGCCACGGGAGGGGGCAACTCCATAATAATGGCCACGGGAGGGAGGAGGGCAACTCCATAATAAGGGCCACGGGAGGGAGGAGGGCAACTCCATAATAAGGGCCACGGGAGGGAGGAGGGCAACTCCATAATAAGGGCCACGGGAGGGAGGAGGGCAACTCCATAATAATGGCCACGGGAGGGAGGAGGGCAACTCCATAATAATGGCCACGGGAGGGAGGAGGGCAACTCCATAATAATGGCCACGGGAGGGGGCAACTCCATATTAATGGCCACGGGAGGGGGGCAACTCCATATTAAATAGTTGGTAAGGTTGAAAAAAGACAATAATCCATCCAATCCGTGTTGGTGTACATGTGTCATATTAGTGGTCGTGGAGGGAGGGTGGCTACTCCATAGTAATGGCCATGGGAGGAGAGTAACTTCATATTAACCACTTGCCAGCCACCTGAGGTAGGTGTACAGCGGCAGAGTGGCTCTCCTGTGCCGGATCACAAACCTAGTACGTGATCCAGCACTTCCAAGTAGGGGGCCGGCGTGCAAAAACCCCCATCACTGTGATTAGATAAAGCACAAGCTGACCAGTGGGCCAATGGATGTCCGCCATATTAAAGGCTATGGGATGGGATGTGCAACGAGCTCCTATAGGTGTGATGGTCAGAGGCCCACAGACACACTCTAAAGAAAGCCTTCCAGAAGAGTGGAGGCTGTTATAGCCACAAAGGGGGACCAACTCCATATTAATGGCCACGGGGGGAGAGCACCTCTATAATACTGGCCATGGGGGGGGAGCACCTCTATAATACTAGCCATGGGGAGGGGGGAGCACCTCTATAATACTGGCCATGGGGGGGGGGAGCACCTCTATAATACTTGCCATGGGGGGGGGGGGAGCACCTCCATAATACTAGCCATGGGGGGGGGGAGAGCACCTCCATAATACTGGCCATGGGGGGGGGAGCACTTCCATAATACTAGCCATGGGGAGGGGGGAGCACCTCTATAATACTGGCCATGGGGGGGGGAGCACCTCTATAATACTAGCCATGGGGGGGGGGGGGGAGAGCACCTCCATAATACTGGCCATGGGGGGGGGGAGCACTTCCATAATACTGGCCATGGGGAGGGGGGGGGGAGCACCTCCATAATACTGGCCATGGGGAGGGGGGGGGGAGCACCTCCATAATACTGGCCATGGGGAGGGGGGGGAGCACCTCCATAATACTGGCCATGGGGAGGGGGGGGGGAGCACCTCCATAATACTGGCCATGGGGGGGGGGGAAGAGCACCTCTATAATACTGGCCATGGGGGGGGGGGGGGAGGAGCACCTCTAATACTGGCCATGGGGGGGGCACCTCCATAATACTGGCCATGGTGGGGCACCTCCATAATACTGGCCATGGGGGGGGCACCTCCATAATACTGGCCATGGGGGGGGCACCTCCATAATACTGGCCATGGGGGGGGCACCTCCATAATACTGGCCATGGGGGGGGCACCTCCATAATACTGGCCATGGGGGGGGGGGGAGCACCTCCATAATACTGGCCATGGGGGGGGGGGGAGCACCTCCATAATACTGGCCATGGGGGGGGGGGGGAGCACCTCCATAATACTGGCCATGGGGGGGAGCACCTCCATAATACTGGCCATGGGGGGGAGCACCTCCATAATACTGGCCATGGGGGGGGGGGCACCTCCATAATACTGGCCATGGGGGTGGGAGCACCTCCATAATACTGGCCATGGGGGTGGGAGCACCTCCATAATACTGGCCATGGGGGGGGGGGAGCACCTCCATAATACTGGCCATGGGGGGGGGGGAGCACCTCCATAATACTGGCCATGGGGGGGGGAGCACCTCCATAATACTGGCCATGGGGGGGGGGGAGCACCTCCATAATACTGGCCATGGGGGGGGGGAGCACCTCCATAATACTGGCCATGGGGGGGGGGGGAGCACCTCCATAATACTGGCCTTGGGGCGGGGGGGGGGGGAGCACCTCCATAATACTGGCTTGGGCTCAGTTAGGTGTGGTAGTCTGCGCTCCACATACAGTGATAAAGTGTGAGAATATTATGGGTAAGGGGGGCGGGTGTTATATAAGGAGGAGGGTCTTCTGCTGCTCCCCGACTTACATTCATTGTGTTCAAAATGATATTCCAAATGTGATGGCAGCCTGGGAAGGTCATGGTGCAGCCAGACCGGCTCTGAGCCCCGGAATAGTCACATGCTGTGCCATCATGGTTGTAGGCGCCCCCTCCCGCTTGTAGGCGCCCCCTCCCGCTTGTAGGCGCCCCCTCCCGCTTGTAGGCGCCCCCTCCCGCTTGTAGGCGCCCCCTCCCGCTTGTAGGCGCCCCCTCCCGCTTGTAGGCGCCCCCTCCCGCTTGTAGGCGCCCCCTCCCGCTTGTAGGCGCCCCCTCCCGCTTGTAGGCGCCCCCTCCCGCTTGTAGGCGCCCCCTCCCGCTTGTAGGCGCACCCTCCCGCTTGTAGGCGCCCCCTCCCGCTTGTAGGCGCACCCTCCCGCTTGTAGGCGCCCCCTCCCGCTTGTAGGCGCCCCCTCCCGCTTGTAGGCGCACCCTCCCGCTTGTAGGCGCACCCTCCCGCTTGTAGGCGCACCCTCCCGCTTGTAGGCGCACCCTCCCGCTTGTAGACGCCCCCTCCCGCTTGTAGGCGCACCCTCCCGCTTGTAGGCGCACCCTCCCGCTTGTAGGCGCACCCTCCCGCTTGTAGACGCCCCCTCCCGCTTGTAGACGCCCCCTCCCGCTTGTAGTCTACTCCCATCCATCTTTATACCCAGCCCCATGGCAGTCCATTATCTACTCACGTAGTAGGTTGGGGTCCATGCTGATGAATTCCTGAGCTCCTTTGATGCTGCTGAGATACTTGGAGTCCAACAACGACATTCTCCACCGACTGGATGTTCTGCTGAGAGAGAGAAGAGGGGGGGGGGGGGGGGAGGGAGAAGATGACACGGTCCTGAAGCTGTGGTGGGGTTTTGGACCCCGATAGCCATTGATTTGTGCAGAACGGTTGGAGTTTAGGGGATACTCCTGGCTAAGTTAAAGCTGCAATGGGGGGGGGGGGGCAGGGACAGAGTGTTGGCACCCTATTCCAGGAAGTGGCTGGATGGTGACCCCGAAGGGCAGGATCACCAGATTATTTTCCTGGAATTTAGGCTTGGAATGAAATGACCATGTGATGGGATTGGGGTGACGTAGTCTGGGGGCCCCATTCACAGATTGGGGTGTCATTGCAGAACATTGATGAACGCGCATTGTCACGCCTTAGAAGATGATTGATGTCACATTGGATGATCCTTCCTTAGTAACAATGTATGGTGTATGGTGTATGGTGAATGATGTATGGTGTATGGTGAATGATGTATGATGAGTGATGTATGGTGAATGATGTATGGTGAATGATGTATGGTGAGTGATGTATGGTGAATGATGTATGGTGAATGATGTATGGTGAATGATGTATGATGAGTGATGTATGGTGAATGATGTATGGTGAGTGATGTATGGTGAATGATGTATGGTGAATGGTGTATGGTGTATGGTGAGTGATGTATGGTGAGTGATGTATGGTGAATGATGTATGGTGAGTGATGTATGGTGAATGATGTATGGTGAATGATGTATGGTGAATGATGTATGATGAGTGATGTATGGTGAATGATGTATGGTGAGTGATGTATGGTGATGATGTATGGTGAATGGTGTATGGTGAGTGATGTATGGTGAGTGATGTATGGTGAGTGATGTATGGTGAGTGATGTATGGTGAGTGATGTATGATGAGTGATGTATGGTGAATGATGTATGATGAGTGATGTATGGTGAGTGATGTATGGTGAGTGATGTATGGTGAGTGATGTATGGTGAATGATGTATGGTGAATGATGTATGGTGAATGATGTATGGTGAATGGTGTATGGTGAGTGATGTATGGTGAGTGATGTATGGTGAGTGATGTATGGTGAGTGATGTATGGTGAGTGATGTATGATGAGTGATGTATGGTGAATGATGTATGATGAGTGATGTATGGTGAATGATGTATGATGAGTGATGTAATGGTGAGTGATGTATGGTGAGTGATGTATGGTGAGTGATGTATGGTGAATGATGTATGGTGAGTGATGTATGATGAGTGATGTATGGTGAATGATGTATGATGAGTGATGTATGGTGAATGATGTATGATGAGTGATGTATGGTGAATGATGTATGATGAGTGATGTATGGTGAGTGATGTATGGTGAATGATGTATGATGAGTGATGTATGGTGAATGATGTATGATGAGTGATGTATGGTGAATGATGTATGATGAGTGATGTATGGTGAGTGATGTATGGTGAGTGATGTATGGTGAGTGATGTATGGTGAATGATGTATGGTGAGTGATGTATGATGAGTGATGTATGGTGAATGATGTATGATGAGTGATGTATGGTGAATGATGTATGGTGAATGATGTATGGTGAATGATGTATGGTGAATGATGTATGATGAGTGATGTATGGTGAGTGATGTATGGTGAGTGATGTATGGTGAGTGATGTATGGTGAGTGATGTATGGTGAATGATGTATGGTGAATGATGTATGGTGAATGATGTATGATGAGTGATGTATGGTGAATGATGTATGGTGAATGATGTATGGTGAATGATGTATGGTGAATGATGTAGGTGAATGATGTATGATGAGTGATGTATGGTGAGTGATGTATGGTGAGTGATGTATGGTGAATGATGAGTGATGTATGGTGAGTGATGTATGATGTATGGTGAATGATGTATGGTGAATGATGTATGGTGAATGATGTATGGTGAATGATGTATGGTGAATGATGTATGGTGAATGATGTATGGTGAGTGATGTATGGTGAATGATGTATGGTGAGTGATGTATGGTGAGTGATGTATGGTGAGTGATGTATGGTGAGTGATGTATGGTGAATGATGTATGGTGAATGATGTATGGTGAATGATGTATGGTGAATGATGTATGGTGAATGATGTATGGTGAATGATGTATGGTGAATGATGTATGGTGAATGAGTATGGTGAATGATGTATGGTGAGTGGTGAATGATGTATGATGTATGGTGAATGATGAATGATGTATGGTGAATGATGTATGGTGAATGATGTATGGTGTATGGTGAATGATGTATGGTGAATGATGTATGGTGAATGATGTATGGTGAATGATGTATGGTGAATGGTGAATGATGTATGGTGAATGGTGTATGGTGAATGATGTATGGTGAATGATGTATGGTGAATGATGTATGGTGTATGGTGAATGATGTATGGTGAATGATGTATGGTGAATGGTGAGTGGTGAATGGTGAGTGGTGAATGGTGAGTGGTGAATGGTGAGTGGTGAATGGTGTATGGTGAATGGTGTATGGTGAATGGTGTATGGTGAGTGATGTATGGTGAGTGATGTATGGTGAATGATGTATGGTGAATGATGTATGGTGAATGATGTATGGTGAATGATGTATGGTGAATGATGTATGGTGAATGATGTATGGTGAATGATGTATGGTGAATGATGTATGGTGAATGATGTATGGTGAGTGGTGAATGATGTATGGTGAATGATGAATGATGTATGGTGAGTGGTGTATGGTGAATGATGTTGGTGAATGATGTATGGTGTATGGTGAATGATGTATGGTGAATGATGTATGGTGAATGATGTATGGTGAATGATGTATGGTGAATGATGTATGGTGAATGATGTATGGTGAATGATGTATGGTGAATGGTGAATGATGTATGGTGAATGGTGAGTGGTGTATGGTTGAATGATGTATGGTGAATGATGTATGGTGATTGATGTATGGTGTATGGTGAATGATGTATGGTGAATGATGTATGGTGAATGATGTATGGTGAATGGTGTGTGGTGAATGGTGAGTGGTGAATGGTGAGTGGTGAATGGTGAGTGGTGAATGATGTATGGTGAATGGTGTATGGTGAATGATGTATGGTGAATGATGTATGGTGAATGATGTATGGTGAATGATGTATGGTGAATGATGTATGGTGAATGGTGTATGGTGAATGGTGTATGGTGAATGATGTATGGTGAATGATGTATGGTGAATGATGTATGGTGAATGATGTATGGTGTATGGTGAATGGTGTATGGTGAATGGTGTTGGTGAATGATGTATGGTGAATGATGTATGGTGAATGATGTATGGTGAATGATGTATGGTGAATGATGTATGGTGAATGATGTATGGTGAATGATGTATGGTGAATGATGTATGGTGAATGGTGAATGATGTATGGTGAATGGTGTATGGTGAATGATGTATGGTGAATGATGTATGGTGAATGATGTATGGTGAATGATGTATGGTGAATGATGTATGGTGAATGATGTATGGTGAATGATGTATGGTGAATGATGAATGAGTTGCAGTGTTCTGCTGTGCCTTGTGCTTTGGGGACTCCTGTACAGTATGTTGGGGTGTCATACACGGTGCAAGGCACCCCAACATGTAGGAGATCCTCTGACTCACCAACCTTGCTTTGTCCTTCTCTGTGGGGGTCCTGGTGGTGACCATTTCAGGTCAGGAAGGACAGATTCCACATAGTGCCCCATCATTGATGTCGGTGGGAGGAATAGTGCCCCATCATTGGTGTCGGTGGGGGGGGGTGGGAATAGTGTCCCATCATTGGTGTCAGTGGGTGGAATAGTGTCCCATCGTTGGTGTCAGTGGGGGGGGGGTGGGAATAGTGTCCCATCATTGGTGTCAGTGGGGGGGGTGGGAATAGTGTCCCATCATTGGTGTCAGTGGTGGGGGGGGGGGAATAGTGTCCCATCATTGGTGTCAGTGGTGGGGGGGGGGAATAGTGTCCCATCATTGGTGTCGGTGGGGGGGGGGTGGGAATAGTGTCCATCATTGGTGTCGGTGGGGGGGGGGGGTGGGAATAGTGTCCCATCATTGGTGTCAGTGGGGGGGGGGGAAATAGTGTCTCATCATTGGTGTCAGTGGGGGGGGGGGAATAGTGTCCCATCATTGGTGTCAGTGGGGGGGGGGGGGGAATAGTGTCCCATCATTGGTGTCAGTGGGGGGGGGGTGGGAATTGTGTCCCATCATTGGTGTCAGTGGTGGGGGGGGGGGGAATAGTGTCCCATCATTGGTGTCAGTGGTGGGGGGGGGGGGAATAGTGTCCCATCATTGGTGTCAGTGGGGGGGGGGTGGGAATAGTGTCCCATCATTGGTGTCAGTGGGGGGGGGGAAATAGTGTCCCATCATTGGTGTCAGTGGGGGGGGGGGAAATAGTGTCCCATCATTGGTGTCAGTGGGGGGGGGGGGAAATAGTGTCCCATCATTGGTGTCAGTGGGGGGGGGGGAAATAGTGTCCCATCATTGGTGTCAGTGGGTGGGAATAGTGCCCTATCATTGGTGTCGGTGGGAGAAATAGTGCCCCATCATTGGTGTCAGTGGGGGGAGGGGGGTGGGAATAGTGGCCCATCATTGGTGTCGGTGGGAGGTGGGAATAGTGCCCCATCATTGGTGTCGGTGGGGGGGGGGTGGGAATAGTGCCCCATCATTGGTGTCAGTGGGGGGGGGTGGGAATTGTGTCCCATCATTGGTGTCAGTGGGGGGGGTGGGAATAGTGCCCCATCATTGGTGTCAGTGGGGGGGGGTGGGAATTGTGTCCCATCATTGGTGTCAGTGGGGGGGGGGGTGGGAATAGTGCCCATCATTGGTGTCAGTGGGGGGGGGGGGTGGGAATAGTGCCCCATCATTGGTGTCAGTGGGGGGGGGGGGATAGTGCCCCATCATTGGTATCAGTAAATGAAATAATGCCTGTAGAGCCGGATAAAAGCAATCAGAGGGCCGCAGTTTGGACCCCCCGGGCCGGTAGATAAATACACCACCAATGTATTCCAAGTCACGCAGCCCGCCATTCCCTGTCCCAGGAGCTGACAATCTAATCCCCGGCATGGGCGTCCGCTGAAATGTTTTTTTTGGGGGTGGCGCTTCGGCAGCGGCGATACACAGTCACATTTTACCCTTTCTTCAACCGCTAGCGGGGGTTAAAAGCGCCCCCCCACGTTAAAATGTAAAAACACCCCACTGTGCCCCCTGGATCTTTAAAATATCTCTTTGTCACTACTGTGTACCCCCCTCCACAACTGTACCCCTTTACACAGCAGCACCCCACAGCTCTGGACCCCTTTACATTACACAGCACCCCGCACCTCTGGACCCCTTTACATTACACAGCACCCTGCACCTCTGGACCCCTTTACATTACACAGCACCCTGCACCTCTGGACCCCTTTACATTACACAGTCCCCTGCACCTTTGGACCCCTTTACATTACACAGTCCCCTGCACCTCTGGACCCCTTTACATTACACAGTCCCCTGCACCTTTGGACCCCTTTACATTACACAGCACCCTGCACCTCTGGACCCCTTTACATTACACAGCACCCTGCACCTCTGGACCCCTTTACATTACACAGCACCCTGCACCTCTGGACCCCTTTACATTACACAGCACCCTGCACCTCTGGACCCCTTTACATTACACAGCACCCTGCACCTCTGGACCCCTTTACATTACACAGCACCCTGCACCTCTGGACCCCTTTACATTACACAGCACCCTGCACCTCTGGACCCCTTTACATTACACAGCACCCTGCACCTCTGGACCCCTTTACATTACACAGCACCCTGCACCTCTGGACCCCTTTACATTACACAGCACCCTGCACCTCTGGACACTACACACTGACCACATGTATGACGTGTCCTATGACGTCATGTCTCTGCAGTCACACACACACACGTGTTGTAGGACCCCCCCCCTCCCCCTCCTCCTCCTCCATACCGCACACACAGCCCGGCTCTCCTTCAGCGGGGCTGGAAGGGGTGTAGGGGGGGCGGCGGAGGGGGGGGGGGGCAGAACACGGCCAATTTGGCCAAAACCTTCTCGATTCTGGGGGGGGGGGCAAACGACCCCCCCTTGCCCTATGGAGGGGACCCCATGATCCCCGGCTCTGTAGATTGGGCCCCACATGGTGAAGAGATTGATGGGCCCGGCACACGATTGGGGGGTGGGGGGGGGGGGGAGTCCTGACTATGGATGCCCCCTCCCCCCTGTGTCCCCCATTATATAACACAGGGACCCCCGGGAAAGGGGGAACCAATACATGGGGGGGGTCCTGACTATGGATGCCCCCTCCCCCCTGTGTCCCCCATTATATAACACAGGGACCCCCGGGAAAGGGGGAACCAATACATGGGGGGTCCTGACTATGGATGCCCCCCTCCCCCCCTGTGTCCCCCATTATATAACACAGGGACCCCCGGGAAAGGGGGGGAACCAATACATGGGGGGGTCCTGACTATGGATGCCCCCTCCCCCCCTGTGTCCCCCATTATATAACACAGGGACCCCCGGGAAAGGGGGGAACCAATACATGGGGGGGTCCTGACTATGGATGCCCCCTCCCCCCGTGTCCCCCATTATATAACACAGGGACCCCCGGGAAAGGGGGAACCAATACATGGGGGGGGGTCCTGACTATGGATGCCCCCTCCCCCCTGTGTCCCCCATTATATAACACAGGGACCCCCGGGAAAGGGGGAACCAATACATGGGGGGGTCCTGACTATGGATGCCCCCCTCCCCCCCTGTGTCCCCCATTATATAACACAGGGACCCCCGGGAAAGGGGGGAACCAATACATGGGGGGGGTCCTGACTATGGATGCCCCCCTCCCCCCCTGTGTCCCCCATTATATAACACAGGGACCCCCGGGAAAGGGGGGAACCAATACATGGGGGGGGTCCTGACTATGGATGCCCCCCTCCCCCCCTGTGTCCCCCATTATATAACACAGGGACCCCCGGGAAAGGGGGAACCAATACATGGGGGGGTCCTGACTATGGATGCCCCCCTCCCCCCCTGTGTCCCCCATTATATAACACAGGGACCCCCGGGAAAGGGGGGAACCAATACATGGGGGGGGGGGTCCCGACTATGGATGCCTCCTCCCCCCCCTGTGTCCCCCATTATATAACACAGGGACCCCCGGGAAAGGGGGGAACCAATACATGGGGGGGGGTCCCGACTATGGATGCCCCCTCCCCCCCTGTGTCCCCCATTATATAACACAGGGACCCCCGGGAAAGGGGGGAACCAATACATGGGGGGGGTCCTGACTATGGATGCCCCCTCCCCCCTGTGTCCCCCATTATATAACACAGGGACCCCCGGGAAAGGGGGGAACCAATACATGGGGGGGGGGGTCCTGACTATGGATGCCCCCCTCCCCCCCTGTGTCCCCCATTATATAACACAGGGACCCCCGGGAAAGGGGGGAACCAATACATGGGGGGTCCTGACTATGGGACCCCCGGGAAAGGGGGAACCAATACATGGGGGGGGGGTCCTGACTATGGATGCCCCCCTCCCCCCCTGTGTCCCCCATTATATAACACAGGGACCCCCGGGAAAGGGGGAACCAATACATGGGGGGGGTCCTGACTATGGATGCCCCCCTCCCCCCCTGTGTCCCCCATTATAACACAGGGACCCCCGGGAAAGGGGGAACCAATACATGGGGGGGGGGTCCTGACTATGGATGCCCCCTCCCCCCTGTGTCCCCCATTATATAACACAGGGACCCCCGGGAAAGGGGGAACCAATACATGGGGGGGGGTCCTGACTATGGATGCCCCCCTCCCCCCTGTGTCCCCCATTATAACACAGGGACCCCCGGGAAAGGGGGGAACCAATACATGGGGGGGGGTCCTGACTATGGATGCCCCCTCCCCCCTGTGTCCCCCATTATATAACACAGGGACCCCCGGGAAAGGGGGGAACCAATACATGGGGGGTCCTGACTATGGATGCCCCCTCCCCCCTGTGTCCCCCATTATATAACACAGGGACCCCCGGGAAAGGGGGGAACCAATACATGGGGGGGTCCTGACTATGGATGCCCCCTCCCCCCTGTGTCCCCCATTATATAACACAGGGACCCCCGGGAAAGGGGGGAACCAATACACGGGGGGGGGTCCTGACTATGGATGCCCCCTCCCCCCTGTGTCCCCATTATATAACACAGGGACCCCCGGGAAAGGGGGGAACCAATACACGGGGGGGGGGTCCTGACTATGGATGCCCCCTCCCCCCTGTGTCCCCCATTATATAACACAGGGACCCCCGGGAAAGGGGGGAACCAATACACGGGGGGGGGTCCTGACTATGGATGCCCCCTCCCCCCCCCGTGTCCCCCATTATATAACACAGGGACCCCCGGGAAAGGGGGAACCAATACATGGGGGGGGGTCCTGACTATGGATGCCCCCTCCCCCCCCCCGTGTCCCCCATTATATAACACAGGGACCCCCGGGAAAGGGGGAACCAATACATGGGGGGGGTCCTGACTATGGATGCCCCCTCCCCCCTGTGTCCCCCATTATATAACACAGGGACCCCCGGGAAAGGGGGGAACCAATACATGGGGGGGTCCTGACTATGGATGCCCCCTCCCCCTGTGTCCCCCATTATATAACACAGGGACCCCCGGGAAAGGGGGAACCAATACATGGGGGGGGTCCTGACTATGGATGCCCCCCTCCCCCCTGTGTCCCCCATTATATAACACAGGGACCCCCGGGAAAGGGGGAACCAATACATGGGGGGGTCCTGACTATGGATGCCCCCCTCCCCCCCCGTGTCCCCCATTATATAACACAGGGACCCCCGGGAAAGGGGGGAACCAATACATGGGGGGGGTCCTGACTATGGATGCCCCCTCCCCCCTGTGTCCCCCATTATATAACACAGGGA
The DNA here is from genome assembly GCA_029206835.1 of Rana muscosa. Taxonomy (NCBI): domain Eukaryota; kingdom Metazoa; phylum Chordata; class Amphibia; order Anura; family Ranidae; genus Rana; species Rana muscosa. Next base: position 226,488,361 of record JARGYO010005626.1, read on the forward strand.
CCCCCGGGAAAGGGGGGGAACCAATACATGGGGGGGGTCCTGACTATGGATGCCCCCTCCCCCCTGTGTCCCCCATTATATAACACAGGGACCCCCGGGAAAGGGGGAACCAATACATGGGGGGGGTCCTGACTATGGATGCCCCCTCCCCCCTGTGTCCCCCATTATATAACACAGGGACCCCCGGGAAAGGGGGGAACCAATACATGGGGGGGGTCCTGACTATGGATGCCCCCTCCCCCCTGTGTCCCCCATTATATAACACAGGGACCCCCGGGAAAGGGGGGAACCAATACACGGGGGGGGGTCCTGACTATGGATGCCCCCTCCCCCCTGTGTCCCCCATTATATAACACAGGGACCCCCGGGAAAGGGGGGAACCAATACATGGGGGGGTCCTGACTATGGATGCCCCCCTCCCCCCCTGTGTCCCCCATTATATAACACAGGGACCCCCGGGAAAGGGGGGAACCAATACATGGGGGGGTCCTGACTATGGATGCCCCCTCCCCCCCTGTGTCCCCCATTATATAACACAGGGACCCCCGGGAAAGGGGGGAACCAATACATGGGGGGGGGGTCCTGACTATGGATGCCCCCTCCCCCCTGTGTCCCCCATTATATAACACAGGGACCCCCGGGAAAGGGGGGAACCAATACATGGGGGGGGTCCTGACTATGGATGCCCCCCTCCCCCCCTGTGTCCCCCATTATATAACACAGGGACCCCCGGGAAAGGGGGGAACCAATACATGGGGGGGTCCTGACTATGGATGCCCCCCTCCCCCCCTGTGTCCCCCATTATATAACACAGGGACCCCCGGGAAAGGGGGGAACCAATACATGGGGGGGGGGGTCCTGACTATGGATGCCCCCTCCCCCCTGTGTCCCCCATTATATAACACAGGGACCCCCGGGAAAGGGGGGAACCAATACATGGGGGGGGTCCTGACTATGGATGCCCCCCTCCCCCCTGTGTCCCCCATTATATAACACAGGGACCCCCGGGAAAGGGGGGAACCAATACACGGGGGGGGTCCTGACTATGGATGCCCCCCTCCCCCCCTGTGTCCCCCATTATATAACACAGGGACCCCCGGGAAAGGGGGGAACCAATACATGGGGGGGGGGTCCTGACTATGGATGCCCCCTCCCCCCTGTGTCCCCCATTATATAACACAGGGACCCCCGGGAAAGGGGGAACCAATACATGGGGGGGGTCCTGACTATGGATGCCCCCTCCCCCCTGTGTCCCCCATTATATAACACAGGGACCCCCGGGAAAGGGGGGAACCAATACACGGGGGGGGTCCTGACTATGGATGCCCCCCTCCCCCCCTGTGTCCCCCATTATATAACACAGGGACCCCCGGGAAAGGGGGAACCAATACATGGGGGGGTCCTGACTATGGATGCCCCCCTCCCCCCCTGTGTCCCCCATTATATAACACAGGGACCCCCGGGAAAGGGGGGAACCAATACATGGGGGGGGGGTCCTGACTATGGATGCCCCCTCCCCCCTGTGTCCCCCATTATATAACACAGGGACCCCCGGGAAAGGGGGGAACCAATACATGGGGGGGGTCCTGACTATGGATGCCCCCTCCCCCCTGTGTCCCCCATTATATAACACAGGGACCCCCGGGAAAGGGGGGAACCAATACATGGGGGGGGTCCTGACTATGGATGCCCCCCTCCCCCCTGTGTCCCCCATTATATAACACAGGGACCCCCGGGAAAGGGGGGGAACCAATACACGGGGGGGTCCTGACTATGGATGCCCCCCTCCCCCCCTGTGTCCCCCATTATATAACACAGGGACCCCCGGGAAAGGGGGGAACCAATACATGGGGGGGGGGGGTCCTGACTATGGATGCCCCCTCCCCCCTGTGTCCCCCATTATATAACACAGGGACCCCCGGGAAAGGGGGAACCAATACATGGGGGGGGTCCTGACTATGGATGCCCCCTCCCCCCTGTGTCCCCCATTATATAACACAGGGACCCCCGGGAAAGGGGGGAACCAATACACGGGGGGGGTCCTGACTATGGATGCCCCCCTCCCCCCCTGTGTCCCCCATTATATAACACAGGGACCCCCGGGAAAGGGGGAACCAATACATGGGGGGGTCCTGACTATGGATGCCCCCCTCCCCCCCTGTGTCCCCCATTATATAACACAGGGACCCCCGGGAAAGGGGGGAACCAATACATGGGGGGGGGTCCTGACTATGGATGCCCCCTCCCCCCTGTGTCCCCCATTATATAACACAGGGACCCCCGGGAAAGGGGGGAACCAATACATGGGGGGGGGGTCATTTTCTACTCACCCAATAACGGAGGAATGTACCACCATGGAGGACAGCAGAGCAGCAAGGCGGAGATCCTGGCCTGTAGTGTGGCCCTGTAGTCTTCTCTGGGGCCCCTGGAGGAGGAGGAGAGTCCAGGAATCTCTGTATACAAAACACTGAGAGCCGCTTCCTGATAACAGAGAGGAAATACGCAAAACAGAGGGGGAGGGGGCTGTGAGATGAATGGGAGGAGGGGCAGATCTGGAGGGGAGGGGAGGGGGCGTGTAGGATGGGAGGAGGGAAGGATCTGGAGGGGAGGGGGGCGTGTAGGATGGGAGGAGGGGCAGATCTGGAGGGGAGGGGAGGGGACTTCCTGCAGTCTAACCCCCCAGTGAGCCTTGGCCATATTGTAACACATTGTTACCACCAGTGATCCCGGCATTGTTACATTGTTACCACCAGTGATCCCGGCATTGTTACATTGTTACCACCAGTGATCCCGGCATTGTTACCACCAGTGATCCCGGCATTGTTACATTGTTACCACCAGTGATCCCGCCATTGTTACATTGTTACCACCAGTGATCCCGCCATTGTTACATTGTTACCACCAGTGATCCCGGCATTGTTACCACCAGTGATCCCGGCATTGTTACATTGTTACCACCAGTGATCCCGGCATTGTTACCACCAGTGATCCCGGCATTGTTACATTGTTACCACCAGTGATCCCGCCATTGTTACATTGTTACCACCAGTGATCCCGGCATTGTTACCACCAGTGATCCCGGCATTGTTACATTGTTACCACCAGTGATCCCGCCATTGTTACATTGTTACCACCAGTGATCCCGGCATTGTTACCACCAGTGATCCCGCCATTGTTACATTGTTACCACCAGTGATCCCGGCATTGTTACATTGTTACCACCAGTGATCCCGGCATTGTAACACATTGTTACCACCAGTGATCCCGGCATTGTTACATTGTTACCACCAGTGATCCCGGCATTGTTACATTGTTACCACCAGTGATCCCGGCATTGTTACATTGTTACCACCAGTGATCCCGGCATTGTTACATTGTTACCACCAGTGATCCCGGCATTGTTACATTGTTACCACCAGTGATCCCGGCATTGTTACATTGTTACCACCAGTGATCCCGGCATTGTTACATTGTTACCACCAGTGATCCCGGCATTGTTACATTGTTACCACCAGTGATCCCGGCATTGTTACATTGTTACCACCAGTGATCCCGGCATTGTTACATTGTTACCACCAGTGATCCCGGCATTGTTACATTGTTACCACCAGTGATCCCGGCATTGCTACATTGTTACCACCAGTGATCCCGGCATTGTTACATTGTTACCACCAGTGATCCCGGCATTGTTACATTGTTACCACCAGTGATCCTGGAATTGCTACATTGTTACCACCAGTGATCCCGGCATTGTTACATTGTTACCACCAGTGATCCTGGCATTGTTACATTGTTACCACCAGTGATCCCGGCATTGTTACATTGTTACCACCAGTGATCCCGCCATTGTTACATTGTTATCACCAGTGATCCCGGCATTGTTACCACCAGTGATCCCGGCATTGTTACATTGTTACCACCAGTGATCCCGGCATTGTTACATTGTTACCACCAGTGATCCCGGCATTGTTACATTGTTACCACCAGTGATCCCGGCATTGTTACCACCAGTGATCCCGGCATTGTTACATTGTTACCACCAGTGATCCCGCCATTGTTACATTGTTACCACCAGTGATCCCGGCATTGTTACATTGTTACCACCAGTGATCCCGGCATTGTTACATTGTTACCACCAGTGATCCCGGCATTGTTACATTGTTACCACCAGTGATCCCGGCATTGTTACATTGTTACCACCAGTGATCCCGGCATTGTTACATTGTTACCACCAGTGATCCCGGCATTGTTACATTGTTACCACCAGTGATCCCGGCATTGTTACATTGTTACCACCAGTGATCCCGGCATTGTTACATTGTTACCACCAGTGATCCCGGCATTGCTACATTGTTACCACCAGTGATCCCGGCATTGTTACATTGTTACCACCAGTGATCCCGGCATTGTTACATTGTTACCACCAGTGATCCTGGAATTGCTACATTGTTACCACCAGTGATCCCGGCATTGTTACATTGTTACCACCAGTGATCCTGGCATTGTTACATTGTTACCACCAGTGATCCCGGCATTGTTACATTGTTACCACCAGTGATCCCGGCATTGTTACATTGTTACCACCAGTGATCCCGGCATTGTTACATTGTTACCACCAGTGATCCTGGCATTGTTACATTGTTACCACCAGTGATCCCGGCATTGCTACATTGTTACCACCAGTGATCCCGGCATTGTTACATTGTTACCACCAGTGATCCCGCCATTGTTACATTGTTACCACCAGTGATCCCGCCATTGTTACATTGTTACCACCAGTGATCCCGGCATTGTTACCACCAGTGATCCCGGCATTGTTACATTGTTACCACCAGTGATCCCGGCATTGTTACATTGTTACCACCAGTGATCCCGCCATTGTTACATTGTTACCACCAGTGATCCCGCCATTGTTACATTGTTACCACCAGTGATCCCGGCATTGTTACCACCAGTGATCCCGGCATTGTTACATTGTTACCACCAGTGATCCCGGCATTGTTACCACCAGTGATCCCGGCATTGTTACATTGTTACCACCAGTGATCCCGCCATTGTTACATTGTTACCACCAGTGATCCCGCCATTGTTACATTGTTACCACCAGTGATCCCGGCATTGTTACATTGTTACCACCAGTGATCCCGGCATTGTTACATTGTTACCACCAGTGATCCCGGCATTGTTACCACCAGTGATCCCGGCATTGTTACATTGTTACCACCAGTGATCCCGGCATTGTTACATTGTTACCACCAGTGATCCCGGCATTGTTACATTGTTACCACCAGTGATCCCGGCATTGCTACATTGTTACCACCAGTGATCCCGGCATTGTTACATTGTTACCACCAGTGATCCCGGCATTGTTACCACCAGTGATCCCGGCATTGTTACATTGTTACCACCAGTGATCCCGGCATTGTTACCACCAGTGATCCCGGCATTGTTACATTGTTACCACCAGTGATCCCGCCATTGTTACATTGTTACCACCAGTGATCCCGGCATTGTTACCACCAGTGATCCCGGCATTGTTACATTGTTACCACCAGTGATCCCGGCATTGTTACCACCAGTGATCCCGGCATTGTTACATTGTTACCACCAGTGATCCCGCCATTGTTACATTGTTACCACCAGTGATCCCGCCATTGTTACATTGTTACCACCAGTGATCCCGGCATTGTTACATTGTTACCACCAGTGATCCCGGCATTGTTACCACCAGTGATCCCGCCATTGTTACATTGTTACCACCAGTGATCCCGGCATTGTTACCACCAGTGATCCCGCCATTGTTACATTGTTACCACCAGTGATCCCGGCATTGTTACCACCAGTGATCCCGCCATTGTTACATTGTTACCACCAGTGATCCCGGCATTGTTACCACCAGTGATCCCGCCATTGTTACATTGTTACCACCAGTGATCCCAGCATTGTTACATTGTTACCACCAGTGATCCCGGCATTGTTACATTGTTACCACCAGTGATCCCGGCATTGTAACACATTGTTACCACCAGTGATCCCGGCATTGTTACATTGTTACCACCAGTGATCCCGGCATTGTTACATTGTTACCACCAGTGATCCCGGCATTGTTACATTGTTACCACCAGTGATCCCGGCATTGTTACATTGTTACCACCAGTGATCCCGGCATTGTTACATTGTTACCACCAGTGATCCCGGCATTGTTACATTGTTACCACCAGTGATCCCGGCATTGTTACATTGTTACCACCAGTGATCCTGGAATTGCTACATTGTTACCACCAGTGATCCCGGCATTGTTACATTGTTACCACCTGTGATCCCGGCATTGTTACATTGTTACCACCAGTGATCCCGGCATTGTTACATTGTTACCACCAGTGATCCTGGAATTGCTACATTGTTACCACCAGTGATCCCGGCATTGTTACATTGTTACCACCAGTGATCCCGGCATTGCTACATTGTTACCACCCGTAATCCCGGCATTGTTACATTGTTACCACCAGTGATCCCGGCATTGTTACATTGTTACCACCAGTGATCCCGGCATTGTTACATTGTTACCACCAGTGATCCTGGAATTGCTACATTGTTACCACCAGTGATCCCAGCATTGTTACATTGTTACCACCAGTGATCCCGGCATTGTTACATTGTTACCACCAGTGATCCTGGCATTGTTACATTGTTACCACCAGTGATCCCGGCATTGCTACATTGTTACCACCAGTGATCCCGGCATTGTTACATTGTTACCACCAGTGATCCCGGCATTGTTACATTGTTACCACCAGTGATCCCGGCATTGTTACATTGTTACCACCAGTGATCCTGGCATTGTTACATTGTTACCACCAGTGATCCCGGTATTGCTACATTGTTACCACCAGTGATCCCGGCATTGTTACATTGTTACCACCAGTGATCCCGGCATTGTTACATTGTTACCACCAGTGATCCCGGCATTGTTACATTGTTACCACCAGTGATCCCGGCATTGCTACATTGTTACCACCAGTGATCCCGGCATTGCTACATTGTTACCACCAGTGATCCCGGAATTGCTACATTGTTACCACCAGTGATCCCGGCATTGTTACATTGTTACCACCAGTGATCCCGGCATTGTTACATTGTTACCACCAGTGATCCCGGCATTGTTACATTGTTACCACCAGTGATCCCGGCATTGTTACATTGTTACCACCAGTGATCCCGGCATTGTTACATTGTTACCACCAGTGATCCCGGCATTGTTACATTGTTACCACCAGTGATCCCGACATTGTTACATTGTTACCACCAGTGATCCCGGCATTGCTACATTGTTACCACCAGTGATCCCGGCATTGCTACATTGTTACCACCAGTGATCCCGGCATTGTTACATTGTTACCACCAGTGATCATGGAATTGCTACATTGTTACCACCAGTGATCCCGGCATTGCTACATTGTTACCACCAGTGATCCCGGCATTGCTACATTGTTACCACCAGTGATCCCGGCATTGTTACATTGTTACCACCAGTGATCCCGGCATTGCTACATTGTTACCACCAGTGATCCCGGCATTGTTACATTGTTACCACCAGTGATCCCGGCATTGTTACATTGTTACCACCAGTGATCCCGGCATTGCTACATTGTTACCACCAGTGATCCCGGCATTGTTACATTGTTACCACCAGTGATCCCGGCATTGTTACATTGTTACCACCAGTGATCCCGGCATTGTTACATTGTTACCACCAGTGATCCCGGCATTGTTACATTGTTACCACCAGTGATCCTGGCATTGCTACATTGTTACCACCAGTGATCCCGGCATTGTTACATTGTTACCACCAGTGATCCCGGCATTGTTACATTGTTACCACCAGTGATCCCGGCATTGTTACATTGTTACCACCAGTGATCCTGGCATTGTTACATTGTTACCACCAGTGATCCCGGCATTGTTACATTGTTACCACCAGTGATCCCGGCATTGTTACATTGTTACCACCAGTGATCCCGACATTGTTACATTGTTACCACCAGTGATCCCGGCATTCCTACATTGTTACCACCAGTGATCCCGGCATTGTTACATTGTTACCACCAGTGATCCTGGCATTGTTACATTGTTACCACCAGTGATCCTGGCATTGTTACATTGTTACCACCAGTGATCCCGGCATTGTTACATTGTTACCACCAGTGATCCTGGCATTGTTACATTGTTACCACCAGTGATCCCGGCATTGTTACATTGTTACCACCAGTGATCCCAGCATTGTTACATTGTTACCACCAGTGATCCCGACATTGTTACATTGTTACCACCAGTGATCCCGGCATTCCTACATTGTTACCACCAGTGATCCCGGCATTGTTACATTGTTACCACCAGTGATCCCAGCATTGTTACATTGTTACCACCAGTGATCCCGGCATTGTTACATTGTTACCACCAGTGATCCCGGCATTGTTACATTGTTACCACCAGTGATCCCGGCATTCCTACATTGTTACCACCAGTGATCCCGGCATTGTTACATTGTTACCACCAGTGATCCCTGCATTGTTACATTGTTACCACCAGTGATCCCGGCATTGCTACATTGTTACCACCAGTGATCCCGGCATTGTTACATTGTTACCACCAGTGATCCCGGCATTGTTACATTGTTACCACCAGTGATCCCGGCATTGTTACATTGTTACCACCAGTGATCCCGGCATTGTTACATTGTTACCACCAGTGATCCTGGCATTGCTACATTGTTACCACCAGTGATCCCGGCATTGTTACATTGTTACCACCAGTGATCCCGGCATTGTTACATTGTTACCACCAGTGATCCCGACATTCCTACATTGTTACCACCAGTGATCCCGACATTGTTACATTGTTACCACCAGTGATCCTGGCATTGTTACATTGTTACCACCAGTGATCCCGGCATTGTTACATTGTTACCACCAGTGATCCTGGCATTGTTACATTGTTACCACCAGTGATCCCGGCATTGTTACATTGTTACCACCAGTGATCCCGGCATTGTTACATTGTTACCACCAGTGATCCCGACATTGTTACATTGTTACCACCAGTGATCCCGGCATTCCTACATTGTTACCACCAGTGATCCCGGCATTGTTACATTGTTACCACCAGTGATCCTGGCATTGTTACATTGTTACCACCAGTGATCCCGGCATTGTTACATTGTTACCACCAGTGATCCTGGCATTGTTACATTGTTACCACCAGTGATCCCGGCATTGTTACATTGTTACCACCAGTGATCCTGGCATTGTTACATTGTTACCACCAGTGATCCCGGCATTGTTACATTGTTACCACCAGTGATCCCGGCATTGTTACATTGTTACCACCAGTGATCCCGACATTGTTACATTGTTACCACCAGTGATCCCGGCATTCCTACATTGTTACCACCAGTGATCCCGGCATTGTTACATTGTTACCACCAGTGATCCTGGCATTGTTACATTGTTACCACCAGTGATCCCGGCATTGTTACATTGTTACCACCAGTGATCCTGGCATTGTTACATTGTTACCACCAGTGATCCCAGCATTGTTACATTGTTACCACCAGTGATCCCGGCATTGTTACATTGTTACCACCAGTGATCCCGGCATTGTTACATTGTTACCACCAGTGATCCCGGCATTGTTACATTGTTACCACCAGTGATCCTGGCATTGCTACATTGTTACCACCAGTGATCCCGGCATTGTTACATTGTTACCACCAGTGATCCCGGCATTCCTACATTGTTACCACCAGTGATCCCGGCATTGTTACATTGTTACCACCAGTGATCCCGGCATTGTTACATTGTTACCACCAGTGATCCCGGCATTGTTACATTGTTACCACCAGTGATCCCGGCATTGCTACATTGTTACCACCAGTGATCCCAGCATTGTTACATTGTTACCACCAGTGATCCCGGCATTGTTACATTGTTACCACCAGTGATCCCGGCATTGTTACATTGTTACCACCAGTGATCCCGGCATTCCTATATTGTTACCACCAGTGATCCCGGCATTGCTACATTGTTACCACCAGTGATCCTGGCATTGTTACATTGTTACCACCAGTGATCCCGGCATTGTTACATTGTTACCACCAGTGATCCCAGCATTGTTACATTGTTACCACCAGTGATCCCGGCATTGTTACATTGTTACCACCAGTGATCCCGGCATTGTTACATTGTTACCACCAGTGATCCCGGCATTGTTACATTGTTACCACCAGTGATCCCGGCATTGTTACATTGTTACCACCAGTGATCCCGGCATTGTTACATTGTTACCACCAGTGATCCTGGCATTGTTACATTGTTACCACCAGTGATCCCGGCATTGTTACATTGTTACCACCAGTGATCCCGGCATTGTTACATTGTTACCACCAGTGATCCCGGCATTGTTACATTGTTACCACCAGTGATCCCGGCATTGTTACATTGTTACCACCAGTGATCCCAGCATTGTTACATTGTTACCACCAGTGATCCCGGCATTGTTACATTGTTACCACCAGTGATCCCGGCATTGTTACATTGTTACCACCAGTGATCCTGGCATTGCTACATTGTTACCACCAGTGATCCCGGCATTGTTACATTGTTACCACCAGTGATCCCAGCATTGTTACATTGTTACCACCAGTGATCCCGGCATTGTTACATTGTTACCACCAGTGATCCCGGCATTGTTACATTGTTACCACCAGTGATCCTGGAATTGCTACATTGTTACCACCAGTGATCCCGGCATTGTTACATTGTTACCACCAGTGATCCTGGAATTGTTACATTGTTACCACCAGTGATCCCGGCATTGCTACATTGTTACCACCAGTGATCCCGGCATTGCTACATTGTTACCACCAGTGATCCCGGCATTGCTACATTGTTACCACCAGTGATCCCGGCATTGCTACATTGTTACCACCAGTGATCCCGGCATTGTTACATTGTTACCACCAGTGATCCTGGCATTGTTACATTGTTACCACCAGTGATCCCGGCATTGCTACATTGTTACCACCAGTGATCCCGGCATTGCTACATTGTTACCACCAGTGATCCCGGCTTTGTTACATTGTTACCACCAGTGATCCCGGCATTGTTACATTGTTACCACCAGTGATCCTGGAATTGCTACATTGTTACCACCAGTGATCCCGACATTGTTACATTGTTACCACCAGTGATCCTGGAATTGCTACATTGTTACCACCAGTGATCCCGGCATTGTTACATTGTTACCACCAGTGATCCTGGAATTGCTACATTGTTACCACCAGTGATCCCGACATTGTTACATTGTTACCAGCAGTGATCCCGACATTGTTACATTGTTACCACCAGTGATCCCGGCATTGTTACATTGTTACCACCAGTGATCCCAGCATTGTTACATTGTTACCACCAGTGATCCCGGCATTGTTACATTGTTACCACCAGTGATCCTGGAATTGCTACATTGTTACCACCAGTGATCCCGACATTGTTACATTGTTACCAGCAGTGATCCCGACATTGTTACATTGTTACCACCAGTGATCCCGGCATTGTTACATTGTTACCACCAGTGATCCCAGCATTGTTACATTGTTACCACCAGTGATCCTGGAATTGCTACATTGTTACCACCAGTGATCCCGACATTGTTACATTGTTACCACCAGTGATCCCGGCATTCCTACATTGTTACCACCAGTGATCCTGGAATTGCTACATTGTTACCACCAGTGATCCCGGCATTGTTACCACCAGTGATCCCGACATTGTTACATTGTTACCACCAGTGATCCCGGCATTCCTACATTGTTACCACCAGTGATCCCGGCATTGTTACATTGTTACCACCAGTGATCCCGACATTGTTACATTGTTACCACCAGTGATCCCGGCATTCCTACATTGTTACCACCAGTGATCCTGGAATTGCTACATTGTTACCACCAGTGATCCCGGCATTGTTACCACCAGTGATCCCGACATTGTTACATTGTTACCACCAGTGATCCCGGCATTCCTACATTGTTACCACCAGTGATCCTGGCATTGTTACATTGTTACCACCAGTGATCCCGGCATTGTTACCACCAGTGATCCTGGAATTGCTACATTGTTACCACCAGTGATCCCGACATTGTTACATTGTTACCACCAGTGATCCCGACATTGTTACATTGTTACCACCAGTGATCCCGGCATTGTTACATTGTTACCACCAGTGATCCTGGAATTGCTACATTGTTACCACCAGTGATCCCGGCATTGTTACATTGTTACCACCAGTGATCCCGGCATTGCTACATTGTTACCACCAGTGATCCCGGCATTGTTACATTGTTACCACCAGTGATCCCGACATTGTTACATTGTTACCACCAGTGATCCCGACATTGTTACATTGTTACCACCAGTGATCCCGGCATTGCTACATTGTTACCACCAGTGATCCTGGCATTGTTACATTGTTACCACCAGTGATCCCGGCATTGTTACATTGTTACCACCAGTGATCCCGGCATTGTTACATTGTTACCACCAGTGATCCCGGCATTGTTACATTGTTACCACCAGTGATCCCGGCATTGTTACATTGTTACCACCAGTGATCCCGGCATTGTTACATTGTTACCACCAGTGATCCCGGCATTCCTACATTGTTACCACCAGTGATCCCGGCATTGCTACATTGTTACCACCAGTGATCCCGGCATTGCTACATTGTTACCACCAGTGATCCCGACATTGTTACATTGTTACCACCAGTGATCCCGGCATTCCTACATTGTTACCACCAGTGATCCTGGAATTGCTACATTGTTACCACCAGTGATCCCGGCATTGTTACATTGTTACCACCAGTGATCCCGACATTGTTACATTGTTACCACCAGTGATCCCGGCATTGTTACATTGTTACCACCAGTGATCCCGACATTGTTACATTGTTACCACCAGTGATCCCGGCATTGTTACATTGTTACCACCAGTGATCCCGGCATTGTTACATTGTTACCACCAGTGATCCCGACATTGTTACATTGTTACCACCAGTGATCCCGGCATTGTTACATTGTTACCACCAGTGATCCCGACATTGTTACATTGTTACCACCAGTGATCCCGGCATTCCTACATTGTTACCACCAGTGATCCCGGCATTGCTACATTGTTACCACCAGTGATCCCGGCATTGTTACATTGTTACCACCAGTGATCCCGGCATTGTTACATTGTTACCACCAGTGATCCCGGCATTCCTACATTGTTACCACCAGTGATCCCGGCATTGCTACATTGTTACCAACAGTGATCCCGGCATTGCTACATTGTTGCCACCAGTGATCCCGGCATTGCTACATTGTTACCACCAGTGATCCCGGCATTCCTACATTGTTGCCACCAGTGATCCCGGCATTGTTACCACCAGTGATCCCGGCTTTGTTACATTGTTACCACCAGTGATCCCGGCATTGCTACATTGTTACCACCAGTGATCCCGGCATTGTTACATTGTTACCACCAGTGATCCCGGCATTGTTACCACCAGTGATCCCGGCTTTGTTACATTGTTACCACCAGTGATCCCGGCATTGTTACATTGTTACCACCAGTGATCCCGGCATTGTTACATTGTTACCACCAGTGATCCCGGCATTGCTACATTGTTACCACCAGTGATCCCGGCATTGTTACATTGTTACCACCAGTGATCCCGGCATTGTTACATTGTTACCACCAGTGATCCCGGCATTCCTACATTGTTACCACCAGTGATCCCGGCATTGTTACATTGTTACCACCAGTGATCCCGGCATTGTTACATTGTTACCACCAGTGATCCCGGCATTGCTACATTGTTACCACCAGTGATCCCGGCATTGTTACATTGTTACCACCAGTGATCCCGGCATTGTTACATTGTTACCACCAGTGATCCCGGCATTGTTACATTGTTACCACCAGTGATCCCGGCATTGTTACATTGTTACCACCAGTGATCCCGGCATTGTTACATTGTTACCACCAGTGATCCCGGCATTGCTACATTGTTACCACCAGTGATCCCGGCATTGTTACATTGTTACCACCAGTGATCCTGGAATTGTTACATTGTTACCACCAGTGATCCCGGCATTGTTACATTGTTACCACCAGTGATCCCGGCATTGCTACATTGTTACCACCAGTGATCCCGGCATTGCTACATTGTTACCACCAGTGATCCCGGCATTGTTACATTGTTACCACCAGTGATCCCGGCATTCCTACATTGTTACCACCAGTGATCCCGGCATTCCTACATTGTTACCACCAGTGATCCCGACATTGTTACATTGTTACCACCAGTGATCCCGGCATTCCTACATTGTTACCACCAGTGATCCCGGCATTGTTACATTGTTACCACCAGTGATCCCGGCATTGTTACATTGTTACCACCAGTGATCCCGGCATTCCTACATTGTTACCACCAGTGATCCCGGCATTGTTACATTGTTACCACCAGTGATCCCGGCATTGTTACATTGTTACCACCAGTGATCCTGGCATTGTTACATTGTTACCACCAGTGATCCCGGCATTGTTACATTGTTACCACCAGTGATCCTGGCATTGTTACATTGTTACCACCAGTGATCCCGGCATTGTTACATTGTTACCACCAGTGATCCCGGCATTCCTACATTGTTACCACCAGTGATCCCGGCATTGTTACATTGTTACCACCAGTGATCCCGGCATTGTTACATTGTTACCACCAGTGATCCTGGCATTGTTACATTGTTACCACCAGTGATCCCGGCATTGTTACATTGTTACCACCAGTGATCCTGGCATTGTTACATTGTTACCACCAGTGATCCCGGCATTGTTACATTGTTACCACCAGTGATCCCGGCATTGTTACATTGTTACCACCAGTGATCCCGGCATTGCTACATTGTTACCACCAGTGATCCCGGCATTGCTACATTGTTACCACCAGTGATCCCGGAATTGCTACATTGTTACCACCAGTGATCCCGGCATTGTTACATTGTTACCACCAGTGATCCCGGCATTGTTACATTGTTACCACCAGTGATCCCGGCATTGTTACATTGTTACCACCAGTGATCCCGGCATTGTTACATTGTTACCACCAGTGATCCCGGCATTGTTACATTGTTACCACCAGTGATCCCGACATTGTTACATTGTTACCACCAGTGATCCTGGAATTGCTACATTGTTACCACCAGTGATCCCGGCATTGTTACATTGTTACCACCAGTGATCCTGGCATTGTTACATTGTTACCACCAGTGATCCCGGCATTGTTACATTGTTACCACCAGTGATCCCGGCATTGTTACATTGTTACCACCAGTGATCCCGGCATTGTTACATTGTTACCACCAGTGATCCCGGCATTGTTACATTGTTACCACCAGTGATCCCGGCATTGTTACATTGTTACCACCAGTGATCCTGGAATTGCTACATTGTTACCACCAGTGATCCCGGCATTGTTACATTGTTACCACCAGTGATCCTGGCATTGTTACATTGTTACCACCAGTGATCCCGGCATTGTTACATTGTTACCACCAGTGATCCCGGCATTGTTACATTGTTACCACCAGTGATCCCGGCATTGCTACATTGTTACCACCAGTGATCCCGGCATTGTTACATTGTTACCACCAGTGATCCCGGCATTGTTACATTGTTACCACCAGTGATCCCGGCATTGCTACATTGTTACCACCAGTGATCCCGGCATTGTTACATTGTTACCACCAGTGATCCCGGCATTGTTACATTGTTACCACCAGTGATCCCGGCATTGTTACATTGTTACCACCAGTGATCCCGGCATTCCTACATTGTTACCACCAGTGATCCCGGCATTGTTACATTGTTACCACCAGTGATCCTGGCATTGTTACATTGTTACCACCAGTGATCCCGGCATTGTTACATTGTTACCACCAGTGATCCCGGCATTGTTACATTGTTACCACCAGTGATCCCGGCATTGTTACATTGTTACCACCAGTGATCCCAGCATTGTTACATTGTTACCACCAGTGATCCCGGCATTGTTACATTGTTACCACCAGTGATCCTGGCATTGTTACATTGTTACCACCAGTGATCCCGGCATTGTTACATTGTTACCACCAGTGATCCTGGCATTGTTACATTGTTACCACCAGTGATCCCGGCATTCCTACATTGTTACCACCAGTGATCCCGGCATTGTTACATTGTTACCACCAGTGATCCCGGCATTGTTACATTGTTACCACCAGTGATCCCAGCATTGTTACATTGTTACCACCAGTGATCCCGGCATTGTTACATTGTTACCACCAGTGATCCCGGCATTGTTACATTGTTACCACCAGTGATCCTGGCATTGCTACATTGTTACCACCAGTGATCCCGGCATTGTTACATTGTTACCACCAGTGATCCCGGCATTGTTACATTGTTACCACCAGTGATCCCGGCATTGTTACATTGTTACCACCAGTGATCCCGACATTGTTACATTGTTACCACCAGTGATCCCGACATTGTTACATTGTTACCACCAGTGATCCCGGCATTCCTACATTGTTACCACCAGTGATCCCGGCATTCCTACATTGTTACCACCAGTGATCCCGGCATTGTTACATTGTTACCACCAGTGATCCCGGCATTGTTACATTGTTACCACCAGTGATCCTGGCATTGTTACATTGTTACCACCAGTGATCCCGGCATTGTTACATTGTTACCACCAGTGATCCCGGCATTGTTACATTGTTACCACCAGTGATCCTGGCATTGTTACATTGTTACCACCAGTGATCCCGGCATTGTTACATTGTTACCACCAGTGATCCCGACATTGTTACATTGTTACCACCAGTGATCCCGGCATTCCTACATTGTTACCACCAGTGATCCCGGCATTCCTACATTGTTACCACCAGTGATCCCGGCATTGTTACATTGTTACCACCAGTGATCCCGACATTGTTACATTGTTACCACCAGTGATCCTGGCATTGTTACATTGTTACCACCAGTGATCCTGGCATTGTTACATTGTTACCACCAGTGATCCCGGCATTGTTACATTGTTACCACCAGTGATCCTGGCATTGTTACATTGTTACCACCAGTGATCCCGGCATTGTTACATTGTTACCACCAGTGATCCCAGCATTGTTACATTGTTACCACCAGTGATCCCGGCATTGTTACATTGTTACCACCAGTGATCCCGGCATTGTTACATTGTTACCACCAGTGATCCCGACATTGTTACATTGTTACCACCAGTGATCCCGACATTGTTACATTGTTACCACCAGTGATCCCGGCATTCCTACATTGTTACCACCAGTGATCCCGGCATTGCTACATTGTTACCACCAGTGATCCCGGCATTGTTACATTGTTACCACCAGTGATCCCGGCATTGTTACATTGTTACCACCAGTGATCCCGACATTGTTACATTGTTACCACCAGTGATCCCGGCATTGCTACATTGTTACCACCAGTGATCCTGGCATTGTTACATTGTTACCACCAGTGATCCCGGCATTGTTACATTGTTACCACCAGTGATCCCGACATTGTTACATTGTTACCACCAGTGATCCCGACATTGTTACATTGTTACCACCAGTGATCCCGACATTGTTACATTGTTACCACCAGTGATCCCGGCATTCCTACATTGTTACCACCAGTGATCCCGGCATTGCTACATTGTTACCACCAGTGATCCTGGCATTGTTACATTGTTACCACCAGTGATCCCGGCATTGTTACATTGTTACCACCAGTGATCCCGGAATTGTTACATTGTTACCACCAGTGATTTCGGCATTGTTACATTGTTACCACCAGTGATCCCGACATTGTTACATTGTTACCACCAGTGATCCCGGCATTCCTACATTGTTACCACCAGTGATCCCGGCATTGCTACATTGTTACCACCAGTGATCCCGGCATTGCTACATTGTTACCACCAGTGATCCCGACATTGTTACATTGTTACCACCAGTGATCCCGACATTGTTACATTGTTACCACCAGTGATCCTGGCATTGTTACATTGTTACCACCAGTGATCCCGGCATTGTTACATTGTTACCACCAGTGATCCCGGCATTGCTACATTGTTACCACCAGTGATCCCGGCATTCCTACATTGTTACCACCAGTGATCCCGGCATTCCTACATTGTTACCACCAGTGATCCCGGCATTGCTACATTGTTACCACCAGTGATCCCGGCATTGTTACATTGTTACCACCAGTGATCCCGGCATTGTTACATTGTTACCACCAGTGATCCCGGCATTGTTACATTGTTACCACCAGTGATCCCGGCATTGTTACCACCAGTGATCCCGGCATTGCTACATTGTTACCACCAGTGATCCCGGCATTGTTACATTGTTACCACCAGTGATCCCGGCATTGTTACATTGTTACCACCAGTGATCCCGGCATTGTTACCACCAGTGATCCCGGCATTGCTACATTGTTACCAACAGTGATCCCGGCATTGCTACATTGTTGCCACCAGTGATCCCGGCATTGCTACATTGTTACCACCAGTGATCCCGGCATTCCTACATTGTTACCACCAGTGATCCCAGCATTGTTACATTGTTACCACCAGTGATCCCGGCATTGCTACATTGTTACCACCAGTGATCCCGGCATTTATACATTGTTACCACCAGTGATCCCGGCATTCCTACATTGTTACCACCAGTGATCCCGGCATTGCTACATTGTTACCACCAGTGATCCCGGCATTGCTACATTGTTACCACCAGTGATCCCGGCATTGTTACATTGTTACCACCAGTGATCCCGGCATTGTTACATTGTTACCACCAGTGATCCCGGCATTGTTACCACCAGTGATCCCGGCTTTGTTACATTGTTACCACCAGTGATCCCGGCATTGTTACATTGTTACCACCAGTGATCCCGGCATTCCTACATTGTTGCCACCAGTGATCCCGGCATTGCTACATTGTTACCACCAGTGATCCCGGCATTGTTACATTGTTACCACCAGTGATCCCGGCATTGCTACATTGTTACCACCAGTGATCCCGGCATTGTTACATTGTTACCACCAGTGATCCCGGCATTGTTACATTGTTACCACCAGTGATCCCGGCATTCCTACATTGTTACCACCAGTGATCCCGGCATTGCTACATTGTTACCACCAGTGATCCTGGCATTGTTACATTGTTACCACCAGTGATCCCGGCATTCCTACATTGTTACCACCAGTGATCCCGGCATTGCTACATTGTTACCACCAGTGATCCCGGCATTGCTACATTGTTACCACCAGTGATCCCGGCATTGTTACATTGTTACCACCAGTGATCCCGGCATTCCTACATTGTTACCACCAGTGATCCCGACATTGTTACATTGTTACCACCAGTGATCCCGGCATTCCTACATTGTTACCACCAGTGATCCCGGCATTCCTACATTGTTACCACCAGTGATCCCGGCATTGTTACATTGTTACCACCAGTGATCCCGGCATTGTTACATTGTTACCACCAGTGATCCCGGCATTGTTACATTGTTACCACCAGTGATCCCGGCATTGTTACATTGTTACCACCAGTGATCCCGGCATTGTTACATTGTTACCACCAGTGATCCCGGCATTGTTACATTGTTACCACCAGTGATCCCGGCATTCCTACATTGTTGCCACCAGTGATCCCGGCATTGCTACATTGTTACCACCAGTGATCCCGGCATTGTTACATTGTTACCACCAGTGATCCCGGCATTGCTACATTGTTACCACCAGTGATCCCGGCATTGTTACATTGTTACCACCAGTGATCCCGGCATTGTTACATTGTTACCACCAGTGATCCCGGCATTCCTACATTGTTACCACCAGTGATCCCGGCATTGCTACATTGTTACCACCAGTGATCCTGGCATTGTTACATTGTTACCACCAGTGATCCCGGCATTCCTACATTGTTACCACCAGTGATCCCGGCATTCCTACATTGTTACCACCAGTGATCCCGGCATTGTTACATTGTTACCACCAGTGATCCCGGCATTCCTACATTGTTACCACCAGTGATCCCGGCATTGCTACATTGTTACCACCAGTGATCCCGGCATTGTTACATTGTTACCACCAGTGATCCCGGCATTCCTACATTGTTACCACCAGTGATCCCGACATTGTTACATTGTTACCACCAGTGATCCCGGCATTCCTACATTGTTACCACCAGTGATCCCGGCATTCCTACATTGTTACCACCAGTGATCCCGGCATTGTTACATTGTTACCACCAGTGATCCCGGCATTGTTACATTGTTACCACCAGTGATCCCGGCATTGTTACATTGTTACCACCAGTGATCCCGGCATTGTTACATTGTTACCACCAGTGATCCCGGCATTGTTACATTGTTACCACCAGTGATCCCGGCATTGCTACATTGTTACCACCAGTGATCCTGGAATTGCTACATTGTTACCACCAGTGATCCCAGCATTGTTACATTGTTACCACCAGTGATCCCGGCATTGTTACATTGTTACCACCAGTGATCCCAGCATTGTTACATTGTTACCACCAGTGATCCTGGCATTGCTACATTGTTACCA
Organism: Rana muscosa; assembly: GCA_029206835.1. Classification (NCBI taxonomy): domain Eukaryota; kingdom Metazoa; phylum Chordata; class Amphibia; order Anura; family Ranidae; genus Rana; species Rana muscosa. The sequence continues at coordinate 226,509,106 of JARGYO010005626.1, forward strand.
CCAGTGATCCCGGCATTGCTACATTGTTACCACCAGTGATCCTGGAATTGCTACATTGTTACCACCAGTGATCCCGGCATTGCTACATTGTTACCACCAGTGATCCTGGAATTGCTACATTGTTACCACCAGTGATCCCGGCATTGCTACATTGTTACCACCAGTGATCCTGGAATTGCTACATTGTTACCACCAGTGATCCCAGCATTGTTACATTGTTACCACCAGTGATCCCAGCATTGTTACATTGTTACCACCAGTGATCCCAGCATTGTTACATTGTTACCACCAGTGATCCCAGCATTGTTACATTGTTACCACCAGTGATCCTGGAATTGTTACATTGTTACCACCAGTGATCCCGGCATTGCTACATTGTTACCACCAGTGATCCCGGCATTGTTACATTGTTACCACCAGTGATCCCGGCATTCCTACATTGTTACCACCAGTGATCCCGGCATTGTTACATTGTTACCACCAGTGATCCCGGCATTGCTACATTGTTACCACCAGTGATCCCGGCATTCCTACATTGTTACCACCAGTGATCCCGGCATTGTTACATTGTTACCACCAGTGATCCCGGCATTGTTACATTGTTACCACCAGTGATCCCGGCATTGTTACATTGTTACCACCAGTGATCCCAGCATTGTTACATTGTTACCACCAGTGATCCCGGCATTGCTACATTGTTACCACCAGTGATCCCAGCATTGTTACATTGTTACCACCAGTGATCCCGGCATTGTTACATTGTTACCACCAGTGATCCCGGCATTGCTACATTGTTACCACCAGTGATCCTGGAATTGCTACATTGTTACCACCAGTGATCCCGGCATTGTTACATTGTTACCACCAGTGATCCTGGCATTGTTACATTGTTACCACCAGTGATCCCGGCATTGCTACATTGTTACCACCAGTGATCCCGGCATTGCTACATTGTTACCACCAGTGATCCTGGAATTGTTACATTGTTACCACCAGTGATCCCGACATTGTTACATTGTTACCACCAGTGATCCCGGCATTGTTACATTGTTACCACCAGTGATCCCGGCATTGTTACATTGTTACCACCAGTGATCCCGGCATTGCTACATTGTTACCACCAGTGATCCCGGCATTGTTACATTGTTACCACCAGTGATCCCGGCATTGTTACATTGTTACCACCAGTGATCCCAGCATTGTTACATTGTTACCACCAGTGATCCCGGCATTGCTACATTGTTACCACCAGTGATCCCAGCATTGTTACATTGTTACCACCAGTGATCCCGGCATTGCTACATTGTTACCACCAGTGATCCTGGAATTGCTACATTGTTACCACCAGTGATCCCGGCATTGTTACATTGTTACCACCAGTGATCCCGGCATTGTTACATTGTTACCACCAGTGATCCTGGCATTGTTACATTGTTACCACCAGTGATCCCAGCATTGTTACATTGTTACCACCAGTGATCCCGGCATTGTTACATTGTTACCACCAGTGATCCCGGCATTGCTACATTGTTACCACCAGTGATCCCGGCATTGTTACATTGTTACCACCAGTGATCCCGGCATTGTTACATTGTTACCACCAGTGATCCCAGCATTGTTACATTGTTACCACCAGTGATCCTGGAATTGCTACATTGTTACCACCAGTGATCCCGGCATTGTTACATTGTTACCACCAGTGATCCCGGCATTGTTACATTGTTACCACCAGTGATCCCGGCATTGCTACATTGTTACCACCAGTGATCCCGGCATTGCTACATTGTTACCACCAGTGATCCCGGCATTGCTACATTGTTACCACCAGTGATCCCGGCATTGCTACATTGTTACCACCAGTGATCCCGACATTGTTACATTGTTACCACCAGTGATCCCGGCATTGTTACATTGTTACCAACAGTGATCCCGGCATTGTTACATTGTTACCACCAGTGATCCCGGCATTGCAACATTGTTACCACCAGTGATCCCGACATTGTTACATTGTTACCACCAGTGATCCCGGCATTGCTACATTGTTACCACCAGTGATCCCGACATTGTTACATTGTTACCACCAGTGATCCCGGCATTGTTACATTGTTACCAACAGTGATCCCGGCATTGTTACATTGTTACCACCAGTGATCCCGGCATTGTTACATTGTTACCACCAGTGATCCCGGCATTGCTACATTGTTACCACCAGTGATCCCGGCATTCCTACATTGTTACCACCAGTGATACCGGCATTGCTACATTGTTACCACCAGTGATCCCGGCATTGCTACATTGTTACCACCAGTGATCCCGGCATTGCTACATTGTTACCACCAGTGATCCCGGCATTGCTACATTGTTACCACCAGTGATCCCGGCATTGTTACATTGTTACCACCAGTGATCCCGGCATTGTTACATTGTTACCACCAGTGATCCCGGCATTGTTACATTGTTACCACCAGTGATCCCGGCATTGTTACATTGTTACCACCAGTGATCCCGGCATTGCTACATTGTTACCACCAGTGATCCCGGCATTCCTACATTGTTACCACCAGTGATCCCGGCATTGTTACATTGTTACCACCAGTGATCCCGGCATTGTTACATTGTTACCACCAGTGATCCCGGCATTGCTACATTGTTACCACCAGTGATCCCGGCATTGCTACATTGTTACCACCAGTGATCCCGGCATTGTTACATTGTTACCACCAGTGATCCCGGCATTGTTACATTGTTACCACCAGTGATCCCGGCATTGTTACATTGTTACCACCAGTGATCCCGGCATTGTTACATTGTTACCACCAGTGATCCCGGCATTGTTACATTGTTACCACCAGTGATCCCGGCATTGCTACATTGTTACCACCAGTGATCCCGGCATTGTTACATTGTTACCACCAGTGATCCCGGCATTGTTACATTGTTACCACCAGTGATCCCGGCATTGTTACATTGTTACCACCAGTGATCCCGGCATTGCTACATTGTTACCACCAGTGATCCCGGCATTGTTACATTGTTACCACCAGTGATCCCGGCATTGCTACATTGTTACCACCAGTGATCCCGGCATTGTTACATTGTTACCACCAGTGATCCTGGAATTGCTACATTGTTACCACCAGTGATCCCGGCATTGTTACATTGTTACCACCAGTGATCCCGGCATTGCTACATTGTTACCACCAGTGATCCCGGCATTGTTACATTGTTACCACCAGTGATCCCGGCATTGTTACATTGTTACCACCAGTGATCCCGGCATTGTTACATTGTTACCACCAGTGATCCCAGCATTGTTACATTGTTACCACCAGTGATCCCGGCATTGTTACATTGTTACCACCAGTGATCCCGGCATTGCTACATTGTTACCACCAGTGATCCCGGCATTGTTACATTGTTACCACCAGTGATCCCGGCATTGCAACATTGTTACCACCAGTGATCCCGGCATTGTTACATTGTTACCACCAGTGATCCCGGCATTGTTACATTGTTACCACCAGTGATCCCGGCATTGTTACATTGTTACCACCAGTGATCCCGGCATTGCTACATTGTTACCACCAGTGATCCCGGCATTGTTACATTGTTACCACCAGTGATCCCGGCATTGCAACATTGTTACCACCAGTGATCCCGGCATTGTTACATTGTTACCACCAGTGATCCTGGAATTGTTACATTGTTACCACCAGTGATCCCGGCATTGTTACATTGTTACCACCAGTGATCCTGGCATTGTTACATTGTTACCACCAGTGATCCCGGCATTGTTACATTGTTACCACCAGTGATCCCGGCATTGCTACATTGTTACCACCAGTGATCCCGGCATTGTTACATTGTTACCACCAGTGATCCCGGCATTGTTACATTGTTACCACCAGTGATCCCGGAATTGCTACATTGTTACCACCAGTGATCCCGACATTGTTACATTGTTACCACCAGTGATCCCGACATTGTTACCACCAGTGATCCCGGCATTGTTACATTGTTACCACCAGTGATCCCGGCATTGTTACATTGTTACCACCAGTGATCCCGGAATTGCTACATTGTTACCACCAGTGATCCCGACATTGTTACATTGTTACCACCAGTGATCCTGGAATTGCTACATTGTTACCACCAGTGATCCCGACATTGTTACATTGTTACCACCAGTGATCCCGGCATTGTTACCACCAGTGATCCCGGCATTGTTACATTGTTACCACCAGTGATCCCAGCATTGTTACATTGTTACCACCAGTGATCCCGGCATTGTTACCACCAGTGATCCCGGCATTGTTACATTGTTACCACCAGTGATCCCGGCATTGTTACATTGTTACCACCAGTGATCCCGGCATTGTTACATTGTTACCACCAGTGATCCTGGAATTGCTACATTGTTACCACCAGTGATCCCGGCATTGTTACATTGTTACCACCAGTGATCCCGACATTGTTACATTGTTACCACCAGTGATCCCGGCATTGTTACATTGTTACCACCAGTGATCCCGGCATTGTTACATTGTTACCACCAGTGATCCCGGCATTGTTACATTGTTACCACCAGTGATCCTGGCATTGTTACATTGTTACCACCAGTGATCCCGGCATTGTTACATTGTTACCACCAGTGATCCCGGCATTGCTACATTGTTACCACCAGTGATCCCGGCATTGTTACATTGTTACCACCAGTGATCCCGGCATTGCTACATTGTTACCACCAGTGATCCCGGCATTGTTACATTGTTACCACCAGTGATCCCGGCATTGCAACATTGTTACCACCAGTGATCCCGGCATTGTTACATTGTTACCACCAGTGATCCTGGAATTGTTACATTGTTACCACCAGTGATCCCGGCATTGTTACATTGTTACCACCAGTGATCCCGGCATTGTTACATTGTTACCACCAGTGATCCCGGCATTGCTACATTGTTACCACCAGTGATCCCGGCATTGTTACATTGTTACCACCAGTGATCCCGGCATTGTTACATTGTTACCACCAGTGATCCCAGCATTGTTACATTGTTACCACCAGTGATCCCGGCATTGTTACATTGTTACCACCAGTGATCCCGGCATTGTTACATTGTTACCACCAGTGATCCCGGCATTGCTACATTGTTACCACCAGTGATCCTGGAATTGCTACATTGTTACCACCAGTGATCCCGGCATTGTTACATTGTTACCACCAGTGATCCCGGCATTGTTACATTGTTACCACCAGTGATCCCGGCATTGTTACATTGTTACCACCAGTGATCCCAGCATTGTTACATTGTTACCACCAGTGATCCCGGCATTGTTACATTGTTACCACCAGTGATCCCGGCATTGCTACATTGTTACCACCAGTGATCCCGGCATTGCTACATTGTTACCACCAGTGATCCCGGCATTGTTACATTGTTACCACCAGTGATCCCGGCATTGTTACATTGTTACCACCAGTGATCCCGGCATTGTTACATTGTTACCACCAGTGATCCCGGCATTGTTACATTGTTACCACCAGTGATCCCGGCATTGCTACATTGTTACCACCAGTGATCCCGGCATCGTTACATTGTTACCACCAGTGATCCCGGCATTGTTACATTGTTACCACCAGTGATCCCGGCATTGTTACATTGTTACCACCAGTGATCCCGGCATTGTTACATTGTTACCACCAGTGATCCCGGCATTGTTACATTGTTACCACCAGTGATCCCGGCATTGTTACATTGTTACCACCAGTGATCCCGGCATTGCTACATTGTTACCACCAGTGATCCCGGCATTGTTACATTGTTACCACCAGTGATCCCGGCATTGCTACATTGTTACCACCAGTGATCCCGGCATTGCTACATTGTTACCACCAGTGATCCCGGCATTGTTACATTGTTACCACCAGTGATCCCGGCATTGTTACATTGTTACCACCAGTGATCCCGGCATTGTTACATTGTTACCACCAGTGATCCCGGCATTGCTACATTGTTACCACCAGTGATCCCGGCATTGTTACATTGTTACCACCAGTGATCCCGGCATTGCTACATTGTTACCACCAGTGATCCCGGCATTGTTACATTGTTACCACCAGTGATCCCGGCATTGCTACATTGTTACCACCAGTGATCCCGGCATTGTTACATTGTTACCACCAGTGATCCTGGAATTGCTACATTGTTACCACCAGTGATCCCGGCATTGTTACATTGTTACCACCAGTGATCCCGGCATTGTTACATTGTTACCACCAGTGATCCCGGCATTGTTACATTGTTACCACCAGTGATCCCGGCATTGTTACATTGTTACCACCAGTGATCCCGGCATTGCTACATTGTTACCACCAGTGATCCCGGCATTGTTACATTGTTACCACCAGTGATCCCAGCATTGTTACATTGTTACCACCAGTGATCCCGGCATTGCTACATTGTTACCACCAGTGATCCCGGCATTGTTACATTGTTACCACCAGTGATCCCGGCATTGCAACATTGTTACCACCAGTGATCCCGGCATTGTTACATTGTTACCACCAGTGATCCCGGAATTGTTACATTGTTACCACCAGTGATCCCGGCATTGTTACATTGTTACCACCAGTGATCCCGGCATTGTTACATTGTTACCACCAGTGATCCCGGCATTGTTACATTGTTACCACCAGTGATCCCGGCATTGCTACATTGTTACCACCAGTGATCCCGGCATTGTTACATTGTTACCACCAGTGATCCCGGAATTGCTACATTGTTACCACCAGTGATCCTGGAATTGCTACATTGTTACCACCAGTGATCCCGACATTGTTACATTGTTACCACCAGTGATCCCGGCATTGTTACATTGTTACCACCAGTGATCCCGGCATTGCTACATTGTTACCACCAGTGATCCCGGCATTGCTACATTGTTACCACCAGTGATCCCGGCATTGTTACATTGTTACCACCAGTGATCCCGGAATTGCTACATTGTTACCACCAGTGATCCCGGCATTGTTACATTGTTACCACCAGTGATCCCGGCATTGTTACATTGTTACCACCAGTGATCCCGGCATTGTTACATTGTTACCACCAGTGATCCTGGCATTGTTACATTGTTACCACCAGTGATCCCGGCATTGTTACATTGTTACCACCAGTGATCCCGGCATTGCTACATTGTTACCACCAGTGATCCCGGCATTGCTACATTGTTACCACCAGTGATCCCGGCATTGTTACATTGTTACCACCAGTGATCCCGGCATTGTTACATTGTTACCACCAGTGATCCTGGAATTGCTACATTGTTACCACCAGTGATCCTGGAATTGCTACATTGTTACCACCAGTGATCCTGGAATTGCTACATTGTTACCACCAGTGATCCCGACATTGTTACATTGTTACCACCAGTGATCCCGGCATTGTTACATTGTTACCACCAGTGATCCCGGCATTGCTACATTGTTACCACCAGTGATCCCGGCATTGTTACATTGTTACCACCAGTGATCCCGGCATTGTTACATTGTTACCACCAGTGATCCCGGCATTGTTACATTGTTACCACCAGTGATCCCGGAATTGCTACATTGTTACCACCAGTGATCCCGACATTGTTACATTGTTACCACCAGTGATCCCGGCATTGTTACATTGTTACCACCAGTGATCCCGGCATTGTTACATTGTTACCACCAGTGATCCCGGCATTCCTATATTGTTACCACCAGTGATCCCGGCATTGTTACATTGTTACCACCAGTGATCCTGGCATTGTTACATTGTTACCACCAGTGATCCCGGCATTGTTACATTGTTACCACCAGTGATCCCGGCATTGCTACATTGTTACCACCAGTGATCCCGGCATTGCTACATTGTTACCACCAGTGATCCCGGCATTGTTACATTGTTACCACCAGTGATCCCGGCATTGTTACATTGTTACCACCAGTGATCCCGGAATTGCTACATTGTTACCACCAGTGATCCTGGAATTGCTACATTGTTACCACCAGTGATCCCGACATTGTTACATTGTTACCACCAGTGATCCCGGCATTGTTACATTGTTACCACCAGTGATCCCGGCATTGCTACATTGTTACCACCAGTGATCCCGGCATTGTTACATTGTTACCACCAGTGATCCCGGCATTGTTACATTGTTACCACCAGTGATCCCGGCATTGTTACATTGTTACCACCAGTGATCCCGGAATTGCTACATTGTTACCACCAGTGATCCTGGAATTGCTACATTGTTACCACCAGTGATCCCGACATTGTTACATTGTTACCACCAGTGATCCCGGCATTGTTACATTGTTACCACCAGTGATCCCGGCATTGTTACATTGTTACCACCAGTGATCCCGGCATTGTTACATTGTTACCACCAGTGATCCCGGCATTGCTACATTGTTACCACCAGTGATCCCGGCATTGTTACATTGTTACCACCAGTGATCCCGGCATTGTTACATTGTTACCACCAGTGATCCCGGCATTGTTACATTGTTACCACCAGTGATCCCGACATTCCTACATTGTTACCACCAGTGATCCCGGCATTGTTACATTGTTACCACCAGTGATCCCGGCATTGTTACATTGTTACCACCAGTGATCCCGGCATTGCTACATTGTTACCACCAGTGATCCCGGCATTCCTACATTGTTACCACCAGTGATCCCGGCATTGTTACATTGTTACCACCAGTGATCCCGGCATTGTTACATTGTTACCACCAGTGATCCTGGAATTGTTACCACCAGTGATCCCGGCATTCCTACATTGTTACCACCAGTGATCCCGGCATTCCTACATTGTTACCACCAGTGATCCCGGCATTGTTACATTGTTACCACCAGTGATCCCGGCATTGCTACATTGTTACCACCAGTGATCCCGACATTGTTACATTGTTACCACCAGTGATCCTGGAATTGTTACATTGTTACCACCAGTGATCCCGGCATTCCTACATTGTTACCACCAGTGATCCCGGCATTGTTACATTGTTACCACCAGTGATCCCGGCATTGTTACATTGTTACCACCAGTGATCCCGGCATTGTTACATTGTTACCACCAGTGATCCTGGAATTGTTACATTGTTACCACCAGTGATCCCGATATTGATGATTGGGGGGGTATTTGTGCTAGGAGGGGAGATTTGTGGGTTTTGTGGGGGGGTTTGTGCTCGGATGGGGGATTGGGGGAGGGGATTTGTGTTGGAAGGGGGGGAGGGGGGAGAGGATTTGTGCTAGGAGGGGAGATTTGTGGGTTTTGGGGGGGGGTTTGTGGGAGGGATTTGTGCTCGGATGGGGGAGGGGATTTGTGTTGGAGGGGGGGGAGGGGATTTGTGCTCGGGGGGGGGATTTGTGGGAGGGATTTGTACTCGGATGGGGGAGGGGATTTGTGTTGGAGGGGGGAGAGGATTTGTGCTAGGAGGGGAGATTTGTGGGTTTTGTGGGGGGGGGGTATTTGTGCTCGGGGGGGATTTGTGGGAGGGATTTGTGCTCGGATGGGGGGGGATTTGTGTTGGAGGGGGGGAGGGGAGGCTTTGTACTTGGAGGGGTAATTTGAGGGGTAGAGGATTGGAGTTGGGGGGGGGGATTTGTGTTGGAAGGGGGGGAGGGGAGGCTTTGTACTTGGAGGGGTAATTTGAGGGGTAGAGGATTGGAGTTGGGGGGGGATTTGTGTTGGAGGGGGGGAGGGGAGGCTTTGTACTTGGAGGGTAATTTCAGGGGTAGAGGATTGGAGTTGGGGGGGGGGGATTTGTGTTGGAGGGGGGGAGGGGAGGCTTTGTACTTGGAGGGTAATTTGAGGGGTAGAGGATTGGAGTTGGGGGGGGATTTGTGTTGGAGGGGGGAGGGGAGGCTTTGTACTTGGAGGGGTAATTTCAGGGGTAGAGGATTGGAGTTGGGGGGGGATTTGTGTTGGAGGGGGGGAGGGGAGGCTTTGTACTTGGAGGGTAATTTGAGGGGTAGAGGATTGGAGTTTGGGGGGGGGGTTGTGTTGGAGGGGGGGAGGGGAGGCTTTGTACTTGGAGGGGTAATTTGAGGGGTAGAGGATTGGAGTTGGGGGGGGGGGATTTGTGTTGGAAGGGGGTGGGGGAGGCTTTGTACTTGGAGGGTAATTTCAGGGGTAGAGGATTGGAGTTGGGGGGGGGATTTGTGTTGGAGGGGGGGAGGGGAGGCTTTGTACTTGGAGGGGTAATTTGAGGGGTAGAGGGGGATTGGAGTTGGGGGGGGGGGATTTGTGTTGGAGGGGGGAGGGGAGGCTTTGTACTTGGAGCGGTAATTTGAGGGGTAGAGGATTGGAGTTGGGGGGGGATTTGTGTTGGAGGGGGGAGGGGAGGCTTTGTACTTGGAGGGTAATTTCAGGGGTAGAGGATTGGAGTTGGGGGGGGGATTTGTGTTGGAAGGGGGTGGGGGAGGCTTTGTACTTGGAGGGGTAATTTGAGGGGTAGAGGATTGGAGTTGGGGGGGGATTTGTGTTGGAGGGGGGAGGGGAGGCTTTGTACTTGGAGGGTAATTTCAGGGGTAGAGGATTGGAGTTGGGGGGGGATTTGTGTTGGAGGGGGGGAGGGGAGGCTTTGTACTTGGAGGGTAATTTGAGGGGTAGAGGATTGGAGTTGGGGGGGGATTTGTGTTGGAGGGGGGGAGGGGAGGCTTTGTACTTGGAGGGTAATTTCAGGGGTAGAGGATTGGAGTTGGGGGGGGGCGATTTGTGTTGGAGGGGGGGAGGGGAGGCTTTGTACTTGGAGGGGTAATTTGAGGGGTAGAGGATTGGAGTTGGGGGGGGGATTTGTGTTGGAGGGGGGGAGGGGAGGCTTTGTACTTGGAGGGGTAATTTGAGGGGTAGAGGATTGGAGTTGGGGGGGGGATTTGTGTTGGAGGGGGGGAGGGGAGGCTTTGTACTTGGAGGGGTAATTTGAGGGGTAGAGGATTGGAGTTGGGGGGGGGATTTGTGTTGGAGGGGGGGAGGGGAGGCTTTGTACTTGGAGGGTAATTTGAGGGGTAGAGGATTGGAGTTGGGGGGGGGATTTGTGTTGGAGGGGGGGAGGGGAGGCTTTGTACTTGGAGGGTAATTTGAGGGGTAGAGGATTGGAGTTGGGGGGGGGATTTGTGTTGGAGGGGGGGAGGGGAGGCTTTGTACTTGGAGGGGTAATTTGAGGGGTAGAGGATTGGAGTTGGGGGGGGGATTTGTGTTGGAGGGGGGTGGGGGAGGCTTTGTACTTGGAGGGGTAATTTGAGGGGTAGAGGATTGGAGTTGGGGGGGGGTTGTGTTGGAGGGGGGGAGGCTTTGTACTTGGAGGGGTAATTTGAGGGGTAGAGGATTGGAGTTGGGGGGGGGATTTGTGTTGGAGGGGGGAGGGGAGGCTTTGTACTTGGAGGGGTAATTTGAGGGGTAGAGGATTGGAGTTGGGGGGGGGATTTGTGTTGGAGGGGGGGAGGGGAGGCTTTGTACTTGGAGGGGTAATTTGAGGGGTAGAGGATTGGAGTTGGGGGGGGGATTTGTGTTGGAGGGGGGGAGGGGAGGCTTTGTACTTGGAGGGGTAATTTGAGGGGTAGAGGATTG